>JAEAOA010001325.1:2330000-2575000 GCA_016746295.1 Potamilus streckersoni
ATACAAAACAGCACAGAAAGGCATACAAAACAGTACAGAAAGGCATACAAAACAGTACAGAAAGGCATACAAAACTGCACAGAAAGGCATACAAACAACACAGAAAGGCATACAAACACAGAAAGGCATACAAACAACACAGAAAGGCATACAAAACAACACAGAAAGGCATACAAAACAACACAGAAAAGCATACAAAACAATATAGAAAGGTAAAAAACAGCATAGAAAGGCATACAAAGCAACACAGAAAGGCATACAAAACAGCACAGAAAGGCATACAAACAAAACAGAAAGGCATACAAACAACACAGAAATGCATACAAAACAGCACAGAAAAGCATACAAAACATAGAAAGGTAAAAAACAGCACAGAAAGTCATACAAACAACACAGAAAGGCATACAAAACAGTACAGAAAGGCATACAAAACAGTACAGAAAGGCATACAAAACTGCAGAAAGGCATACAAAACAGCACATATAGGCATACAAAACAAAATAGAAAGGTACACAAAATAGCACAGAAAGGCATACAAAACAACATAGATATGCATATAAAACAACACAGAAAGGCATACAAAACACAGAAAGGCATATAAAATAACATGGAAAGGAATACAAAACAACACAGAAAGGCATACAAAACAACATAGAAAGGCATACAAAACAACACAGAAAGGCATACAAAACAACATAGAAAGGCATACAAAACAACACAGAAAGGCATACAAAACGGGACAATTTCCTCAGAACAGCTACAGCAGATAAGGAATTATGACCTAAAAGTGACACACAAAAGCCTCATTTGACAATTTCCTTTGTCCATTAAACTTTGTAAAGCCATATTTTGTTTTCAGCTGAACAGAACCCTTATGAAAAATGCCAAAAACACTATTTTTAAATTCAATTCACATGAGACACTTGCCATACCTTTATGACTTTGGGACCCACAGTATCTTTGGCAGGGGAGAACCCGGTTGCAAAGATTCATAATAGAAGTGTCGAGGACATGATACCTTCATAAGCTGAAGGCCAGGCCAGCTGTCTCTGTGTGCCACTAGAAAAGGCATTTTGCTTTTTCTTCCTTGGCATGATAAAGTTATCAATGTCTATAAAGTGCTGTTAACCCCAACCCCACCCTGCCATTTTGACAACATTAATGTCTAAGCAAGCAGCTGTAACTGCAGTGTTTTACAGAAAAATTCATCAAGAACTATTTTTAAACTCCAACTCAAACCTATAGAGAGATAACAGTTTGATTTATTTATCAGAAGCATGACAGAAATAAAGATATGGTGTGAACAGATATTGCATGAATTACTGAAGGTAAAATAAACAGAAAATATTTTAATTCAAAAGAAGAAACAAAATGGAAAAAAAAGAGAAAAAAAAGAAAGAAAAATGGCTATGAGTGGGCTTGAACAGCTACTCTCTCATAAAGAGGCACCAATATGAAAACTATGTAACCTCTTCACCATTGACCTTCATACAGGAAAGGCTGACAATTTACTATATATAAACATCTCTATTCTTTGGTGAAGTTCCTTAGGGTAATAAATATAACCAATGCATTGATTATCTGCTTTTTATTTTATTTTTTATTTTAAAAACCGTTTAATTTTTTATTTAAAAAACCCCAAGATTTTATATTGTTGATTAGAAGCAAACAAACTGAACAAAATGCTTTTCTTCGATAAAAATTTGAAAACTGCTACAATCAATAGTTTGTGTTATAGCTTGTTAGTAGTCTAGTGAGTAGCTATTCAAAGCTAGGTACTAAATTAATTTACGAACTTGTAAGAAATGAACAATGATACTAATTAATATTGCATTTTCTTTTACTCAATTCAGAGCTGATTTCATAACTTAAATGTAAGGATGTGATTTCCATTATTCATATTATGATCCTATTTGCCTAAGTGCCAATATATTTGAAATCATAAAAAAGCAGAACATGGCAATGTGCAACTTAAGTGACACCCTAAATTGCATGGTGACAAATATGGCACTGTCTAATTTATGCATATTGCCTGCATTTATCTTTAGATCAGTGATGAACACAAATGAGAAAATGTTTAAAATCCAGATATGTGTTAGATGATTACCAATAGTGTCTTCAGTCTGAAAAAAAATTGTGTTCTCGATTGCACTGTTAGTTTTTGAAAAATTTAAAGAGCTAAAAATCTGGCAAAACTGGGGCTTTTGATTGAATTCATGCCTATTTAGTAACAAATTAACTGTTAATTTCACACTATTTCATTACATTGTGTATGTATGTTGCAATTGATATATAACTGATATGGCATAACCATAACAAATACTCTTACACACCAACTTTATTGCTAATTTGGGGACCAAAACCATCCCTTATCAAACCTTGTCCTTTACAGTGGGTTTTGGTTAAAATGTTTTCCTACAGTTATGCTTCACACATATATACCTAACAGTGGGTTACCTCATCTTGTCAGAATAACCTCATTGCCACAATGCTGTAAATTTGGTATTAAAATGCAACCTGGAAAACATCGTATCTTGGCAGACTTTATGACATTGAATTAATATTATATTTTACTGAGATCTTTGCTCTTTTATGTCTTTACATGCCAGTAAAATCTTTATATGCATGCTAAGTTTAAGTTCTTGATAGTATCACTGTCAAAACCATCACTATATAATTCAGTAAGCACATGAAATTTTGTCTTTTAAGCTTATGGTGTTATGAGACAGAATCAAAAACAGCTTTTGAAATAGACTATTATGCTTCTGGTTTAATACTTTTTGGAAACAAGTTTTGTTTGTTAAACCTACCCTTGACCCAACCCATGGTGTTGACTATCAGTGGTACACAGTCTGCCATTTGTTGGTAGCATTGTAAGACTTGCCAAATACACCTTAGGTACCAGTCTGGATCAGATGATGGGCTTAAATCACCATGGAAACAACAACTGAAACAGACAGAAAGCTAAAGTAATACATATGAAAAAAATGTAACTATCTCCAATAGAAAAACTTTTAAAATATCTGGGCAAAATGTGTGCTTTTCTGTTGCAAAGTTAATTTATCAGTGAATATATTTGTCAGCATGGAGTGTTGAAAATTAAATTAAATTTGTGTAGCTTTTTTAATAATGGCATATATATTTCTTTTGATTCTTATATTAACAGGTCTCTACCTAACAAAACACATTTTACATTAAGCAATGAATGGCATTGCGAGATGAGACGGCAACATAAATGTCATAGCAACACATACAATTATAAACTCTTATAATAGCCATATTTTTTCTTCAGCTTATCTATGCTGTTTACTGACTGAAAATCTATGCATAATATTTTTTTAAACCAAAGACAAAGAAAAACCATGCTTAAAACAGCAAATGTAACTTTGAAAACATATGTTTACCTGACAGCTTGCTTCTGGTGGGAAAATGGGGGACCTGTTTGAAGACATTAAAAGCAGGGGTAAAAATATTTTCAAATATGGTTGCCAACTGGAAAAAACATGCTGCAAAAATCTGATTGCAAAACAAAATACTTGCTTGTACAATGAAACACATTTGTTTAATAAACTAAAATTTTATATGAAAATTGGCACCAAGATATATGTTTTTCATTGGTTATTTCATGCATATATCTCATTTTATTGATTTTACATAAAAACTATTGCCATCAAAAACTGACTGTCCTGCTGAGCTTTGACATTTGAGTCATCAAATTGTCCAGTTTTTAATTTCAGGTTATCTTTTACTTCATGGCAATGGATTTTTCTACCCTGTAATGTTATTATAGAAGTTCCCACATTTTCATTTTTTAAATCTTATAGTAATTTTTTTCAGTAAAACTGCAGTTTTTAATTTTCAAAGATAGTTGCTTAATAAGACAAATTATACAAAAGATACCACATATATATTCACATAGAAATCAGATCTGAAAACCATTCTATCTTGTCTTTAGTTGGATCCGATTTATACACAAGTAGAATACTGTACAAAAGAATCAAATTTTGAAAGGCATATCCGCGCTACACATATCTATCTATCTATCTATCTATCTATCTTATCTAATCTAATCTAATCTAATCTAATCTAACTATCTATCTATCTATCTATCTATCTATCTATCTATCTATCTATCTATCTATCTATCTATCTATCTTACCACTCCTGGAACATGATTTTTCATGTAATTTTTGTAATTTTTATACATGATACTGTCTTCTGGCCAGAAACATGCTGTTTGCACTAAATGTTATGCAGGAAACAAGTACTTACCAAAGACAGGTTTTGTGAGAACATGTAGTGATACACAGCCAGGAGGAGTGAACTCTGTCTGACCAAGATCACATTCAAGATAGCACAACCTATCTACCCTGCAAAATAAGAGTGTAGTATATTATGTGTCTGCCCTGTGTTTAATAATCCTCTTTGTAGATAACTGAAATATGTATGCAGAAACCAACTTTCATCTTTCAGTCACAGTGACACTGACATCTGACCTTTTAACCCCTTTCCTCCCAACCAAAGGCTTCTTCCTTTCTCAACACCCAAGTCAACCACAGTTTGATCCAGGTCTGTGATGTAGAACTAATATTATTGTGCAAAAATTGTTTTTCTTCTTTGTCTGAATGAGTTTGACCTTTGACCTTTTGGTAGATATTAAAATATCTGCTACGGAAACAGTCAGTGCTTGTTTTGGTTTGCACTGGCTAAATTTAGATGCCACTGAACAGAAAACTTAGTGACTCTTTTAAGAACTGCAAAGTCAAATGTGAAAACTGTCTCCATTAACTGGTATAAATAACTAATAATTAATGAGTAATTTTTTAACCTTAAAATAGTGGCCACTTGTCAGTATAAGCTCATGACTTTGCTACAATCATGGTTTCCATGCAGAAGCCCAGTTCAACTGTGACAGTGTACAGCCCTACATTTATAGTTTCCATGCAGAAGCCCAGTTCACTGTGACAGTGTACAGCCCTACATTTATAGTTTCCATGCAGAAGCCCAGTTCAACTGTGACAGTGTACAGCCCTACATTTATAGTTTCCATGCAGAAGCCCAGTTCAACTGTGACAGTGTACAGCCCTATATTTATAGTTTCCATGTGGAAGCCCAGTTCAACTGTGACAGTGTACAACCCTACATTTACATGGTATCATTAAATATCTTGGTACAAGAAAGTCTGTGATTTTCATTTAAATTATTTGCTAAAACAATATTGCACATTATGATCTGCATATAAATCATATAGTCTTGGACCATGCTAATTGCAACTGGACTATTCTTATACTGGAAAATTGGAAATATGGTAGTTTACTAGCCACTTGGTCCATCAACTGAAAATTTAAATAAATCTTTGTCACTGTAAATAAACGATTTTAAAAAGCAACAATGACAAAAGAACGAAGATAAAAAAGAATGCAACAAAATGGTTTGAAACTTACGTGTAGCAAGATTAGAATTGATTTTTTTCCAAGCTAATTAAAACACTTAAATTTTACCTACAAGATAATGGATTTTATCAATGTATGTCTTTTTTAATGAAATATTACCTTATGAACAACATATTATGCAAAATTTCTAGCACTGACAGTTTTAAATTTCACTCCACAATCTGGAGTGGCATTTGGTGATCTCTATATAACAATTAAGAGCCTGTCTTCTCGTTTCACATCCGGAGAGCTGGTAAAAAGTTGTAATATTCAGTACTCAACCCATAGAACATTTAGACACAAGAAGGTCTTAGATATCAAATGTTTTAAGATTATGTGACCTAATTCATTAAAAGCATTGCACAACTATCTTTCTCCATGGATACTTACAATGATATAACAGACATCTAATCAAGCACTCAAGTGACTGGCAAATATTCCTGAACAGTGCATAAAGTATGTGGTTTATGTAACCCATCCTAGTTTATTTTTAATGCCCTAATTCAATGATTTTTTTATTATGTACACCCTCCCTCACTCGCATAAATTTAGCACTGATATACTCTTAGGCAATCTTCATTGAATAAGGAAATTGTTTTGGAAGTTAAGTAAGTTGTGGATAAGAGTTGAAGAAACAAAAGGTATTACATTTGTTACCCTTAAATTTTTAAATATTTTTACTTAAGATTGCTGGTGAGTCTGTAATTAGTGGCAAAATTTATTTCAAGTCAAATTTTGCTCCATACAGCAAAATAAATGTGGTGGGTGTAGGAGAAGTATTTCTTACTTTTCACATCTACATACATATAGCAAGCATGAACAATTCAACAACACTCAACATTAGGGCAAATACAAAAAGTGCATTTTCAATGCTGAGAAGAAAAAAAAAAACCACGATCTTTGGGGAAATTTTAACATTACAATCCAGTCTCTAATAAATAAAATGTAATGACACTGGCACTAACTTCCATACCTCCACTGAATTACTGAGAGCTGCAAAGTAAGCATCTTAAAAATATTCTACCTCAGATTGTAGTAAAAGAATTAATTTGTTAAAAAATATTATTCTGAGGTAAATGAACAAAATATTCCATTTTGAAAGTACATAAACCCCTCCATCATTAAATGGTCTTTCCCTTAAAGTCAGATACTCCTATATACCTTTTCATATTTAATATTTGTGGTTATGATTATGGATGAGTGTGTGTGTTGATATATTACAATGCAAAGTCTACAACATATACTTTCATATGTTTTGCAAAGCACATTCAATGCTTTAAAATTTCCAGTTATATTCTAAAAGATTATATAATCATACAACTTATTCTCAACTGTACAACATCATTTCTTTGTGTTATTTGATGACAATCCTCTAGGTATTTTAAGTACCAATAACAGAGTTGAAAATTCTAAATAATTTGTAACAATCTCCCAACCTTATTTATTTTTTCACACTGATACCAGAACCACATATTTTTTTCCTTACCCAACGACTGACTCTTCATTTATACTACTATGTAGACACGCAGACTCTCAATACAATGTCAGGGTACCAAACTATTTAATAAATAATCATAATCTCTCTTGGAAGCAAGAATACAGGGAAAGAACACACTGATATTTATTAACTAGCAAGCCTACAGTTCTGTCGTTTAAGTTTATTATAATTCTTAAAAAGGATGATATAGTAAATAAACTTACTGTTGCAAGGCTGAGTTGATAAGCAATCTGTTTAATGTGGACTTTCCACTATTCTTGCCACCACATGTCACGATGACTGGCTGACTGGAGTCTGAAAAAGGAATTGAAATATGTTTTAAAAATTAAAATATATGTTGCAGTAAAGTACTGAAAATATCAACAGATATTTGAAAATTTTGCTTTATATCATGTATAATACCCTCCACAATTTAATTTCTTGTTACCTTTTCCCTAATTCATCAGTGCCAATTAATTTAACCACATGTCAAGAAATTGATTCCAATGAAGATGGTTCCAAACAACAAAGATATTATTTTAAAACCAATGTTTTAATTTTATGGTATGTGACCACTAGTACAGTGCTGCAGAAACAATTTTTGTTCTTATGGAGATGTGACTTTAATATCTAACATATTGTAACCAACATCATCCATCAATTGCATGCCAAAATTAAATATGTGGAAACAACAAACAATTTCAAGACAATGATCATACCTTTTACTGTTTGATAAAATTTATCATTCTCCTATTGTCACAGGTGCAAGCCATGCATGAAGTAAAGTGAACATGTGTCTGGAACTAATTGTGCAAAAGCATTCTTCTCCTTTGAGTCATTATGACATTGACCTCTGACTGCTTTCACTTGAAATTTATAGTTTTTTTCCACCTCTTTACCAAAGTCCAAACCAATTACAAATAAAGTAGTGGGGCCCCGAGTGGAGTGGTCTAAAGCGATGTCCGTTACGGATCACTGCCATCTCACCTCTGTCTGCGTGTGTTCGAGTCTAGGATTCATCGAATGTGGATATGTGAGAAAGCTTGCCAGTAGCTTCTCGTGGGTCGGTGGTTCTTTCCAGTGATTTCCCGGTTTCTTCCTCCACCATTAATACTGGCCGCCATAAATAGCCTAACGTGTGCTGAAAAATGGTGTTAAGCCCATCAACCAACCAATAAACCAATCACTAACTTACCATATATTCCCTAATTAAAGACTTCCAGATGAGGGTGTTTATTAGAGCACAATAGTGAAAGCTGAGGTTGTACTTTTGATGTACTCTTATAAAGACCACAGGTACATCTGGGGGTCTTTCTGCCCCTGAATTAAGTGATTGTAAATATCAGATGATATTGATGGTTTAGCAGGAGATGAAAAAGAACTGGCTGACTTGGTTGAGTGCCTTGACACAACCTCCACAGCATACAGTATGGAGATTAGCGCTGATAAACCAAACTGATGACAAACAACACTAATGACATCAGTGCAGAAATAAAGGTCAGTGGACAGAAGCTGGAAGATCATAAGCTTCAAGTACATGGGATCAATAATTACAGCGGAGGGCTCCAAACAAGAATTACTTTGCAGGATTGCCCAGACAACCACAGTTTTAACAAGGTTGAGACCAACACTGCTTTTGGTTTCAAAAAAAGGCTATTGTGCTCGACTGTCATATCCATCATTCTGTATGCTTGTGAAACATGGACACTCACATCAGATCGACAAAGGATTCAAACCTTCAAAATGAGATGCTACTGCAATATCTTGACCATTTCATACACTGGGCATCTCATATACTGACCATGTAACAAATGAATAAGTCCACAACAGGATCCAACAAGCAATCAGATCATATGAAGACCTCTTGACCACTGTAAAAAAGCGGAAACTGAATTGGTATGGTCATGTCTCAAGATCATCTGGGCTGACAAAAATAATCTTGCAAGGCACAGTGCAGGGTATAAAAGAAGAGGCAGACAGAAAAAGAGGTTGGAAGACAACATTAAGGAGTGGACAGGCATGGGATTTGGAAATTCCCAAAGGCCAGTAGAAAATGGAAAGATGGAGAGAATTGGTTGTAAAGTCAACTGTGGTGCCCCGATGACCTCGTAGGTTATGGGATTGATGATGATGATGATGATGAAATATCAGCACAAATAAATGATCAACTGATCAACCCATTTCCCATTCAGCAGCTGGTTATTGCAGGAATGGTAAGTCTTTGAATATGCCAACCAGCTACTATGTCAAGGTTAACACTACATTTGTGACTGATTTTAGTAATTTATACACTAATATATACATTGTAACAATATTATCAACTGAGATTGCAGCAGCATTTTGTTGTAGTCATGGATATGAAGCAGTAGGGTACTTAAAAGAACTGGTCATACAGTGCATCATTTAAATTAAAAGTCATTTAGTTAGAAGAAGCCAAAAACAAACACCATGCCAGAAAAATATATAATGTAGATAGAAAACATGCTCAAGGATGGCACAAGTCAAAGAGTGAAACTTAAAACTATTAATTCTTGGTGCAAATACTAAAATATTCAAATACTAATTATTGATGCCAATACTAAATGATTCAAATATTAATTGTTAATACCAATACTAAATGATTCAAATATTAATTATTGATGCCAATACTAAATGATTCAAATATTAATTGTTAATACCAATACTAAATGATTCAAATAATAATTGTTAATATCAATACTACATGATTCAAATATTAATTGTTGCATCTTTACCTCTGTGAGAGTATGTCATTAGTAAAAGATTCAAATATTAATTGTCAATGCCAATACTAAATGATTAAAATATTAATTATTGATGGCAATACTAAATGATTCAAATATTAATTTTTGATACCAATATCAAATGATTCAAATATTAATTGTCAATGCCAAAACTAAATGATTCAAATATTAATTGTTGATACCAATACTAAATGTTTCAAATACTAATTGTTGCATCATTAACTCTCTGTGATAGTAAGTCTGTCAATACTAAATGATTAAAATATTAATTGCTGATACCAATACTAAATGCCTAAAATATTATTTGCTGATACCAATACAAAATGATTCAAATATTAATTATTAATGCCAATACTAAATGATTCAAATATTAATTATTGATACTAATTGTTGCATCATTACCTCGCTGTGATAACAAGTCTGTCAAAAGATCCATAACATTTTGATAGTCCTTTGTCATCTCAAGTACCGGAAATCTTGATTCTCTTTTAAATTGAGAAACTTCACGAAAATTAACACCAAGGGGTGACAACACCACATTCATTCCTTCACATTTTTCCTCATATTTTCCAAACAGATTTTCAAATGGTTCAAATGTTGTTAAATGATCATAAACATAAAACTCCAAATTTCTTAACTGAAGAACAACCACATGTCCTTTGTAACATTTTAAACATTGTTCTATTTTCTCTGGCCTCAAGACCAGATCTTTAGTTCGCTTTAGCACTTCATCAATGTCATCAGTGGCCGACATAGTTGTCATGGTAAGAAGACTGTTGCTCTCTGGAGAAAAAATGTTTCTAAATTTTTGACTTTCTGTAAGTGTATATCCAAGGACGGACACTGCACCGCAGATAACTTGTACTGTTATTCTGCCTTTCATGCAAAGCTCTTGTGGATGGCATAACACAAGTACAGCTCCATCTGAGCTTTTAAAAGCCATTGATCTGAAATATATATATATATATATATAAAGATAAAGATAAAAAAAAGTCTCTCAAAGGGCCTGATGCCATACCAGCCAAAAAGAATATCCAGGAATTCAAGACAAGACCATTTCTTCCTTTTTTATCTACTGAATGCTACACCACCACTAAAGATGTCATTAAAATTTATGAAAAGTCAACAGGGTACCAGGCGATCCTCATGATTAGTTACATGATAAAGGGATATTATATGAAATGTGAACATGAAATGCTTTGCTTTTGAACTGCTTTGTTTTAAGTTGATACATGCCAACATCTCTGAGAGGTATAAGCAGACTTATTACAGAAAACAAGCTGAAAAACATCCATTTATTTTACTACTTATCTGGATATACTTTTAGTTAAAATTCTTGTCACAAATTAGATAAATCCATGTGAATTAGTACAAGAATACAGACACAACACAAAATGATAAATTATTTATAAACAACATTCACTTTAGTCTATATCATATGGTTAGCTTTAGTTGAAAGGTTGTAAAATCAAGTCCACAAATTCTGAATAGTGTATTACTTCACTGTTGAATTCTTCCTCTTTCAAAATTTGTAAAACCACTATTGACTTGTCCTTTGCCTGATGCAACATGTTCTTCAGTTAAACAAAATCCCTATTCTTTAACATTTTTTAGTCACATAACATCCAGGAATTACACTGATAAAGCCCATTTCACTTAATATTTGTCACCACTCTTTTTTTTCACCAGAGACTGGTCTGCTACTTAAGTGTATATCAAACCACAATGAATCTGTGACACATGGATTCAAATTCAAGAAACCCTTGTTTCATGTACAGAAATTAGAAAATAAGGAAACCATTCAACATACATAACAACTGGTTGCACAAATAAAAAATATAAAATCAAATTAGCTGTTGTGGTAGGCATAATGCATGTCAGCTTGGTACCATTATTATTTAGGACCAACAATGCATCATAAGAAGTCTTATGGTGAAAACTAAATGTTGATATCACTTTCCATTTTGAAGAAATAATTATAACAAAATTTTCAAGATGAAAGTCACCATTACCATTTAATACCAACTAGACATTATAAGAAGTCTTTTGGAAAAGCACAATGTTGATATAACCAGTCATCAAGGAGAAGCAGTCATAAGATTTTCAAAATGGCCACAGTGGCAGCCATATTAGAATATGGATTAGCACGACTTTAATTTACAAACAACTAGACACCATAAGAAGGCATCTGGTAAAACCCCATATCAATATGATTTTCTTTTCAACAGCAATAACAAGGCTTTTAAGAAGGCCATTGTGGTGGCCATATTGGCCATTTAATTGTCACATGATAAGCCTTCTTGTGATAACCCCCTGTTAATATGACTTTCCATTCAGGAGAAGCAATAACCAAATTTTCAAAATGGCTACCATTTTTATTTAGGATTAACTAGACTTCATAAGAATATTTTAGTTCAATCCTTAAGTGGGATGAGTAGTAATAACAAGATTTTGAAAACACCATACTGGATATCCATGAGACAAATTTTCATTTAGAGCCAATTATACTGTGGGACAAATAATGAATGTGTGTGTAATTTTTATGGCAATAATCCAAATAGTTAAGGAGTAGTGATAACAAACCTATGCTAACGGATGGATGACTGATGACATTCAGAAAAGAAAAGATAACAAACCATAAACTCTTCTGGTATTGATCAGTTAAGCCAAAAATAGCAATTTAGCTAAAGGGAATACGACAATATAAATAAAATCAATAAAGCTTAGGATCTCAAAATGAAAAACTCATCTTCAACTATTATGCTTTATAATATAATCTAAATCAAAATATTTCTTTAAAAACTACTTTAAAAAATGGTTTGTTGATTGGCTGATTTTAACTCATTTCTGACTATATCATAGAAAGGAAAATGGAGCATTACAAAAGAAAAGAAAAAAAATTTAATTACAATATCAACTTAAACAATCTCAGGCATCAACAGGGACATGCATTCAGGCAAATCATCATCAAAAGTATATAAATGTACTTACAAGTCGTGATCAACTGCAACCAACAGAGATTCTGATCATCCAACACATTAAGTTCTGCCATATCATGGACTATATTGTTTATTCTAATGATTAATCAAAACAAACTATGTAGACCCAGATCTTTTGGTCCATTATGTGTTAACAGATCAGGATCTATGCAGTTTGCAGTTAAACATGATTCATAATATACAGTATATGTATAACAAATTCACAAAATTTGAAAAATATTATTCCCCACCTTTCCTTTTTAAATGCTTTGTCCACCTCCAATCTATCACCTTTTTCTCTTGATAAATATTCATCAGACTTTTGGCATTGGCTTTCATACTGGTCATCTTGTTCCCCATCAATGTCATCACAATCAAAGGACCTAGAATTCTTGGAGTCTTTTTCTTGTATGGATGATTTTCTATGTTGCCCCTTATTACTGGATGACACAGCATGATCTCTTTCCCTTTTATCCCGTTTTCTAAGTCTCTTTCTCTTTTCAGAATCATAATCTATTTGAACGTCCCTTGGGTCGTTCATTAATTTTTCAGGAGTCTCAGGAGAAATGTGTTTAGCTTTTTCAGAATGTTCATTAGATCTCTCCTCGCTCCTTGATCTTGATATATCTCTTAAAGTTGTCTTTCCTGAATCCATGTTTGTGTCTTTTCTTACTGACTCCCTCCAAGTATTTCGGTTAAAATCTGAATTACTATTGGTGTCTCTCATTTTTACTGAATCTTTGTGTAAGTCTCTGTTCTTTCCAAAATCCTTATGTGAGTGTGTGCTGTTATCTGAATCCTTGTTCAAATTTTTAGTTTTGTCTGAGTCTCTGCACCCATCTCTTGTAGTTCCTAATCTCTGTTCCATTTTCTCACTTCTTGACCTTGGTCGTTTTCTGTTGGATTTGTCTTTTGCATAAAACGGCCTCCTTTTATCAGACTTTCTGTCAGTGTTCTTTTTTGACCCTGACTTTTCTATTGTTGCCACACTTGACCTTGACCCATAAAACAGGTCTTCAATGACTGAACTTGAGACTCCACTTAGAGCTACTCTTTCTTCTTCTGTAGTATCCAAGTGTACACTATTCTCAGCCATTGTCTGAGATGAAGTATTTGACTCAAAATCTTTATTATCTCCTTCTTTCAAATTAAATGACTCATTGTCTGAACTCTTAAAATCCCGATTTTTCTTCCTTTTCTTATGAGCCTTGCATTGCAAAGAATTTTCTACTTCTTCACGCACAGCATCCCAATTAAAATCTTTCTTTTTCTTCCTAACTTTTTCTTGTCCTATAGGATATCCCTCTACTTCACCCGGTCTAGCTTTACTCACAGATTCAACTAAATGTTTTCTCTTCTTTTTCTTCTCCACTTGGGTAGCATGTATTTTGGGTACTTTAAAGTCACCATCATTGTTCCTGGCACCAGAGGTATCATGCCTTAATTCTGTTGCTATTTTCCTTTCTCTAGCAACTGCAAATGCAGATTTCTTTGTATTATTTTGCTTCATTTTTCAGTGTATTCAAAATAAATTCCTGCAAAAAGATAATACATTAATTTCCTAAAATTTTTATGGAATGATACATATAATTTCTGATTTGAGCCTTAACACCATCATCTTCTATGGAGGACAATAACTGAAATTCTAGCAAATTAATACACAAATCTTAAAACATAAATATCGTGCCAAAGTTTTAACTGAATATAGCACCTTTTTTTTTAAACAAGACAACTCTGAAAAACAAAAAATCTTGAGAGTTTTGATTACATCTGTTGGATGTTGGTAATATAATGTTTGTAAGCTGGAATTTATAGAGTTTAATAGCACACCAACACAATCCTGGCTATATTGTGCAAAGTAAGTTTAGGTATGAACAAAGATGCTGTCAAGGTCTACCTAGGTGGATGGATGTTTATCCAACTGACACTAATCCGGTGTTTGATCTGTGGACAAATGACGAGAGCAAGAAGCCAAGCCAGACGTAGTAGACAAAAGGTTCTTTGTGCAGAACAGGGCATCGTAAATTATACCTGATTGCTAATCCTTTAAAAGGACATCAAAAGAGCCATTTGTAATAAAATGGTATGCAACTTATATTGACAACTTAACTTCTGAACCATAATCGAGCCTGGGTGGGTGCCATACCTAAATAAATTTTGAAACACCCCACCCCATTTTCATATAACCAAAACCATACACGGGTATCAATATAATACCCCCCTCCCCGTAACACTGGGGGCATAACACTCTAGGGTATAACTATACCCTCCCCCCCGTAACAGATGCATTAAACAAACAAGAATAAAATCCCTAAAATCCGCAGACATGTAGCATGATGTTCCATCCAGTCACATTATCCTGACACTAGGCCAACCAGTCCTAACACTAACCTTTTAATGCTGAGCGTCAAGTGAGGCAGCTGTTAGTACCATTTTCTTTAAGCCATAGGTCTTTTTATTTACTATTGAACAGATATTAAAAGGAATGTTTTAGAAAAACCACATGGTCACCACAGCCATCTTGAAATTCCTATTATTTATACTCCTCCTGAATGGAAAGCCATATTGACAAATGGGTTAGCAGAAGACTTCTTATGATGTCAGTTTGGATCTAAATGAAAATGTTGCTGCTTTGAGATCCAGAATGGCAACCACATCAGCTGTCTTGAGAGTTTTGTAATCACTACTCCTTTTGAATGGATCATTGTATCAACATGTGGTTTTTCTAAATACTAGATAATCCGGTATCAAACTATATAGTGTGTAACAACATTGGTACACTGCAGAAACTGGCTGTACCAGTGTTGTTACAGTGACATAGCTAGATTTTGTAATTATTCTTACAAATATTTGGATGTGAAATTTAAGGTTTAGATTTAACGATATTATAGAGAATAAATAAACATCACCCCTACATAGAAATTTGATTAAGTTTTTTTAGCACAGCATTGAAGTCAAGTGCCATGCTCAAGGAAACCCCAGGGATAGCTGATCAGGTTGGGATTTAAACCCTCACCCATTCTTCATGAGGCTGGAGAGTTCACTAACTACAGAGCAATTGCAGCTCTACATCCATTAGTTTCTTTTTATAACATGAAGAAGGGCACATTGGACTTATTCTAGAGTGACTCTACACAAGGGCTTTATATATAGATGAATAAAATAATACAGACCTTCCAAAAATAAGAAATAATGCAAAAGAAAACAACAAAATACTGGAGAACATCAGTCTTCTTTCTTGAAGAATATTGGCAAACACCAGTATTAGTAAATGATATACAAAAATATAAATACTGTTTTATACATATTCAGGGGTCAAGCTATACTTCAATTTTAGGGAGAAGTGACTTCTCCTTTTGGTCAGAACAGGGAGAAATGGGAGCTAAACAGGGAGAAGTGGGAGTTAATCAGTGATAAGTGAGACCTATATATATATATATATATATATATATATATATATATATATATATATATATATATATATATATATATATATATATATATATATATAGACATATACAGAGAGAGAGAGAGCTAGAGAACTGAAGTATCTTATTTTAATGGTATGCTTTTTCTTTTAACAGTTTTAAGGAATGCCTTATTTTCAAGTTGAAAAATATGTGTTACTTGTATCTATATTTTGTACGCATATAAAAAAATTATATTCATACCCATTCTATTCATACTTAGTATACGTAAGTTTGAATTAAGGTAAATGCAGTGTATTTTGGCTGTATGACTTATAAAGCACATCTGAAGCTATGCATTGTAATTAATTTTCCCTGATAGAAGTAACAAGATTAGAGCCTTGTAACTGCAAGTTGGTAAAAATGCTTAATAAACTACCACTTATTTTATTTTCTTAAGTTTTGTGTACAATTGCAGATTTCTAGCACTTGTTGAAACAGCTCCTAATACATGTATATGGGAATAAATGCACAAGTGACTTCAAACCATACTGTTCGTCCAGATTTCATTGTTCTCCATAAAACATTACTGCTACTATTCATAGACAACACATTGAATCACTAAAATCAATATATAACTAAATTGGACCCCCATTTTTTTTACCCTCAACCAAAAATCCAAGAATTGGTCTTGCACAGAGCGAGTCCATCTATTTTTAGATGGAGGGCTTTTCTCGAACTACACACTTTCTTGCTTCATTACAAAAATCCATTAAAATGTTCTGCTTATTTATGGTTTGTCTACCTACTGGTAATAATGACATGCATGGGTTAATTATTATTTGCTTCATTACTATATATATTTTCCGTATTATCACATTTTAATGAAGTGGTATATCATATCTGCAGCGATGTCCGCCATTAAAATTTCATTTACGATTTCAAAATGATTTTATACAGAAAATATGCAAATACGGTCGTTAAAATCTCCATTTATTGAAAATAGGATATAAATTAGAAAACGCTCTTCACAGATCATATTTTTAAAAGCAAATTACTATTTGAATATTGATATTTATATTTCGAAACAGAATTTGGTATATTTTCATCATAGCATTGTAGGCCCATTTTTATGAAATCAAGCAGTGATATCTTGCTCCAGAAAATGGTCAGTTTGCTATTTAAAACTTGCATGTGAATGTGCAAGAATTTCTTTGTTGCCATAAGCTGATTGGTAGCAACACCACATAAATACATTTGGCATTGGGTTACAGCAATGCCAGAACTTACGGGCTACAGCAAAGGGGCATCTCAAAGTCGTAATCTACAGTCATATTACGTCCGAAAAATTAGAGGGCGAAGTCGTTTTTGCTTTCATAACAGAAGAAGGCGAAGTTTACACTTCTCATGTGACTTTTTCGCCCACTTCGCCTAGTAGTGTGACCACTGAATAATGAACTTCTTAATTTTACAATATTCCCCATACTCACTGAAGTAACAATTCCTGACTAGACATTTTTATTATTAAGAGTAGTTGTGTTGTTGCTTTAACAGTGCTCGAATGAATCATAAATCCAATAGCGTTAGTCATGAACATACTGTGCTTCAGGTTAAAAACCACGATTATACAGGAATAAATTATATTCTGCAATATATCCATACGTTTCCAATATAAAACGAAGCAATTTTACTCTCTGAAAAGAATTCCAGGTGCTAAATATTCACCCAACAATCAATTTTGGTGTAACACAACCGCAACTACGTTATAACACCTTGTCCAAATAAGTTTTTCAGTTTTCTTAATGGACTTTTTCACTTTATTAAACTATGAAAAATGACAAACAGCACACTGTTTGTCTGTTCACAGAAGTCTGCAGATTTATCAATAAAGAACGGCGATAAAACTGCAGCCTCATGTGGTTTGTTAATGTCGATTCATCACGCACGCTTACTCCCCCCACCCCATCATGACGCACTTTTCATACGGTACCTTCGATAATATGCACACGTTATTTTCATAATATATCTATATATACTCCTTATGGTAGTATTTGTTTAAGTACAACGTGTAAAAGTATCGTTAAATTAGACTGAATGATTTCTTATGTTTTGTGGGGTAAAAAAGGACAACAAAATGTTAGGCTCTTACATCGTGAAACTTCTATGCGAAGAACATCCTCTCAAGTAAATTATCTACTAGTTTTGTCTATACTCAGACCTGTTGTACGGTTGCTGTGTGTGTATATATATATATATATATATATATATATATATATATATATATATATATATATATATATATATATATATATATATATATATATATATATATATATATACAGTAGACTCGATTATCAGCGCGCGGTTTAACCGCTTTGCGGCTTAACCGCGGCAATGTATTTTTAAAGATTTTTTTTACTCCATATCTTAAAAAGATGGGGAGTTTTGTGACGATTTCAAAATCGAAAATTTTATACAGGAAGTCGACCGACCTGTTTAACGACGACTTGGACTTACGACTGGTTCTCTTCGAGAGTTGTTATATAGTTTTATAATAGGGATTTATTTCCTGTTCCAAGGAAATTGCGGATGTTAAACGCCTTCTTTTTGGTTGTGGGGGAAGGAGTTCTGTTAAAAGAACAGTACGATTCTTCAGTTGTTATCAGTACAGTAGGTTACCTTAAGTTATGTCCTAAAATACTGTATTTAACTTTTTGTGTTGGAAAGAGGATAATGGAGCGGAAAAGGAAGCGCGTAGTTTTAACAATTAACCAAAAACTCGACATAATTAAGAAACTTTAGCAAGACGGGTCTACCAAAAACTTAGCTTTACAATATGGTATAAGTGAAACAACAGTTCGCGATCTCCGAAAAATTAAAAAATAAATTGATTAACTACGCCAGTAATTCTGATTCATCAAGTGGCTTATCAAGCAGAAAAACAATGAAACTGTCAACTTATGATGAGCTTGATAAAGCGATGTTGCAATGGTTTAACCAACAAAGGGCACAAAACATTCCTGTTTCAGGAATTATCTGCGCAAAACAGGCAAAACTACTTTGATGCATTATGAATGGAAGGTAATTTCAATGCATCCTCGGGATGGCTGACGCGATTCAAACAGCTGCATGAATACGTGAGATTTCTATACATGGGGAAAAATTAAGCAACAATGAAACAGTTGCAAATGAGTTCCAAAATGATTTTCAAAAGTTCATAGAAGAGCAACAGGTGACTCCTGAACAAATTTATAATGCTGATGAAACTGGCCTAAATTGGAAATGTCTTCCCACAAAAACATTAGCACATAAATCAGAAAGTCGAACACCGAGGCATAAATCCAGCAAAGAAAGAATCACTGCTTTATGTTGCGCAAATGCTACTGGTTCTCATAAAGTAAAACTAGCTGTAATCGGAAAAGCGAAAAAGCCGCGTTGTTTCAAGGGAACTGAAAAAACCAATATGCCTGTGACATATTTTAATCAGAAGAAAGCCTGGATGGATACCACAATTTTTAAAACATGGTTCCATGAAAACTTTGTACCACAAGTTCGCGAGCATCTGAGATTGAAAGGTTTGCCAGAGAAAGCCATTCTTTTATTAGACAATGCTTCAAGCCATCCAAATGAAGCGGTTTTGCAGTCTGCTGACTGTAAAATAGTAACACATTATTTGCCACCTAATGTAACCGCGCTAATCCAGCCAATGGATCAAGGGGTGATTTCTGCTATGAAGAGGCTATATAGAGGAGGACTTCTGCAGAAGTTAGTGGAAGAAGGCAATGATTTAAAAACTTTCTCAAAACAGTATCATTGCTGGATGCTATATACGAAGTTGCACATGCCTGGGTTTCCATAAAGCCAACCACAATTAGTAAATCTTGGAAAAAAATATTTCCTGAAGTTGAAACTGTCGACTGCAATAGTTTCGATGAAGAAGAGATTTCGACTTCTGAATTAGCCGCCATTTTACAGAGTAAAGAGGGTGGTAAGGAAGTTGATAGTGGAAATATTTTAGAATGATTTAATGTTGATTGTGACGATCTAGGGTGTGAGATTTTGTCCGACAGTGAAATCATTAAAAGTGCACAAGGGCAGACAACAGATTCTGATGAGAGTGACGACGAAGACATGGAACTTATTTCTGAAACAAGGATAAACAATTCATCTGCTCTTCAATGGACTGAGGGTTTGCTAGAGTATCTGGAACAACAAAGTGATTCTCTGCTCTCAGATAAATTGGTATTACGCAGATTGAGAGCAACCATAAAGAAGAAAGAAGCTATGTCTAAAACAGAAATCAATAAAAGACTACTTTTCCTAAACATTCGTTGCATTTGTTTGTTCATTTATTCATCTTCCTTTATTTTAATGTTCAATATAATTGTATTAAATTTAATTATTTATTTTCGTGTTACGACATTAGGATATTAGTGAAGAAGAACATTGGCCTGCATCACAAAAGGTAAACATAAGTAGGATATTACGGCGAAAAAATTAACTTTAACTAAGTTAATTTTATGCCACTATATCTGGATTGTATATATGCACTTTGGTTTATCCGCTGTTTTTGATTATCCGCGCTAGCTCTCCCCACCATTACCGCGGATAATCGAGAGTCTACTGTATATATATATATATATATATATATATATATATATATATATATATATATATATATATATATATATATATATATATATATATATACTTAAGTAGAATCAAATCTGCTATCACATATCACATGATCCGCAGACAGATCTGGGTATGTGCAGTTTGTTAGGACACGGGAGTCTGCAGTTTTATCAATAAAGCACGAGGAAATTTCTGCCAACATGAAATCACCTTAACGGTATTAAAAAATAATAATAAATATTTTATAATACAATTAAGGTGATTTCATGTTGTCGGAAATTTCGTCGTGCATTATGGATAAAACTGCAGACTTCTGTGGTTAGGAGTAATCAGTAGATTATGCAAATTACGCCGTGGTCTGCAGGCGTATTATGCTATAACGGATCAGGATCTTTGATGTTTTTGCAGTTTGGCTCCACTTATAAGGGAGTATAAACGTTAATTTTCAGCAATGTAATACTGTCTAAATCTTCACGAAATATTAATGATTTATTGTGAAGCATTTGCACCAATCTGTAAGAATGCAAATTTTTTTTTGTTGTTTTTTTATATTAAATTAATAATCTTGCCTAAAAAAAAAAAAAAACTTTATCATGAAGAAAGTGACATTTTTCATGATCATGACACATTTTACACGGAAGGGGTAACTTTCTTGAACATTCCACCCACCACTGCCGATGCAACGAGAAACGTGCAATCTTCCTTAAAAATATCGTTTTTGTAACAAAATACCATTTTATACTGATGGAAATTTTTTTGTTCAATTTATTTTTAATATAAAAAAATACTTCGTGAAAATGGTGAAATTTTGGAGTTGATTGGAAAGTCACTTTTTCCAATAAAAATACCTCTATTTGCCGATTCAAGCCTTTTACTATGAAATTTAACAAACACACACACGCACACACACACACAAGGACACAATGTGGCAAGGCCGTGAATTAAACTACTAATGTGTTACGAGTCTATGCTCTTAAACTAAGTAGCAGAAAAGAACGAAACACACAAGCTTTGTAAAATTTAACAAATAAATTAATTCCCTAGAATGGAAGGTGAAAATGAAAACAAGGAAGTAATGGTATTGCGAATTAAATCTCAAAATAATCCAAGAACTACAGGCACAGTTCCTTATAATTTGAAGTCCTGAATAAAACCCAGTACAAGTCAGAAATAAATAAATTAAAAAAAAAAAACGAAGGCGATGACGTGATTGTTATAACTTATTGTGTTGATATGTCAACAGTCTTTTGTTGAATCACATAAATATAATCTCAGGTTTGAATGCACTATACATTTAAATGAATTTCTCTATCCAAGAATTATTTTAGAGCTTTTTTGTATTTCCAGAGAAAATAATCACTTGAATTCAGTAATTTGAAGAAAAATAATTCATCCCAACTGGACACAACATTATACATCTTGAAAGTGCTAGATGTTAAAGCACGAATGACGAAGTCCTCACAATTATAAGATTATATAGTTCTCTACTTCATCTCATGTCAAAATTTGCATTTTGTAAGAACCCCATTACCTAATGGAAAATAATTCTAGAATTATCTTGATGTTACAAAATCAAAACCGTAACCTGGATTACAGTCAGGAAATTTTAAATCTTCGAACCAAATAAACTTATTTACTTCGTCTATTAATAATGATCCTGATATTAAATTCCATACACAAAGAGAATAATGTAGCTACGTATCAGTTGTTTACACAAAAGAAAAGAAAAAAAAAAAACAGTCAGTCAGGTCAAAAAGAAATGATGTCAGTTTTAGATAAGGTCAGGTACAGCATACAATGTTACATTACAAAAGCATGCAATGAATTATTTTTTAAACAAACAATTATATTAAATATACATAACATGTGTCAAGGTGAGGTTAAACTTTGCCTCCTCAATAAGTCTGTCATTTGAAGGATGCATATTTACGTTGTTTTTGTTTATTTAATGAAGATCACTGAGCTAAGCGGAAATCCGGAAGCTACACGCTCTTCATTTTCATCGTTTCTTATTTTCTTTGTTTTATTTGGGTTTATGTTTGTTTTCCGTTTGGTTTGAGGAACTAAGTCTAAGTAAGTCTACCTTATGACAGGGACATTTATGCGGTTTAAATTTGAATCACTACTCATTGTCCATGGTATCATGGAAACTCACTAACATCTTCTCTCCGTGACGTTTGCTTCTAAAATTTGGCTAATTATTTCGGGATAAGGAATATTTCCATTGCACCGATTTCTAATAATCAAACAAGTAATCATACAAATTTAAGAATTACTCAAACGGGGCGCTATAACCAAATGCGCATCTCCTAAATTGTATTACAACACTAAATCGAATACCTTAAAGTCGATTTTTTTTCTAATTATCTCTAGGTATTTTAAATTTAAATACCTAATGGTTATGTTCTATATCAAGAATATATTATTTTCTAAGTCAGAAAATTACTAGGATTCTAAAAATTACAAAAGCAGCTACACGAGGTAAAAGAAAAATCAGTAACACATCGTTTGGTCATCGAGGACTTTGCAAGTCATATCAATTAATGTGTTGCAGGTTACAGACTTGTCACGTGGTTTAATATAACTGTTATCTAAGTATATATTTATTTACAGATTAGTCAGGTGTCTACAAATACATATGTACTTATAAAGTAAAAATACATATAGACAACCAAGCGCACAAAAATACATGTAAACAGATTTATATGTCTCCAAAAAACTGTTCTTTAAAAAGATTATACGTGAAACTGTTATTATAAATATCCCTTTTTATATAATATATAGTAACTCGTTCTTTCGTAGCCTGAATCCATGTCATCTTGTTCGGAATGTGGCATAGTTTAATGAGTGTGTACTTTGGGGCACGGATTGGGAAAAATATATTCAGATGCAAATTGGTAAAGAAAAAATGAAGTTAGATATATGGAATATGCAGGAGGCAGATTGTGTTGAAATTTTCTTTTCACAAATACATAGTATTACATCTGGCAATTCCTATCATATAATATTATTTTATTAACAGTTAATTCCTGTAAAATATACGCTTTCGAACGGGTCATATGAGAAAGCTACGATTAAAGAAAAGTTGTTCTCGTGCCCCCCTCTCTCAAATCCCATTAAATTTTCGCAACCGGTTATTTGTATTGTGAATGGAAAATACAACTTACATGTTCATTTAAGAAGTAGATTGTCAAGCATCTGAGGTTTGTCAAGCACCTTGAGGTTCCAAGGGTTGTTATCGCCGGGGGGGGGAGGGCAGATGTGGGAGATAAGCACCCACTTTCCCTAGAAATCACCCAATGGCTTGCGTCTTTGATAGCCTCTGACAACCAAATCCAGCTCCAGGCCTTCACTGGTGGCTCAACTACTAAGTCCGGCGGAACCTGTTTAAACTAACTGGAGAAGGGATGGCAGGCGAGTTTCTGGCGCCTCAAAACCAAATGCTTCGGACAGATGGGGCCCGTTAACCTTGGGTGGTAGCCCGTCTAGGAGAAGGTAAACTCTGATTTCAAGCCTTTGCTACCTTGCGACTATACCCATATATGGGAAAGGCTAAGGGAGTAAACCCCAACAGAAAATCCGGAGACGGAGTCCCTAAGGCGACTTGTCACTGCTTTTAGTGACATCTCGGCAACTCCTGCGACGTCGCTGGTGCCATGACGTATCGGCTTGTCCTTTCCCTTGGATCCATCAGCTGCGTGGAGAGGGGGAGTCAGTTGCATGGGCAACAGCTGATTCTCCATATAACCTTGCCCAGGCTTGCGCCCTGGAGAGGACACTCCAGCTTTGCTTCACAGCGTTGACACAAAACGGGAAGCAACAGTTACCGGTTATAAGTCACAACTCGATTGGTGTAGAGTTAGACGCCAGGGGTTGCTTTTGACGGTGGGGGAAATCAACATGTCTCATTGGACAGCTATCGCCCGCCTTAAGAAGCCCCCAGCCAATAAGGTGCCGTCCCGCCACAGCTAGCCTGCCTTGCTGGGTACGCAGGGCTTAAGATACGTGAGTACCTGATAAGCGGGCAGCAACTACAGCACCAAGAAAAAACAAAAGCAAAGCATCAAGGAAATCAACAATCCTCAAGCTAGGTACCTGGAACGTCCGGACTATGCTGACATGGCTTTCAGATGATCTCCAGGCAATCAGTGATGTTCGAAAGACTTCAGTCATCAACGACGAACTCGCAAGACTCCATGTCGATATCGCCTCACTTCAAGAGACACGGCTACCAGATTCTGGGTCCCTCAGAGAAAAGAACTACACGTTCTTCTGGCAAGGAAAGAGCTCATACGAAGTTAGGGAGTATGGTGTTGGTTTTGCTGTCAGAAACTCTCTGCTGGCTATGATAGAACCCTGCCAACAAGAAAACGAAAGACTGCTATCTCTTCGCCTCCACACCACAACCGGGCTAGTTAATCTAATCAGTGTTTACGTTCCCACACTCAGTGCCACCACAGATACCAAGGATGCGTTTTACAACGAGTTCGACTCGCTCATCGACAAAATTCCAAAGGAAAAGAACTTGATATTACTGGGCGACTTCAATGCTAGGGTGGGTGCCCGATCACTACTCCTGGCCTTTGTGTCTCGGCAAGTTTGGCATTGGGAAGATGAATGAAAACGGGCAACGTCTACTAGAAATGTGCTTATACACCAACCTCAGCATCACCAATTCATTTTTTCAGACAAAACCACAGCACAAAGTGTCTTGGAGGCATCTCCGATCCAAACACTGGCATCAGCAGGACTTGATCATCACAAGACGTTTAGCCATGAAGGGTGTGCAGCTTACTCGTACATTCCACAGCGCTGACTGCGACACTGATCACTCTCTAGTTTGCTGTAAATTTAAGATTCAACCAAAGAAGATCCACGACTCTAGGCAAGTGGGTAAACCACACATTGATGTGAGCAAGACGTCATATCCAGACAAGGCTGAAGAATTCACTTACGCCCTCTCCAAGGCGTTCAGTTCAGAACCTCCCTACGGCAGTGCCAAAGAGAGATGGGACAACATCAGAGATACTGTGTACAGCGCAGCCACAAGAATCTTTGGTAAGAAGCAGACAAAGAACAATGACTGGTTTGACGCCAATTCCGCTACACTCATGCCAGCAATAGAAGGGCGTCGCAGTGCCCACCTGGAATACAAGCGTTCTCCCTGCGAGAGGACACTACATGCATATAGGTCTACCAGAAGCAAAGTGCAGAGGTTAGCACGGTAATGCGACAATTAATACTGATTTCTACTCTGTCAGAGCATCCAGTCAGCAGTAGACAACGGAAACATCAGAGGCATGTACAATGGCATAAAAAAGCAATGGGTCCAACGAAGAAAGTGATAGCTCCACTGAAGTCTTCTGCAGGCGATATCATTCACGACAAGGGCAAACAGATGGAGCGCTGGGTGGAGTACTACTCCGAACTGTATTCCATAGAGAACCTCAGAACCTCCCTACGGCAGTGCCAAAGAGAGATGGGACAACATCAGAGATACTGTGTACAGCGCAGCCACAAGAATCTTTGGTAAGAAGCAGACAAAGAACAATGGTTTGACGCCAATTCCGCCACTCTGTATAAGAACAAGGGCGACAGAAGTGACTGCAACAACTACAGGGGCATATCACTTCTCAGCATCGTGGGTAAAGTCTTCGCTAGAGTCATCCTGAACAGACTGCAGACGCTTGCCGACAAAGTGTATCCAGAGTCTCAGTGTTGGTTCCACGCAGAGAGGTCCACAATCGACATGATCTTCTCCATCAGGCAACTGCAGGAAAAGTGAAGGGAACAACACAGACCCCTCTTCCTGGTTTTTATAGACCTCACCAAAGCATTCGATCTGGTCAGCAGAGACGGACTCTTCAAAATCCTGACGAAGATTAGATGCCCTCCAAAGCTGTTAAGCATGGTCCAGTCCTACCATGAAGACATGAAAGGCACAGTGCAATATGATGGCTCATCGTCCGAACCATTCAACATCCACAGCGGAGTGAAACTAGGCTGTGTCCTTGCCACCACGCTCTTTGGCATTTTCTTCGCTGTCCTGCTTTAGTACGCCTTTGAGACGTCCACAGAAGGTATCTATCTGCACACGCGTTCAGACGGCAGACTGTTC
Organism: Potamilus streckersoni; assembly: GCA_016746295.1. NCBI lineage: Eukaryota > Metazoa > Mollusca > Bivalvia > Unionida > Unionidae > Potamilus > Potamilus streckersoni. Next base: position 2,356,810 of record JAEAOA010001325.1, read on the forward strand.
AACCTGGTACGACTGAAGGCAATGAGCAAAGTAAGGAAAGCAACCATTAGGGACATGCTCTTTGCAGATGCTGCTGCTATAGTCACTCACACAGAAGCTGAACTACAACGCCTGATGGACCGCTTTGCTAAAGCATGTGATGAATTCGGGTTGACCATCAGCCTAAAGAAAACCAACGTGATAGCTCAGAATGCAGACCCTCCTAGCATAATCATCAGCAACTACAAACTAGAAGTAGTCAGTGAATTCACTTACCTTGGCTCTACCATCACCAACAGCCTTTCACTCGATGCCGAGCTCAACAAGCGGATTGGAAAGGCGTCAACAACTTTCTCTAAATTGTCGCAGAGAGTGTGGAACAACAGCAAGCTGACATTGAACACTAAGATCTCCGTGGTGCCTGCGTGCTTAGCACTCTCCTGTACGCCAGCGAAACTTGGACCCTGTACGCCTCTTAGGAGAAACGACTGAGTGCCTTTCACATGCGTTGTCTCCGTCGCATACTCGGGATCACCTGGAGCGATCGTGTGACAAACAACGAGGTGCTTCAACAGGCCAAAATTCCCAGCATGGTCACACTCCTCCGCCAACGTCTCATCAGATGGCTGGACCATGTGCGTCGAATGGATGATGGACGGATCCACAAAGACCTTCTCTACTCTAAGCTTGCCTCAGGCAGAAGATCAATCGGACGGCCACATCTTCGCTTCAAAGGTGTCTGCAAGCACGATATGAAAGCTCTTGGGATCGAGGTCAACACCTGGGAAGAGCTTGCCATCGACAAGTCCAGCTGGCGACATGCTCTGTTCACAGGTCTGAAAGTCAGCGAGGAAAAGTTACGACAGCTAGCCGATGAGAAAAGATCTCAGAGGAAGATGATGCAGTTCCAACCAAGACCTGACTCAAACTTCAAGTGCAGCTACTTCAGCAGGGATTTCCGCTCCAGTATGAAGCTTTATAGCCACAGAAGACGCTGCGCAACTACAAACTGTGACACATTTCATGGGCGCATTTCCATCGTCTCTCGAGGCTAACGGAAGCCAACATATCAAGCATCTACATACTTTGTAAACTTATACAGTATCTCATGAGAATCACAGGGGATCGTATCGTTGCTGACAATTTACCTGTCATACATGTACTACACAGTCTATATTGTATAGTATATGTATGACCGGTAAATTGTCAGCAACGATACAAACCCATGTGATAAGAATTCGAACACAAAGACTGGGTCAGTCTCGTAATTAACTTGCATTAAAAGAAGAAAAAGAAAGAAAGAAAGAAAATGGAAACAGGAAAATGAAGGTAAAAGAAAGAAGAGATCTGGGTTGATATCAATACTCGGTAGTCACACAAGGCAGCAGCTGTCCATAAGCGACATCAATCCAACCATTGGATTTCGTTGGTAGCATGGGCATACTGATTCAGATGACGTTCGTTTAGTCACAACAAAGCGATAAAATGAGTTCGAGGCATTCGGAGTATCCTTTTGTTAGTTCCGACTAGGTTCAAGGTTCACTTATTGATCGATTAAAACGCAGCTAGGACTGAACAAACGGAAACTTAAACTTCCGGAGAATTATGTTTATCTAATATTCCTTCATGCACCTCATATGGATGCAGGGTACTAAATTACATGAATTTATGGAAATTTTTTACTTATCTTTTCATTAGAAGTTTCCAATACTTATAATATTGTTTTTAAATGTTGTAAGGAATAGAAGATTTATCTGTAACGCACTTTGTATTCCAGTCACCAATTTTCGAGGATACTCCATCTTGATTAAATTGTAATGTCATTGTCGTACCAATTATATTATAAGCTGTTTTGTAATGAATGTAGACATTTATGTCCACATTCAAATTCCGATGAGAAATTTAAATCAGAACAAATAACTTTACTAGAAATGCGACAAGCTGTGGAGTAGACATAACCGGATGAAGAGGAATTCAGTGAGTCTGCCCACAGGGGCTTGTATCGTTCTGCTGACAATTTACCAGTCATACATGTACTATACAATATAGTACATGTATGACCGGTAAATTGCCAGCAACGATACAAGCCCCCGTGAGTCTGCCATGAGACAGAATTTATTTAAAATCCTGTAGTATTTTTTCAAATAATAATATTTTCCCCACTAGAGTACTATGTTTGTTTATATTTATTATTAATAGAACTTTTAAAGAATTTATTCTTAGACCAACAAGTTGTTCACCTTTTTCTCTTGTGAGTGTAGCCAAAACATGTATTGTAAAGAATATGTGCACCAAAGTGTCATGTGTTTTTCGATTCATTAGTAAATAAATTAAAAAGTATTTATACTAGACCAACAAATTTGCCAACTTTTTTCTTTTAACATGTCTGGCGTTTATTGGCTAATACATATGTATTGTGAAGGATGTGTGTTTGTGTGTGTGTGTGTGTGTGTGCATGTGTGTGTGTGTGTGTGTGTGTGTGTGTGTGTGAGAGAGAGAGAGAACATGCAGGTCTTGAATGACACTATATTGTAATTGTTTTATCCTTTTGTTGGATGAAGATGTGTGTGTGTGTGAGTGTTATGGATTTTTAAAGTACCTTTTTGAAAATGTTTCAGTCATATCGATATTATGTCTGCAGTGTGACAGCTTTTTATAGTAATGTCTTGTACTGGGACATCATGCCGCAAACATGTAGCATATCACATAATCTTGACACCAGGCTGAGCACTCCTAGCACTAATCTCTTAATGCTGAACATTAAGTGTTGCAGCTGCTATTACCATTTTTTTTATAAGTCTTTGGTATGACTCAGCCAGGGTTTGAACCCATATTCGAGGTGGGTACTGTAACCAATAGGCCATGAGTGGTTTTGTTGGATGATGACAGTAAATTAACTAGTACCATGTCATTATAAGTAATATAAGTCCCCTAGAAGACCATATTAAACAGTGGCTTTAAACTGGAGCGCAAAGAGTGAGTGATTTTTTAGACATGTTCTATATTGTGTTTAAAATGATGTACAGTCTCAATTACCAATGAATATAAAATTGTTACAAGTGCAAGAGCAGTGATGGTAACTGTAACTGCTGTCACTGGTGGTCTGTTACTCTGGCTTATTGTTCTAGGAAAGAAGGTTTATATATATTAAATTTTGCTTGTTTGAATAGTTTAAAGGCTTAGATCATGGTTATGAGTGGTCCTAGAGTATAAAAATATAGATGACAACCTGGTGGTGCACAATTTTATCAAACAGGATAAGCTGTACTTGTAGACATTATTGTTCAAGAGTTAAGTGCATTTTTTTAAGATATAAGCATATTGACACGTCTGTCAGAGAATTTACTTTGTGCCACCTATTTAATGTGCATCATGCTGATTATTTATGAATTACTGCAATTTGATTTATTTTGTTATACAAACATGGGTCCCATATGTTGTTGCTGTATTATGCTTGAGGTCAGATATGCATTTTTTATTGCTAACCAGGTTAATTTGCTGTTAAATTTCACTTTACAAAATGACAGGGATTTATTTTCATTTAGTTTGATATTGTTTATGTGTTTGTCATATTTAACAGTTGCTTGATTTTTTTTCCCTAAATAATAAGTGAAATGTACAAGCCCAAGAGGTTGGTTATAGAGATAAATTTTGTCTTAAAATTGATTTTTTTTGTGGTAACACTTTAAATATTGCATTTGTTGATATCTGCAATATAATACTCAATAAATTCCATTTAATGAACACCAGACTAAGAATGAAAACATTGCATCTTTGTGAAAATAGAAGCAAAACAAGAGTTATATACATATATACTTACTTCTATGTTGAACTGCAAAAAAGCAAAGATCATAACATAATATGCCTGCAGATCATGATCTGTGTTAGGGTAATCAGTAAAACAAACAACACAGATCATGATCAGTTGGCGTGTGACATGATGGCAGATCTGGGTCTGTGCAGTTTGCAGTTGGACTTGTCTTCTAAGTGGGTGTATATGGTACACTGTACAGATAATGTCTTTACAGTAATATATTTAATGAAATGGTATGTGCTGGATGGCATGGTGGGGGGCACAGCATTCAGGAAGCTGGTTCTACTAAGCATGTGCTCAAGGAATAAATGCTGGTCAGTCTTGACCCTCCACTGATGAACATGCATGAGTGGTTGTATCTTGTGAATCTTTTTGGGGTTCAGTGTGGATATTGATGACTTTATGTTGTAGGTTTATATTATAGGGTTACATCTTTGTAGGTGTGCCATTTTTGAAGGTGTACTTGTAATTATACCAGGCGTAGGTCAAAAATACTGTTTTGAATGCCATCAACTGCACATATCATCTTATAGTTTAAATCTATGCTTTTGAAAACTAAATAAATAATTAGAAAAAAATTTAATAAATAAATCCCCATGGTATGTTTACCTATTTCGTCAACACATTATATCAGCAAAATAGAGAAACTGGAATGTTCTACCAGTACAGTGACCAGTGTGATGACGTATTGCAGAGCAATATGATTAAAGTTGTTAAAGAACATCTGACATGCACACAACAGGCTTTTAGTAAATTACCTTATTGTTGGAATTTGTGTAGCTCAAGGCGGAATTGTGTATAAATAAAGGGATAAAAGAGTTCCATGGTATTTTATGAGCATTTGATGAAAATTGGTCAACCTTTCGGGAGATAAAATGGAGACTGAATTTAGAAACTGATTTTGGCAGACAAACTTGAGTAAGTATTTTGATTTTTTGTCGTATTTTATTGTTATTGTATTGTGCAAGATGTTTTACAATGAATATTTGAGGACTGCTCTCAATATTTGTTCAGTTCATGTCAAACTGCCAAATGTGCAGTTTCTCAATGCCAAGAAATAATGACTATTACAAGTTCAACAATACATGTACATGTACTTGGATGTCATAGTTAAGAATGTATAATTGCAAGTATCAAGGTTCTGAGTTGGTAATGAGTGTTTCAGAGGTATAAATTAAGTTCAAGCCCTAGATAAAATACATTAAAAGGTAATTAATTTGAAAGTTTGGATAAATTATTCAGGAATCTATAAATAAATAGTGCATTTTTTCATTGTTTATATCAGGTCTAAATCAGTTTGTGTTAATTGCAAAGACAAATAATCACAATGAATGTCATAAGTGGTCACAAGACAGTGATCTGGTGAAGGAAACTAAAATTGCTATTGGATTTGTTAATAAAAAGGTCTTTTTATTGAACTTTAATGTTATGGGTTGTTATCCCTGTATGGTTTTGGTTGTAAGAATTTGGGGTGGGGTTCTTCCAATATTTATTTTGATATGGTACCCACCCAGGCTCGATTATGGTTCAGAAGTTAGTGAATGTTGGCATATAGCTCAGAGCCCCAATTCAGCAATGCAGACAGTTAAATAATAAAAGGTACAATGAATGAAATTTAATAACAACAATTTAATTAACAATTAATAGTCAATCACTCGAATTTCTCAACTGCTTTCGATCAACTGTTTGAGCATATCTGATCATATGATTCTAGTGTGACAGTTTTCGCCCTGGCCTTGGTTTCTACTCATCTCCTGATTCCTCAAGGTCACTCATAATTTCCTCTAGGTTCTTTCCACTTCTTCTCTTTCCACTCCTCCCAGACTGCTTCTTTAATTCTCTCTTCTATCCATCAACTCCAACTTGTCGACTCTGACTTTACCGACAGTCGCACTTCTGTCTCTCTCTATCTTTTAGAGAATCGGGACTTCTACCTCGCATTGGAAATTGTCCCCCAAAAGCTTCCTGTAAAACACAAGGATGGTATACTATTTTTCTTAGGCACTCACACCTCACACTACACATATAGCTTATATATATCATCAGATAAAGCTATCAAATTTCATCAGTCACACATTCATTCACACTGAAATAAACATACACTCTTGTATGGTAAAACACAATATAATAACACAACATAATAAACAACATCATAAAGCGCGATATCAATTGCTCGTATACATACAATGATAACTGATTCATATCAGTACATACTCATAATGCAATTATACTGACAATCACAATAATCAGCCACATATTTTTACATCACAACTCATATCAAATATACAAATATTCAAATGTTTATGCTCTGATATATTCAAACATCTATTTTAACTAGTGAATGCTAACATATGTATTACTAAATGCACTGGTTACTTCAGAGTAACCCATCACGACTAATAACATTATTGCTGCTGAGCTAGCAATCTACATAATTCTACGTAACTCAAATTCATGTCTCAAATAAGCTCACAAATGAAACTCTACAAAGTAATTCAACATACTAAAACAATCTCAGTAATTGAGTAAACATAACAGCAATACTTACAGTTACAGTGCTGTAATGTTTTGCAAAAATAGAGCAAATATTTATCTTTTGAAGCTCTTCTTTGTTCACAATTCTTTGTCCTACGTCTTCCACCAATTTACAAGTGGCGTCATGGAGTATAATTCTTACAGCAATGTCTCTTCACAACTGCCAAATGATATACTGACTAATCCTTGCGCAGAAATCAATTAATATTTTTGAATCTATGATTAGGTCCACCCCCTGGCTGAATTCCGATTGGATATTTTGGGACTGACCCAACCAACTGAACTGTTAGAGTTCTTGTTTGTCTTTCCATGGTGGGTAGAACATTGCCATTTACCTTGCTGGCTTCCTTTTGATCTCAGACCAATGAATAACACATGGGTGCAAGTTATAAAGTTGGACCAGAAAACTGAGTTTTATGGCAAATTACATAATCGCTTGACACTGGCCATCTGTGATTGTTCTCGTTTCAAACACATTGAAAATAGCCCCACGTTTATACATCTGGTTACCTAGCTTGAAGAACGTGACATATAAGATAAATAAACTTCCTGAAGTGACAATGCTCTGACTCATCTATTAATTATTATTGTCACAAGTATGGAAGGTGTTATTTATAAATGGAAACACTTTTGGAATGGTAAATGTTGTATGACATATTTAATAGGGAATATGCTGCATTCCTCTGGATCTATTCCAGCTGGGTCTTTTGTTGAGCATTCCAGATGATATCTGTCAGCTTTGTTCTTAAGAAGTAGACCCTTTCGTTTCTTTGGATGGATGACTTTTAAATACCAGCACACTTTTGATGGTGGTGTTGCTGATATGTAGGTTGTACTAAAAGTTGTAATTCTACTTCATAGGATGAATGGTGTTGCAGAGTGTCAAGATCTTGACACCCTCCCCATGGTGTAGGTAAACTGCTACTTGGATCTTTTACCAGAGACCTGAATGGGGGCATATTTCTTGATGATTCTTGAACCAGAGACCTGCATATGGGCATATTTCTTGATGATTATTGAACCAAAGACCTGAATGGGGGCATATTTCTTGATGATTCTTGAACCAGAGACCTGCATATGGGCATATTTCTTGATGATTATTGAACCAGAGACCTGAATGGGGGCATATTTCTTGATGATTATTGAACCAGAGACCTGAATGGGGGCATATTTCTTGATGATTATTGAACCAGAGACCTGAATGGGGGCATATTTCTTGATGATTATTGAACCAGAGACCTGAATGGGGGCATATTTCTTGATGATTCTTGAACCAGAGACCTGAATGGGGGCATATTTCTTGATGATTCTTGATATCTCCATTGTCATGAGTGGATTCATTTAACCAAAGTGTCTACATGTTTCTGTTGAAACAGGTGATCATTGTAGTATTGATCTATTGGTACACTATACAGTGACAAGCAGTTTCATGTAGGTTTTTGTCAGTGTCATTTATAAAGATTAGAAACAGTGTTGGGCCAAGTACTGTCCCCAGGGGTATGCCATGTGGCATAATAGCAATTATTGATTTGCCACAGTCTAGCATAGTCTGTTACCTCTGACATTGTAGGAGAGAATAGATTCACCTATGACTGTGTCGTGTGCCTCTATATTATGAGAACTTTCATGACATCTGGTATGAGACTTTGACAAAGGATTTGGAGAAATCTAAAATGGCCATATCAGCTCGAGTGTGGTGTCTTTGTCCAGGTTTCTGTCAGTGTCATCAGGACATCAGTGTTTCCCAGGATTTTTCAGCTTCAGTCCTTACTAGATTTCATTCGTAATGTTGTTTGCTAAGGTAGTCCATAATCTAGGAGACTAGGATATATTCCAACATTTTTTATACAACTGTAATTAGTGATACAGGGTGATAAGTTTCTGGTTTGGATGTCTTCTTGCATTGAGATAGGCATGAAATGGATGGTACTTCTGCTATGACTAGAGTATGCTGATAGATTGACACAAGGACTGGTGCTATTATTTCTTCACTCTCTTTCTGGACTAATATTGGCAGCATATCTGGAACACTTGCCTTTTTGAAAAAAAGTCTTCTCATGCATATTTCCATTCTTTAGATAAAATTACTGATCTTTGACACAGGTTCATATGGATCTCTGACAGGTTCTTATCGATCACTGACATGGGTTCATATGGATCTCTAACAGTTTTATCTGGATCTTTGACATAGGTTCATATGGATCTTTGACATAGGTTCATATGGATCTCTGACAGGTTCTTATTGATCACTGACATAGGTTCATATGGATCTCTAACAGGTTTATATGGATCTTTGACATAGGTTCATATGGATCTCTGACAGGTTCTTATTGATTACTGACATAGGTTCATATGGATCTCTGACAGGTTCATATGGATCTTTGACATAGGTTTACATGGCTATTATTCTTTACTTGGGATGCTATGCATTGTAAACATTTATGTGAAATGTTCATTCAGCAAGTCTGCTTTTGTTATGATCAGTTTCTGCAACTGCCATTTGATTTTTATGTTCCAGCACTCATGGTGTCTTGCTGCCTAAATGTTATTGTGCCTGTTAAATCTCATGCTGGGAGAAAATAAAACCTCCCAATTTGTGTGAACATTCCTCACCTACCTCTCATTCTCACAATATCTCCCAATACTTTTCAGAGGACTTTGATTATTACATTATGTCTGCCAGTCTCAATTTCTCTGAAAAAAGTTATAAATAGATATATTGTATGCAATCAATGGAAGCCATGTTCTATTTTATCATCTGTGAATATTGTTGTGACAAAATAATTAATATTACACTACAACATTGTTCTTTTTCTTCATTCAACAGAATCTTAAGATTAAACATTATTCTTGTAAATTTAAATTTTTTAAGCCGTACAACAATACTATATAGTAGTAAAAAAAATAAACCATAACCATAAAATTGTCATCTATTAGTTGCAATTACATGAATGATTACTGTGAATTCTATGTAATTTTCTCTACAGGCAAAATCGCATCTCCATTCTAACCAAAGAAATTTACACCAGTAAATGTCTGATATTCCTGTACTGTATATATAAACTTTAATTACCATGAGTAAATTAAAAGAAGAAATGAAAAAATATATCATACAGTATATATGCCAGACATAACTAATTCAGTATAAATATTTGATTTAGTAAACAGTGTTACTTGTCTTAAGTGTTGACCTTAAGGAAATAATATGGCATATAAAACATGGGTAAAACAGGTTCCACATATAACTTGTGATTGCACATTTGAATTGTTATGATGAAGTCCTTGGCACTGCTAGTTACAACAAAATATGGCATAATTTATTTGTCAGTCAATTGCTGGTGCTTACATACACACTGTAAAATATAGTTTCTTTGAAGTATGTCCAAAGGGCAGTCCTTTTCACAAGATAAGTGCAATGATACATATTAACTATTTAATTAGCCACATTGGTTTTATTGCTTGTTTACTTAAGTCTAACTTGTGGTAGCAATTGTGCAGTTTAGCCACAGCAGACCAGAATATGAAAACGGGGCATGTCCAGAGGGAAAATAAGGCATTTCACAAGGAGAAATGGTACATTCCATGGGCGCTTGCACATTGGGGCAAGAGGGTCCTGTAGATTCACCTTTAAACATGTTTAGGCTTACATTCATAAAATCTATTAACTGACTACTATATGTTTACCCCCTCCCTACACCCTCTGAAAAGTTTGTGTGTGTGACCCTGGCACATTCTTTGAGAATTTCATGCATATTGGACCCAGAAGATCTGTAAATATTGATTAAAACAGTGTTTGAAAAATGCAGGATAAAAATCTCCTGATTTAGGTCCAAAGTTCCCTATTTTTGTGTTTAATACTTCTACTTGGCTTTTTGAAAGTTGGTAGGTATGATTTTAAATATTTCCAAAATTCTTTGAGTCACAGTCTAATTCTGTATTCAGTAGGTTTTTAAGATTGCTGTAATAAGATGCATGTACTTAATTCCTTGCTGTGTGATGAAGGTCTTAAAATTGTTCGTTTTCTTTATCAGTACAGTATTTTATCTATGGTATATCTGGTATTCATGGTATATCTGGTTTACAATTGCTTTTATTCTTTGGGATACTTCTTTCCATACTTTGAAAGTCTGGCTAAAAAGACATAAACCAGTCTTTTTCCTACCTGGCTTTAACATAAATATCTAAACATAGTTTGATGGTGTTTTGAGGAGATTATATTTTCCTGTAGATAATGCTGTCATCAGCATATAGCCTTAGACTGCTATATTGAAGGTTTTCACTGTAGTCATTTATGTTCATTAGGAAGATGACTGGGAACCATTCCTGAGGGACATTAGAGTCACACTGATGTAGTCTGACTTGTCTTACTAGAACAACAGTCTGTGTCCTGCTCTGTAGAAAGTCTCAGACCCATGATATTACTTTAGAAGTAATGAAATTAAAATATAATTTATAAAAAAGTCTTTTGTGTGAAGTACTTCATCAAATGCATGAGCTAACTTGATAACTATAATATTTGTTTTGATATTTGAATTGTTGATTTTAGCAGGTGCAGTATAAAGTCAAGTTGTGTTTCATAAAAACATTGGGATCAAAATCCATATTGCTTTTCATACTGCATTTTCTTCATTCCTTAGTGACTTGTTATAGAGGTAGGTTTTGTGTGTTCCATAAGTTTGTAGGTAATACATTAGAGAGATAGGTAAATAATTAAAGGGGTCATACATTTTCACCCTTTATTGAATACAAGGCTGATATATGCTTCTTTCCAGTCATCTGGTATAATATATGCATTTATTGTTTAAGAAATCAGCATATCCAACACTATCTCTTTTAGAATGTTTTACCCGTTTTGCATGAAAAATATTGAGAAGGCTGATGTACCCATTTGCCATAGACACATGTAATATTTGTTACAGTTTATTTGGTCTGTGGTACAGTCATGATACTACTGCTCCAGAGGCCTAAGTGGTTAGAGTGTCTGCCTTGGATGCAGGAAGTCATGGGTTCAAACCCTGGCAGAATCATACCAAAATCTTTTAAAAATGGTACTATTAGGTGGTGCTTGGCATTAATAGGTTAGTATTAGGATTGGTCAGCCTGGTATCAGGATAATGTGACTGGGTGACGTCATGTCTGCGGCATGATGCCCTGGTGCTAGACGTCACTATCAACTGCTACACTGCAGACATTGTAACTATACAACTGAAAATTGTTAAAGCTATGTTAAAAATACAAATCACACACACACACACACACACACACACACACTGTCATAATACTATTTTATCATAGACAAATATCATGACATGTATTTTTGTTAGTTTATTTAGGTCTGAGATAGTCTTTATACTATTGTATCAAAGACAGATATCATGACATGTATTTTTGTTACAGTTTTTTTTAGGTCTGTGATAGTCATGATACTATTGTATCAAGAACAGATATCATGACATGTATTTTTGTTAGTTTATTTAGGTCTGTGATAGTCATGATATTATTGTATCAAAGACAGATATCATGACATGTATTTTTGTCAGTTTATTTAGGTCTGTGATAGTCATGATACTATTGTATCAATAACAGATATCATGACATGTATTTTTGTTAGTTTATTTAGGTCTGTGATAGTCATGATGCTATTGTATCAAAGACAGATATCATGACATGTATTTTTGTTACAGTTTTTTTTTTAGGTCTGTGATAGTCATGATACTATTGTATCTATCATGATACTATTGTATCAATAACAGATATCATGACATGTATTTTTGTTAGTTTATTTAGGCCTGTGATAGTCTTGATACTATTGTATCAAAGACAGATATCATGACATGTATTTTTGTTACAGTTTATTAAGGACTGTGATAGTCTTGATACTATTGTATCAAAGACAGATATCATGACATGTATTTTTGTTACAGTTTATTAAGGACTGTGATAGTCATGATGCTATTGTATCAAAGACAGATATCATGACATGTATTTTTGTTACAGTTTATTAAGGACTGTGATAGTCATGATACTATTGTATCAAAGAGATATCATGACATGTATTTTTGTTACAGTTTATTAAGGACTGTGATAGTCATGATGCTATTGTATCAAAGACAGATATCATGAGATGTATTTTTGTTACAGTTTATTAAGGACTGTGATAGTCATGATACTATTGTATCAAAGACAGATATCATGACATGTATTTTTGTTACAGTTTATTAAGGACTGTGATAGTCATGATGCTATTGTATCAAAGACAGATATCATGAGATGTATTTTTGTTACAGTTTATTAAGGACTGTGATAGTCATGATACTATTGTATCAAAGACAGATATCATGACATGTATTTTTGTTACAGTTTATTAAGGACTGTGATAATGTTGTATTGTAGACAAATATGACAAGTACTGTGATACCTAACTGTTTTAATACATGTTGGTTTTTTTACTTTAAATAAATAATTCTGAACATTTATTTAATGAATGGCTGGCAATATTTGAAAATACTTGTCCAGTGTGACAGTTTGGATGCAAATATTAGGTTACATGTCCAAATTAGAGTTTCAGTTGTGATGAACAATCAAACAAATGTTAACTGTGAATAAGTGTAGTTATTTTCACATCCAGGGTTTGTTGTGATTGAGTCGGTGCCAGTTCAAAACAGATTGGTGCTGTTTTAAAATGGCACAAAAACCCAACTACCAGTATTTGTCTAGATTATTAAATATAGATGATTGTTTGTTTTACATGTGTGTACAGAAATCTGAATTGGACAACAGTGGTAGAATTATTTTAACAAGTTTTTAGTTACATTAGTTGCATGATTGTATGAACATTCATAAACTGTAGCAAAGGACAGCTGCAAAATCTTATTTTGTTTCATTAGCATTCAGAATACAGAGAAACTCTTAGAAAATTATGTTTTTTTTCTGTTAAAAATATATTTATGTGGTAAACCTGACTACAACCTTATTAGTCCTGAAATTAGATTGTCCAGATGTACCAACTGCATTATCTAACTTGATTAAAGACTGGCTTGCTTATGTGTGTAATATAATTTTTAAACAATCTGACAGGACACTAATATTCAAGGATATAAACTGCACCATCATTTAAAATAAAATGGTTGTACTTATGCAATGTTTGGTCACAAATTATGATCATAAACAGAAGACGTCTGTTGTTTTCCTTTTCCCTTTCATTTTTATAACAGACTGCTCCGATGGCATAGTGGTTAGAGCATCCGCCTCAAATGCGAGATGTCGTGGGTTTGTTCCCATTGTTGAGTCATACCAAAGATTTACAAAAATGGTACTAACAGCTGCCTCGCTTGGCGCTCAGTATTAAGAGGTTAGTGATAGGACTGGTCAGCCTGGTGTCAGGATAATGTGACTGGGTGGGACATAATGCTACATGTCTGCAGCATGATGCCCCAGTGCTAGACATCACTATAAACTGCCACACTGCAGACATCATAGCAATATGACTGAAACATTGTTAAAGCTACGTTAAAAATTATAATTACATCACATCACATCATTTTTATAACAAAAAGGATCCATTCAATTAGGATGTTTCCAACCAGAAAGCATGAAAAGGTCATAGTGGTCATTGATTTTTTTAATGTCATGTGATCAGTTGATCGCAAATCTTTCAAAATATTAAAAAAGATATTTAAAGATATCATTTTGGCACTCATCAGGAGAGATTTATGAAAGCAGCAAATATGTGGATTCAGATAAGATTTAGAGTTATCATTTAGGCAGTTATCATGGGAGATTTATGAAAGCAGCAAATATGGGGTTTTCACATAGGGAAGATTTAACATTAAGTTTAAACAGAGCCTTAGTATACATTTTGCTATATAATATTTTGTTTGTTTTTTAATTTCAATCAGATAGATTTCTAGTATGGAAAGTGAGGAGCAGAAAGAACCAGACATTATCAGTACACATGCGGTGAAAACCAAATGTTCTGAGGGAAGTTTAGTTGATGATGAGGGAGGTTTTTTAAATGCCAGTAGGTCCTGTGACAGACAAAATGTACTGAATAAAAATGGAACTCCGGATGTTATCAATTCAGCCAAATTAGACAGTATGAATAAAGATACAGCTGAAGACAGTAAAAAGGAATATAAGTCGAGTCCTCACAGAGATGAGTTTTATGATGGTGATACAAGTCTCATTGTTCAAGAGGAACTTTCTCCACATGGAAATACCATGGTTGCATCTCATGGAGAGAGTGGGTATTTAACAGATTCTGTCCATTCTGTTACACCTAGAGGAGATAGGCTTGAGTCAGTGGACTCCACTGAAAGTTCAGTCACATATCGAGAGTCTCGTTCACCAAATGACTTTAACAGTAATCATGAGGAGGGTAGTTCAGATGAGAAGAGCACAGATACTCTTGAATATTTAGAGAGCAGTGATAAGAGTCCTGCATCAAAATCGAATCGTTCAGAAAATTTAGATTGTATTCCAAGGCCAGATAGTCTTTTGCTACCAAAATCTCTTCAAATTTATGAACAACCAAAAGAAAGTTCTGTGCAGTCATTAGCCAAAGAAGTGAAGACACGGAAATCTCATGACAGACAAAGGAGCCAGAGCTCAGCCATTCCAATTTCACGGAACAAGGAGAGAGTTGATATTTCTGAGGAAAATCTGTCTAGAAGTTTGCCTCATGGCATGATCATGAGGAAAGGAGACATGATAGAATTTATTGCAGATGATCTTCAGGAGATGATTCGGAGAAGCAGTCCGAGATCCAGGACAGGTTGGTGTTTTTCTAATTGACACTTTGTATTAGCATAGTTCCTTCCTTCATGAATGCATTGATTAGATATCATTGATGGAGTTGATACTGAAATATAAAGCATACTAATGTTATAATTTGTATGCAGTTTTAAAATAATTTAACCTTTGGTTTTGCTGTAGTAAAATTAAAAGCAAAACTTAAAAGGGTCACATTGTCATTTTATTTAGTCTATCATGATCTGTCCGGTCGGTTTTGCAAAACTGAAACTACTTGTATTTAATTCAGAAAAGTTTTTTTCAGACTTATATTTTGTTACATATAGTTTACATGTTCTTACAATTTTGATTTTGTTGTAATTACACTTTTAATGCCTTATTGGCTTCATCATTTCAAGAGAAATGGGAGCTAAATGTCTTCCCAAAGACACACCAAGGCAGCTGATCCAGGCTGGCCTGGATAGGTATCAAACTCGTGGCTCTTGGATAAAGAGCCTGGTGTTTTACCAGTTGAATTGGCATGACTATCATGTTCTTACATACACATATATGCATAATACTGTCAATTCATTATTTTTATGTTGCTAGGATTTTCATGGATTTCATGACTGTTACAGACCAAGAAATGAAAGACCCATATATTATTAGGTGTAAATTGATAGAAACTAGGAATAATAGGCACAAATAACAAAAGGCATTACTTGTATGTTATGTAGAACATGATAAGCACAGGTAAAAAAAGGCATGATTTGTTTGTTATGCAGCCTCTTGCTAAGCACAAATAACAAAAGGCATGGCTTGTATGCTATCCTGAACTCATGACAGGTACAAATAATAAAAGGCACAGCTTGTATGCTATCCTGAACTCATGACAGGTACAAATAACAAAAGGCATGGCTTGTATGCTATCCTGAACTCATGACAGGTACAAATAACAAAAGGCATGGCTTGTATGCTATCCTGAACTCATGACAGGTACAAATAACAAAAGGCATATCTTGTATGCTATCCTGAACTCATGACAGGTACAAATAACAAAAGGCATATCTTGTATGCTATCCCAAACTCATGACAGGTACAAATAACAAAAGGCATATCTTGTATGCTATCCTGAACTCATGACAGGTACAAATAACAAAAGGCATATCTTGTATGCTATCCCAAACTCATGACAGGTACAAATAACAAAAGGAACAGCTTGTATGCAATCCTAAACTCATGACAGGTACAACTACCAAAAGGTACAGCTTGTATGCTATTCAAACTCATGAAGACAAAAAAACCCAAACAAAATGCATAGCTTGTATGCTATTCAAACTCATGAAAACAAAAAAAACAAACAAAATGCATAGCTTGTATTCTATTCAAACTCATGAAGACAAAAAAACAAACAAAATGCATATCTTGTATGCTATTCAGACTCATGAAGACACAATAACAAAATGAAATGCATGGTTTGTATGCTATGCAGATTCATGATAGTGACAAATAACAAAAGGCATGGTTTAAATGTTATTCAAACTCATAAAGACAAATAACAAAAGGCATGGTTTGTATGCTATTCAAACTCATGAAGACAAAAAACAAAATGCATGGTTTCTATACTATGCAGATTCTTGATAGTAACAAATAACACAATGCAAAGCTTGTATGTTATGCAGACACATGATAAGTATGTTATAGTAAATTCAGCAGAAAAATTATTTTCTAAGTCACACAGAGCTTTTTAAGGTGCAAGTTATGACATTATCCCAATTGTCAATACATTTATATGAGTAAATACTTATGTACATACTCATTTGTCTCAATTTTTCTGTCTTTCATGATAATAGACAACAGTTTGTAGTGAGTTTCATGGTATCTACCCACCCACCTGCACCCATAGTGGATGGGGTTATAAGGACAAACTTTGTACATTTACATTTATGTAAGTTGTACAGGTTTGTTTAATAAAAATTTTAATTAAGTTTTTTTGTACACTTTAAACATACAGTTAGGCCTTGGGTCATAAAACATGGTCAGAGGATGCATTTGATGAGTATTACATTCTTGTCACAAAATCAGGTTACTGTAACCCATATTTCATATGTATTGACATTGATAAAATTGAGTTCTAAGTTTATTTCATAAGCTCTATTCATACTAAAACCCATTAAACTAGATAAATTAAACTAGGTGTTGCTTACAAAAATACCCTGTAAAAAGTTAACTTTAACCTGCATTTCTTTTTTGGCTGGCTTCATCAGTTAGGTTTTTACATTAGCTTTTAACCAAACATTGTAGATTTTTTAGTATCATGTACACATGAAATTTGATGAAGAGGTAAATAAAAAAAATAAGCCACTGACTGAGTCAGTAAAATATGCTTTCATACAGTAACCAAAATGTGAACTCAATCAAAATGTGACAGTGTTTGCAAGAAAAAACCTAAATAGATTATTCAGTGAACATGACAGGTCATGATGGGTCAACCTTTCAAGAAAATTGTACTAGGGCTTGCAATGATTGATTACTAGGTTTATGCATATTTATGAGTCCTGGGGAAATCTTACTACAGGTAAGCCACAGGTGACATACAGCTTAATGAATTTTGACCTTAGCACATATTCATGCATTCATATCTTCATTTTTCTGCATCAGTACCTGTATTCAACTACAGCAAATGACTGGATATTAGTTATATCATTTGTACCCTGATACCTAGAAGACCTGTTCCACCTGTGTAAATAGAATTAATACAGTCCACAGGTTATTTTCTGTTCTATGGAACCTTTGTTTATGCTATTTTAAGTTATTGGAGAATTTAGTATGACCTTTGTTTTAATTTTATTTTAAATTTTTTAGAAGTTATTTTTTCCAAAGTTAATATCCTTGACTCTTGTATGTACAACTACCAAATATATTCATGTTGTTTGTTGGCACCAGAATCCAGTGGTTTAAGCAGCAGTACATCAAGTCTCAGAAGCATTAACAGCACTTCTAGTTCTGCTTCCTCTGCCATGGGAACATCCTTTACCTCTGGAATGTCAAGGTCAGCTAGTAGTTTCCTTCAGCAGAGTCCTGATTCCATTCCTCCAATCGACCCCCAGGCGGTGATAGAGTTGGAGAACCAGGCCAGAATGGTAGCAGATAGCTTGGACTTGATGATGGGAAATCTCAAGTCAAACTTACACAAGGTAAATTCAGTGAATCATGTTCATTAAACTATAGCAATCTGAATAAAATGTTCTTAATTTAAATGTGTCTGTGTGTGTGTATGTATGTGTGTGGGTGTCTGTGTGTGTATGTATGCATGCATGTGTACACCTCCAGCTATGATAAACTGGCAGTCCCATGATGTTACCACTCATTGATCTAAAGTTTTTAAAATTAATTTTGATTTTGAATCCCTGAGTACTATCTTTGTATAAAGGAAAATGAACTGATTCGTTGACAGCTCTTTGGAATTGAATAAACAGCATTTTCCTGACAGTTTGTGGTTATTAAAGTGGGGTGGAGACTTGGGGATTTGTAAGTTAGGAAAACTGTTTTATTCTCCTATATTTGTCAGTCTGTATGTTTAAGGGTGTGTATGCACCATCGCATAATTTTGTAAAGCAGCTTGTGTATCACATGAAGTATTTCAGGCATTGTGGTATAATTCGGTTGATTTTCTTGATATACAAAATGGAATTTTGACCTTTTGTGGATGGGACAAAGGACACACACACACACATTTTTATACGTTTGGTCAAACTGCACAGAACCAGATCTGCCATACATAATGCAATAGTAGATCTGGGTCCATGCAGTTTGCTAGGAGTAATCAGTAAAACAATTACTATAGACCTGATCTGCTGGTGCAGTATGCCATGGTAGATCAAGCTGAATGATGGATAGAGTATATGCTGTATATGAAGATATAAAGATGGCTACATTGTGGAACTGAGAAAAAATTTAGAACAATGGTGTCTTGCTATAGAGATTTAGTGTAAGAACTAGATGTACTTTGCTACAAAATGTTCCAGTACATATTTAACCTAACCAGTAAGCATAAAGGCCATCAAGAACCTTCAATTAACAAGTTTACACATGTCCTGTCTACATTTGTATAGAAAGAAACATATTCTATATACATGTATGCAGTGTATGGACTTTGGGATAAAACAGTTGATTTTATATTGGAATGAAAGATATATTATTTCATAAGTTATTAAACAGTTAAGTGTTTTTATTTTTGTAATCAGTTTGAATTGCAACTCTTTTCTTGAATCTTGAAATTTTTCTTTTAGATGTCAGCTATCAGTGTTGGTTGTTTAGGAGCTTACAAGACATCAGTTGACCTAACATGTGATTCTGTTGATGCGAGTATAAAGGTACTGATATCATTTTAAACAATTAGCAGTCACTTTAATCACCTCAGCACATTCTCTAATTTTTCTGATACAGCCATGGTTTTAATACTGGATAGAGTTTTATTTCTAAGACACTTTTGTTTTATTTTATTATGTTTATGTGAGGAAAACATTCCATTGAAACTTTTAATAATACATGTAGTATTAATGCATTCATTTAAAGTCAGGCAAATTACCAATTTAACTGCTGGTTGGTCCTGGCTACATTTTTGCCAAACATACTTAAAATAAATAACATGACTTTCATCCAGGTCAGATTTTTTATAAATTGTTAACTATTACAGTGGCAGGAGATCATCAGCAAAATAAATAGCTTTATGTATTCACATTTCTTTGTAATGTTGTTTGCAGTTGTGTCAAAGCCACTTGGCAAGATCATGTCATTTAGGTGATTGAAAAAACTATGCTGGTGTTACCTCCCTATGCTGTATAAAGTCATACAGGATCCATTTTCTCCTTTGCTGCCCTCACTTGTTTCCTTACATCAGGACTTACTCGTCAGTTAAAATAGATATAGTCAATATCTTCTTTACATTGTAGGTTGATGTATATTAAACCACAGAAACATGCAAGAGACATGTATGACATTTAACCCATGTTGCTAAGGAACTAGGCTATAATATATACACAGTATCTCAAGACAATTAAAACTGAGATCAGTTTCATTGACATTATCATGTATACAACACATTATATTTCTGATGAAATTACATGTATTGTAAAGTTAGGGCTTACATTTTCACATTTAAGACAATGCATATTTATTACACTACAAACAGCATGGGCAGATTTGGAGTCGCATGATGTGCCACCAGTTGAGTGTCTTTGCTACTCATTCTTATTATTTCACTGAATTGGATAGAACTTGCTCCACCATATGATGGCAGATTCAGGTGTGTGCAATAAAAAGTTGGGTGCATGCTGTACCAAGAAATACCATATTTTTCTTTTATATTAGTCTGAGTAAATGTATGGCACCAGTCTAAAATACCATACAAAAAGTTAGTGTACATCACAATTGCCAAAATGAATAGCTGCGAAAATCTATGGTGTCAGTCTACAATATTTTATTTCTATTTTAGTCAATGTATGCGATGATGGCCAAATGTGAAGAGCTGAGTAAATCTATGGAACCAGTCTACAGGCTTGCAGATCAAGTGTATCCTTTTTAAACACATCAGTTACTAAGTAAAGTGTTTGGTACAATATTGATACTTTTCTCCAAATTCTCCTATGGTTACCTTAAAGGTCACCAACCATACTTTGACATATTTCTTTTTACATCAGATTTGCATTCCATGAGTAAAAGTAGTTATACTTGCACAAAAAGAATAAAAAATTATCAAGTGAAAAGAAGAAATAATAATTTAATTACTCAAAATAGAAGTATACAATGCTGTTACTTCCCATCTGCTATGATTTCCCAGCCATAGAGAATGCCAACCAGAAATAATGTACATGTATCCCCAAAAGATGACGTATGTGCTTCTTGTTTGAAAAATACAACACTAAACACTATGAATAGGGAACATTTAGATAAAACTATTGAAAACTAATTTGCCATTCAGCCTTATATTAATATGTAGGCATGAAGCACTTGATTGTGTCGCTTTCAAAACTTGCATTGTTTCAATTTATTTTCAAAATTCTGGTTAATACAGGTAAAAAGGAATCAATGATGGCTTCCTGTTGGCCAACTTTTAAAAAAAAATGAAATCGGCACACTTAAAAAAAATCCAAAAGACTGCCTTATGTCAACTGACTTCATAAAAATATTGGCACTCTTAAAAGAATCCAAAGTCAGTTTCCAGGATTGGTTTGCTTTGTAATAAAATAACCTTTGTATTTGATATCCTGTCAGTAAGTTTAAGCAATGAGTGTATTGCTTGCTGCCAGTTGTGTTTATTCATTATCCAAGCTTCTATGTAATTGCCATATGTAATCATAATTTATATAAATGGGCAGTGATATTTTACAGGGTAAATAGTATACACAGTAATAACTTCCTTTAATAATGCTTTTGTAATCCATCGCTAGCAAAAAGATTATTATTTGCACTCACTGTGAATGTATTACAATACAGTCTTGGTCGTTTTGCACTTTATAACATATCATGCATGAATATCAGGTGCCTTTAAGCAATCAGGTAATATTTCCATCTCTTTTGCGATTTTGTTATGTGACATAAGTGATAGACACTACAGTAAGGATGCATAAGTCAGCCAGAATCTGCTACATATACGGAGTTGATGGATATATTTCTTTCTTTAATAACTTTAGTACAATAAAAAATAAGGAATAAATGGTAACAATGCAAGGTTCCTTCATTTTTTTAAAAAATATTGTAAGTATTTTGTTTATCTATTTTATTGTACCATGAAGTGTGTGTGTGTGTGTGTGTGTGTGTGTGTGTGTGTGTGTGTGTGTGTGTATGGGATGGGGCACAAATTCAACTCATTATTATTTTGTTTCTTAGGTCTTGGGACATATACCTTGATGAAAACAGTTTCACCCTAAGTTCTGGGACAGGAGAAAAATAATTATTATATTGTGTCCTGATATATACAGGGGTTCATTTACAGAAGTGTTTAGAATTTATTCAATTGCATACAAAAAGCATAAGTCATTGTTTTTAAATCTGATTTAAACATTTTTGTTCTTAACCCATTTTCACAAAAGCTGTGTAAGTCCCATGCACAAGTGATTTAAATTCATTGTTGTTGAAATAAATGTAATTAAATATTTTATCAAATGTAATCTTAAATAGTCAGTGTCATTTTTGAGTAAGTAGAGGGTTCATATCTTTAATTAGAAGGTTGAATATCCTAATACTGAATACTATGGTAACTATTGACACTGTTTTCAATCATTGCTCATCACTGACAGTTATATGACAAAGCTGTTTCAATATTGGTAGAGAAACATATTTGTTTTGAAATTTTTACTTTATATCATTGTGAACTCTGATATATATCTTATAAAATTATATCGGGCCCCGAGTGGCTGAGTGGTCTAAAGCGCTGTCCGTTATGGATCAGTGTGTTTGAGTCTAAGATTCAGCTAATGTAGATATGTGAGAAAGCTTGCCAGTAACATCTCGTGGGTCGGTGGTTCTTTCCAGGTGATTTCCCTATTTCTTCCTCCCTCATTAATACTGGCCGCCATGAAGAGCCTATCGTGTGCTGAAAAATGGCATTAAGCCCAACAACAACAACAACATATAAAATTATATCAACATGGCTACTGGAAGAAGCCTAATTTTTTTACCCTTATCTCCATCTTTGAAAAGTAGAAATTATCTGCCAAATGAAATAACATTAAAGACATGTTTGCTCTTTATCATTCAGTGTTTCCAACATCAACACCTTTGATTTTGAATGTAATTGCATCGGATGAATATGCTTTTTTTCCCCACACTTACATTCAAAACTGTTTTCCACGAGTTGTATAATAAGCCATTCTTAACCATTCTGCATTTATCTTGTTTGTGTAATGTCGATAATAATAATATATCACTTATAACAGAAAGTCTGTGTGGTCATATAAACTCAGTAGTTTTTTTTTATAACAATACATACTGGAACACCATGTGAAACATTCTTAACCAAATGTTACAGATTGATTTAACCATCACACTAAACATTATTCATTAATGTGGTATTTACTCTCAAACTTAGACCAGGCTTATTTGGTACAAATATAGGCTGATTTGGCCCAGATTTTTGTCTGATTTGGCCCAACTTTCATGCTGATTAGGACCATATGAAATATTCAGTTTAGTCCAGGATTTGAATGGAACATTTACATTTGTTTTTAAAAATGATTTTCTCATTATGTTCCAAGTATGTGCAGCAGTTCCAATATGCATTTAAGGCAACAAAATCCTGTTAGTATGCATGATAATGGGTTGTTACTTATAATGAAATAACATAACTGTTTATTTTGCATCAACAGTTTAGTAATAAACACTTAAATGGCTAAGTTGAATAGAAGGGATAAATGTACATCATATCTATTTTTGGAACACACAAACTACCAGTTGTTTATGGAGATTGCCAAATAATTTTTTCATAAAAAAGCAGATTTTTAAGTGCAATTAAACATTTTTGTGGTGTGCATATGTGACTAATGTGTTTTCTTATGACTATAATAATATCACATGTTCGTACAATACATGTGGCCAGTGATCTTTAAGAAGATGGGCAAATTATGTCCATTAATCCAGTGTCTGACCTTTTGTAGTACTTGAATTTACATTCATGCCTATATCGTACTTTTGAACTATCAGGGTCATGATAATGGATTAGCTTAATTCTGTTTTTTATTGCTACTTATTGCTCTTATCTAAGATGAACCAGCTGTAGTGTAATTTCACATATAACATGGCCTATTTTTGTCAAGCCTATTACTTTATACAGCTTTGGACTTAAAATCCTAGTGTAATAGGTTCACCATGGCTGGTTGCTTTAGTGTGTAGGGCATTTAGTTTCCGTTTCCTCAGCACGATATAGACAATAATAGGTTGTTAAAAATGATGTTGAAACCTCAAAAACACACATTTTAGCCAATGCTTGACACAGCTATCACTATCATTGTGGTATTATGTGCATGGTGGCATTCATGTGTATGTTCTTTATATCTATGTTTCTGCCTACACCCTTGATTAAGGTCACTGTTAAAGATTTCTTTAGATTAGGCTTATTGTCAAAATTTGTTACCTAATATTTAATCAAAATCTTGCTCGACAGATATTATGAGCAGATTGTGTAATTGACAAAACCTAGATTGGCCTATGGTTTACTTGTCTTGTCCAATATTATGACCAGATTGTGTAATTGACAAAACCTAGATTGGCCTATGGTTTACTTGTCTTGTCCAATATTATGACCAGATTGTGTAATTGACAAAACCTAGATTGGCCTATGGTTTACTTGTCTTGTCCAATATTATGAGCAGATTGTGTAATTGACAAAACCTAGATTGGCCTATGGTTTACTTGTCTTGTCCAATATTATGACCAGATTGTGTAATTGACAAAACCTAGATTGGCCTATGGTTTACTTGTCTTGTCCAATATTATGAGCAGATTGTGTAATTGACAATACCTAGATTGGCCTATGGTTTACTTGTCTTGTCCAATATTATGAGCAGATTGTGTAATTGACAAAACCTAGATTGGCCTATGGTTTACTTGTCTTGTCCAATATTATGACCAGATTATGTAATTGACAAAACCTAGATTGGCATATGGATTACTTGCATCATAAACTGGTTTAATTTGGAACAGTTGTGTAGCCTCCATGAATAAGGTGGGATGATGTATTATTTTTTTTATGAGATAATTTGCTTTTGGATCTAATTGTAAAGTGAGTTAGGATAGTGATTGTATACTATTTTGGGAACTACTGTAATGATCTTTAACTTGACACATGTCATGGTTTCATCGACTTCTTCTCTAAATATTGTTAATGGCTAAAGTGTTAAAAAAATTATTATTACATTTTTGATTCTTTTTTATAAATGATTTAGTTACATGTGGACAATTCTCATAACTGATGAGTATTTTTGTTTAACTAAAGAATTTAGCATACCTAAATCAGTTGACAGCACACTCAAGTTTATTTTGAGCAAAATATTTTCATCAGTTTTATATGAATCAATGTATTTAATGAATTCTCTCATTTTGAGATTTATGTTCTGAATGGAGATATTGAGAATGTATGCCTCATACCTAACTTTAAGGTCACAGTAACAACAGGTCAGAGTTTATTTTTGGGACCACAACAGTAACCATATATAATTCAATGACATTTTTACCACAAGAGATAGTTAAATAAAATCTTTATCCATTTGTGTATCAACAATAAATGCACAAGGTAGATTTCAATATCAATATACTAATGCCTGGTTATGTGTAATTATTAGTGAACAAGTAAATTTGGAGTCCAGTGTATTAGTCATCAGGAGGAAGTTAATAAGAATATATTTGCAATTTTATACATGTTGCAGAGTTTTCCTTAATCCAATCCAGAAAAGAAATCAAGCGACTGTTGTGCATATTTGAAAGTCAGCTGACTGAAAAATCTCCATAGAGGAAAATAAAACATTAAAGAAAGGATATTTTAATGGTAACTGAGAAAATTAGAATTAAAAAATGTGTTATGTTAGTGATCCTGGAACATATCAGTTGGTACATCTTGAATAAAGCATACATTTGCCAGTGTTTCTTTAAGTTCTGTTGCAATTTTCAATGAGCCCTGATGTTCAGTTGCATAAATCATATTTTCTTATATTATTTATAATCTGTGTAAGTTATCAGTGATAAATAAAAAATTTATTTTATTTTATGTTGTATTGATTCAAAACGTTCAGTCGTGTAATAATTGTCATTTGGGAAGATATGAACTTAGAATGTCAAGCATTTTCTTGGCCTTTGAAGTTTGATTAACATTGGGTGCGTTTTGAGTTTCATTTTGTACATTATGAATACCTTTTTGGGAGACCTGCTATTTTCAGGTGCCTCAGTCTTATGAAAACTACATCAGATTTGAACTCTGATGTTGTTTTTTTTTGTAGAATGCCAGGCTGGAAGTATATATATTTATTTTTAACTCAATATTACATATGTGTGGTAATGTAAGCATGATGCAGATTTAAAAAAAAATGTTTATGTACCACTTGAATCAACATTTTTTAAATCATAACTTGAGTAACAAACCTATTACTCTTGATTTTTGCTTTTTTCTCCATTGGGTACAATTTGGTCTGATTTCAGTTAAAGCAGATAAGTTGCATCGTTCAGAATGTCTCAGCAACTTTTATAAATGTCCTTGGATTTCAGTGATTAGAACAAGTAAACATTGTATGAATTTGTGGTGCAGTTTTGCTCCATTGAGAGCAAGTTTAAAATAAACTAAATTTAATATAATATCTGCCTACCAATAAAAGTAAAAATATTTTATTATAATTTCTTTGTAATTACTGTTAATTAGGGATTTATATTTTATCATACATATCTTTGTAATTACTGTTAATTAGGGATTGATATTCTAGTAAGAGTAGCACAAGAAAATGAACACCAAGCTATAAAGTTTTAGCTTGAGAAGGGAGTTTTTGTACCATTAGTTATATAAAATATAAATTATTAAACTGTTAACTTTGCCTGTCACAAGTGATCATCTATTAAATCCATCATAAGCACTGAGTAAGAATTGAGAAAGCTCACTTGAGGGTAAGAATCAGTTGGTTGGAAAGAGGCTTTGCTATGTTCCTGCCCACAAATTCTGATTTCAAGAGTGGAGATTTTTGTATCCCATTCAAACATATATGATAGATTTTTTTTCCTTATATTTAACTATAAGGAGATGGGGAAAGATGGTAGAGCATCAGCATGATCTAGCTATAGAAATAAAAAAAACAATTTTAATTTATTTCTCAGATAGAGCATAAAAATGTAGTTTTCAAAGAAGAATTTTTTGTACACTTAGGATTTCTGTTTCTAAACCATTTCAGTATGAAAACTGCTAGGTATTTTTCATAGGTTCTTGATATCATTAGTAGTGTTACCAGGTGCGCTCATTTGGATCAATATAAGCTGTGTTATGGCTTGCCAAGACACAAGGAAATTCCAATCAAGGGGTTACATTTGCCATCCATGCATGTGGTGACAAATAATGTAACTTCTTGTCTCAGTGCAAACCCCAACATAAATTATATTTCTCACTCAAATTTCTTTTCTTTCAAATTGAAATATCCCTTCACTTTTTCAAAGTATTGTTTAGCATATTGAAAACGTACACTATTTTTATGGTACTTTTTATTTCCTCCATTTTTTTTCTATATTTCATTCGTTTTAAAAATGCTTTGTGAAAATCTACCGGTCAATTAATATATGAATAGAATCATACTGTATCTACTATTCTTTCATCCTAAATTTTTTTAACACTTATAAATTTTACATGTTGTCTGTTTTGTGCCATATGCATCCTAAGTCATGTTCTATTGCTTTGTAATCACAGCACATTATTATGAATATGTTTATAAAGACAGTGGTGACTAGTTTATCCAAAGTACACAAGTTTTATGCATGAGAAAATAATAACAAACTTTAAGTAGTATTGTGATATTGTCACATTTAATTAGTGTTTGTCCTTTGAAATAACATCTAATTAGTTTTGTTTATAAGGAAAACTTTTAACATTCAGAAAAAGTACTTTATTAGGATACCTTTTAACTTTAGGAAGGTAGTTCTTTCAAGTGCTATGGCTAGAGCATGGACACCATAACTGAAATAACAGTACTGAGATAAGAAACGTAAGGTTAGCAAATCAAATAGATTTTTCAGATGGGTAAGAAAGGTATATCTCAGCTGGTTTTATCACATGGGCAAAAATCTGTCACCTTGTATGTAAAAAAGGACTTTGATAATTCATTGTTCATCATTTTCAGACTAAAAATATTCAACATTTAACTCTATTTTATTTAAGTGTAAATTTGTTTAACTATCCAGGTAAGCACAGCAGATATTTTCCAAGTCAGTTTATCTGAAACAGTGTTGTATGAAATAAAACTGTCAATTTTTGTGTGAGTGCAAGACATAATTTATTTGTGGGCATACTGCACTTGTTCTAGGAAATGTTTGTTTTATTCCTATGTTTAATAGTAATCTTGTAAACACATATGGGTGATGTGTTGTGGTAATAATATAACATTGCCTAATTTATTATACAAACTATGTCTTTTTTAAGTCAATATCTTAAAATAGTTGTAAAAAACATTAATTTTTAGAACATCTATTTCTTTATAATGTAATCAATTTTTTTTTATACTTTGCTATTGAATATTCCATCTGTCCATTAATATTTTTGCTTGTCTGGCCAACTTTTCAAACCTGGAGAAATTTTGGATGAAATTTTACCCCAGTATAAAAGATTATATTGAATTGCATATCATTGCCAGATCCTCTGCCCAAAGGTCATGGTCAGAGCAAGGAAAAATATAACTCTGTAGCTAGATTCTTCAATTGTACTCAAACTTCAGAAACATTGAAGATATTGTAATGAAGCTTTTACACAGATGTACTTGTACACCACAACCTAATGTGTTATATACCACAATAATAATCCCTACTTTAAGATCAAGGTCACAGCAAGAAAAAAAGCACCTTATTGACCTGTTTACTTGTAAAGGCATTCACTTGGAACCACTTAAGACCTGTTAATTAAACTTTGTACAGATATGGCCACATGTTAGATACTACAGTCATACCTCCTGCCTTAAGGTTAAGGTCAGATATACATTATAACTTGGCCACTATTATAATAGTCATACCTCCTGCCTTAAGGTTAAGGTCAGATATACATTATTACATGGCCACATATTGGATACTACAGTCATACCTCCTGCCTTAAGGTTAAGGTCAGATATACATTATAACTTGGCCACATGTTGGATACTACAGTCATACCTCCTGCCTTAAGGTTAAGGTCAGATATACTTTATAATTATGCCATTTGTTGGATAATAGTCATATCTCCTGCTTTTAGGTTAAGGTCAGATATACATTATTACTTGGCCATGTGTTGGATAATAGTCATACCTCCTGCCTTAAGATTAAGGTCAGATATACATTATAACTAGGCTCCTATTATAATAGTCATACCTCCTGCCTTAAGGTTAAAGTCAGATATACATTATTACATGGCCACCAATTGGATACTACAGTCATAACTCCTGCCTTAAGGTTAAGGTCAGATATACATTATAACTTGGCCACATGTTGGATACTACAGTCATACCTCCTGCCTTAAGGTTAAGGTCAGATATACATTATAACTTGGCCACATGTTAGATACTACAGTCATACCTCCTGCCTTAAGGCTAAGGTCAGATATACATTATTACTTGGCCACATGATGGATACTAGTCATACCTCCTGCCTTAAGGTTAAGGTCAGATATACATTGTTACATGGCCACATATTGGATACTACAGTCATACCTCCTGCCTTAAGGCTAAGGTCAGATATACTTTATAATTATGCCATTTGTTGGATAATAGTCATATCTCCTGCTTTTAGGTTAAGGTCAGATATACATTATTACTTGGCCATGTGTTGGATAATAGTCATACCTCCTGCCTTAAGATTAAGGTCAGATATACATTATAACTAGGCTCCTATTATAATATTCATACCTCCTGCCTTAAGGTTAAGGTCAGATATACATTATTACATGGCCACCTATTGGATACTACAGTCGTAACTCCTGCCTTAAGGTTAAGGTCAGATATACATTATAACTTGGCCACATGTTGGATACTACAGTCATACCTCCTGCCTTAAGGTTAAGGTCAGATATACATTGTAACTTGGCCACATGTTAGATACTACTGTCATACCTCCTGCCTTAAGGCTAAGGTCAGATATACATTATTACTTGGCCACATGATGGATACTAGTCATACCTCCTGCCTTAAGGTTAAGGTCAGATATACATTATTACTTGGCCACATATTGGATACTACAGTCATAACTCCTGCCTTAAGATTAAGGTCAGATATACATTATTACTTGACCACATGTTAGATACTACAGTCATACCTCCTGCCTTAAGGCTAAGGTCAGATATACATTATAACTTGGCCACATGTTAGATACTACAGTCATACCTCCTGCCTTAAGGCTAAGGTCATATATACATTATTACTTGACCACATGTTGGATGATAGTCATACCTCCTGCCTTAAGGCTAAGGTCAGATATAAATTTTTACTTGGCCACATGTTGGATACTACAGTCATACCTCCTGCCTTAAGTTTAAGGTCAGATCAAGAGTAAATATTGTAACCCATTTCCTTGTCTAGGCTTTAACTTTTGACATAGAAATATATTTTTGTGACATATGCATTGTTTATTCTATTTGTAATGTCATGAATTAGAGCAACTTTGTCTAAACCTGCAGACATAAAAATCAGAGTGCATTTATTTCAGTAAATTTTTTTTTTTGTGTGGCTTGTGAAGTATAAATAAGACCAGGATAATTTTTTTTATGGCATTGTCATCTTTGTTGTTGATATTGGCATCAGCTTTTAAACTTTTGCATTTAACTCATTTTCTCTGACACTGTTGTATGTGTAATTTTGAGATTTGATGAATGTGTGTATTCTGGAAGGTACTCCTCTCTAAAAGCAACAGTAAGCCACACAGTGAGTCACTTTTCATGATCCGATGATATTGTACTTTTTTGTTGCATTTAGCTTAGTTTCACTGACACTTTGTAGCATTGAAACTTGATGGATGTGTTCATCTTGCATGGCATTACTTATGGACAAAAGTAGGTCACAGTGAAAATTTTTTCAGGTCAGAGTTACATTCTTTTCCTGCTTTTGTCATTGTTTTTATTTTTAATTAATATTAGTTTCTTAGACATTGGCCATTGTACAGGATCTTCATCTTGGAGGGAACTACTAACCGTGATCAAAAGTAGGTTGCAGTGATCTACTTTCTATGCTCCTATGATTATGTTGCATTTTTGCATTTAGTTCAGTTTCTTTAATACTGTTTATTGATCAGTCTTGAAACTTGATGGTTACATTCATCTTGGAGGATAGTACTGGCCACAAGTAAAAGTATGTCGTAATTATCTACTTTTCATGATTGTATGAGTTTTGAAGGCTTTACCACTGACAAGGAAAGATCAAATAGCCACCTTCTGTGCAGTTCCTGTTTTTCATTTGATGTCTTTAGATAATTCATATAGTCTTTATATTTCAGGAATGAACACCAAATCTGAAAGAGTGGGCACCTGTGAATTGTACTGTTTAATGTATATCTGGTTTTGTTGGTAGACTTTTGACATCTCATAAAAATATGTCTGTTTTGTTTGTACAAGACAATAAATCCATGATTTCATATAGAGTTGCATGATAATTTTTCTGATGGTAACTACCACAGTACTTTTTCATCAATGACTGAAAAATTGTTAAAGCTATGTTAAATAATCCAAATCACACATTTTCACCATACCAGTACTTCAGTAGTTTTTGTCAGTTCGGAATGTACACAAATTCCATAGTAATCTTGTTACAGATATGTTGATCGTAACATAATGTTTTCTGGTCTCATGCAAAATAATTCAGTGTTTATTGGTTTTAAAAAAAAGAACATTTATATTTGTCAAAAATTTCAAATGTTACAATCTAATTATATTTAATAAAATGTTTGACACATGTCAAATCATGGCCAAATGCCTACCTCAAAAGATCTTCTGGCCAAATCCAACTTTCTGACAATTTTCAGGTCTAATTTTTAAAAACTTATTTACTTGTGCAAGTTAATGATAAGTACTTTTATTCCTTTATAAAACTGTTAATCATCTTGAGATTTTCAGGAGAACAGTTGATTTGATATGAAATTTCTGAGTATATTTTCTCCTTTGTTGAGTAATAATTGTGTTTTATGTGTACTGGCCCTTTTTGGTAAAGATCTTGCATTTATTAATTAAAAAAAACAAAGATTTGCATTTGAGAAGTGATAAAATTGACATCAACGACATTATTTATAATATAAATTTTTTAAAAACTGCTTCCATTGTAACAAAGCTCGTTGCTGCCAAATTTAGCTACAATATTTATGTGACTGAAAGCCTTTGTCTGATTACAAACCCATGCTTGATTATAAGCCAGTACTTGATGATAGATCCATGTATGATGAAAAGCCCATGCTTGATGATAGGCCCATGCTTCATGATGGGCCTATGCATGATTACAAGCCCATTCTTGATGATAGGCCCATGCTTGACTACAAGCCCATGCTTGATGATGGGCCCATGCTTCATGATGGGCCTATGCATGATTACAAGCCCATTCTTGATGATAGGCCCATGCTTGACTACAAGCCCATGCTTGATGATGGGCCCATGCTTCATGATGGGCCTATGCATGATTACAAGCCCATGCTTGATGATAGACCCATGCTTGACTACAAGCCCATGCTTGATGATAGACCCATGCTTGATTACAAGCCCATGCTTGATGATAGACCCATGCTTGACTACAAGCCCATGCTTGATGATAGACCCATGCTTGATTACAAGCCCATGCTTGATGATAGACCCATGCTTGATTACAAGCCCATGCTTGATGATAGACCCATGCTTGATTACAAGCCCATGCTTGATGATAGACCCATGCTTGACTACAAGCCCATGCTTGATGATAGACCCATGCTTGACTACAAGCCCATGCTTGATGATAGACCCATGCTTGATTACAAGCCCATGCTTGATGATAGACCCATGCTTGATTACAAGCCCATGCTTGATGATAGACCCATGCTTGATTACAAGCCCATGCTTGATGATAGACCCATGCTTGATTACAAGCCCATGATTGATGATAGACCCATGCTTGATTACAAGCCCATGATTGATGATAGACCCATGCTTGATTACAAGCCCATGATTGATGATAGACCCATGCTTGATGATAGACCCATGCTTGATTACAAGCCCATGCTTGATGATAGACCCATGCTTGACTACAAGCCCATGCTTGATGATAGACCCATGCTTGATTATAAGCCAGTACTTGATGATAGATCCATGTATGATGAAAAGCCCATGCTTGATGATAGGCCCATGCTTCATGATGGGCCTATGCATGATTACAAGCCCATGCTTGATGATAGACCCATGCTTGATGATAGACCCATGCTTGACTACAAGCCCATGCTTGATGATAGACCCATGCTTGACTACAAGCCCATGCTTGATGATAGACCCATGCTTGACTACAAGCCCATGCTTGATGATAGACCCATGCTTGATTACAAGCCCATGATTGATGATAGACCCATGCTTGATTACAAGCCCATGATTGATGATAGACCCATGCTTGATTACAAGCCCATGATTGATGATAGACTCATGCTTGATTACAAGCCCATGATTGATGATAGACCCATGCTTGATTACAAGCCCATGCTTGATGATAGACCCATGCTTGATTACAAGCCCATGCTTCATGATGGGCCTATGCATGATTACAAGCCCATGCTTGATGATAGACCCATGCTTGATTACAAGCCCATGCTTGATGATAGACCCATGCTTGATTACAAGCCCATGATTGATGATAGACCCATGCTTGACTACAAGCCCATGATTGATGATAGGCCAATGTGTGATGATAGGCCCATTCTTGATGATAAGTTCATGTTTGATTATAAGCTGAAGCCTGACATATGTTTACTTAGGATATCTTTTTCTTATAAGGAATTCATATTAACTTTAAAGAAAAATTAATTGACCTGCCCCATTGTCTTATCATAGGAAAAATAATTGTTCTGTAACACTTGTAAATGGTAAAGATCATCTCAGTATATTACAAAAAAACATAATATAAGCCAAAAAAATCTTGTATAGATTTAAGTGTTCCACTGGACTAAAACTGGGCCAATCTATGGCAGAAAATAATTTTAAAAAATCTTGTTTTCCTAATCATAAATTGAGAATAAAAGCATGACTTTTTTGGAATACAAAAAGAAGACTTAGTATATAATAGAATTAAAAACATGATCTTATCATGAATTTTAGAAATTTTAGATTGGATTTGGATGCTATGGCAACTGTGTTCTCTTTCGTGATGAAACCATGCATTCAAATTTTACAACAAATTATCCATTAGGAAGAACATTGCACAAGAAGTACACTCATACATCATGCGAAGGCCCAGAGTGGCCGATTGGTCTAAAGTGCTTACTGTTACGGATCACTGCCATCTCACCTGTCTGTGTGTGTTTGAGTCTAAGGCTCAGATAACATGGGTACATGAGAATGCCTGCCAGAAGTTGATGATTCTTCCCATTGTTTTCCAGGGTTCTCCCTCAACCAATTATACTGGCTGCCATGTATAGCCTATCTTGTTTTGAAAAATATCGTTAAACCCTACAACAATATACATCATGCTAAATTAGTTACTTTTTGTACAAATTTGTGCAAATTAGGTATTGCAACTGCAAGCTCTTAATGGTCAAATAATTTCAGGGGAAAATGTAACAAGATGGGTTAAGACGTGATTCAGTTTTTTATATTTACAGTCTCATGATGCCAAGGCCTATTGTCAACAAGAACAAAATGCATTTTTAACAAGAATTATCTTAAGCTGTACATATTTATCAGTGGCATTATGTTAATTAATTCTTGCCTTGTATAAATAATGTAATTAAAGTCTGCCTTACCATTGTTAACTGTTTATTTATATTGTCTTACTTTATTTCTTTAAACTTTTGGAGACCTTCAAATTTGTTACATTACTTGCTGTTTTTTTTCTATTTGTTAAAAACTAGTTTATTCAGAGATGGAAACAGCTTAAGGGTTTGACAGAGTATGACTTCTATAACAACAATCCACATCAAACATCAGTGGTGTAAAAGATTTTTGACACCATGTGCACACCTTCATTTGATTGGAAAAAACATCAGTCACCTTGAAAAATATATGAGCTTATGTAGTCACTGCAGTGAATTATCTGCATCTCACTTTGCAAGTTTTTGGGCAGACTGCTTATATTGCCCTCATAA
Organism: Potamilus streckersoni; assembly: GCA_016746295.1. NCBI lineage: Eukaryota > Metazoa > Mollusca > Bivalvia > Unionida > Unionidae > Potamilus > Potamilus streckersoni. The sequence goes on from JAEAOA010001325.1 coordinate 2,391,863, forward strand.
AGGATTCAGTTGTAGTGTTTGGTAAGATTATTGCTAAATATCAGTCTCCCAGTCTGTTTACCAATCCAAACTATATCATATTATGACTCTTGATGGGGTTTTAGGGTTTTAAAATGTATACACTTGGACTTTTTTTTCAGATTGAAGAATTGAAGTCAAGTTCTTACTCATAGATGCAAGATGTTTCCTTTCATTAAATTACTAAGTTATTAGTTGCATTTTGTTTAAGGGCTGTTACTTATTAATAATAAACATATAACTTAGCTAAGGAGTGTATAGCTCAGGCAGAGGTAAAAAACTAGGACATCTTTATAGTTTGGGGCAAATTTCTTCATAAGTATGTCAATGAGACTTTTCATGTCATGGTTACAATAACTTTATACATGGCAGTATTACATTACCATATTATAAACTTTCCTTCACTTACCTTCAATGCTCAAATGATTTATGAACAAAACATGGCAACTGTTGTCCCTATAGCCTTTTAATTTACACATATTTATTCATTGTTAATAAGTTTCTTGGCATTCATAGCAATATTAATTTGGAATCTTCTAATACTTTTGAGTGAGTAATATTCGGCTCAGGGTAAAATAAAACCCCAAAACACCTAACCAGGATTTGATTCATTTTTGGAGGTGGAGGAAAAAGAAACAATAGGATATGATGCATTTTGGGGGTAAAACAGGAAATTAAAGTTTTGGGGTAAAAAAAACGAAGGCTATGATTCAGTTTTTGAGGTAGGCTTTTGGTTACATATATCTCTGCATCATTGTGACTCTTAATCCATTGGTCAATTAACATTTTATATGGATTCCTCTGGAATTGTTGATACTACTGCCCAGCATTGATTGAAATCAATATATATATATATATATATATATATATATATATATATATATATATATATATATATATATATATATATATGTCCACCTTTTGATACTGTAAATTCATCTGTATTATATAGTATTATATAGTAGTTTGAGTAACATGCTTTGTTCCCTATATAAGGTAAGAATGAAGCCAGCTGTAGGTCTTTCAAGAATGTCTTATATTCATGAAATAATGTTGGTAGTCAAATATTTTGTTTGCCCATATTTCTAATATTCTCACATTTACTGTTTTTTAAAATATGCTGTCTTCTGACAGCTTGTTTTATGACCGAAATACTTTTTCAGTCCCCTTTATCTGATAAACCTTTCTTGCTCTCAAGATACCATGCACAAGGCACTTCATCTAGCCTTCAAAAATCATTTGTTTTTACATTCAAAAAGCCAATGGTCACACTACTCAACCTTACCCATCATTTGAAGGATGGATGAATAATTTTTTTAATTTAAATTTTGGAACAGCATTATTTGTTTGAAAGTTGATTCTGCTTGCTATATTTTAAACACATTGATGATCTTATTTTTGATGATTTCCATCATTTCAAATTAAATAATGCACAGAGGCAGGATTTTAAGACTACTGTACAGCCTGTTTTAACATTTCCTTCACTATGGTGTATTGCTGTATCTTGCATTGTTTTTTTTTTGTACTTAGTTGTTTCTAGAAAAAGAATTTTAAAATTTGTTTTGAGACATTTTGGAATGATACAGTGTTAACTCAGATTAGTCATTCCCTCGCATGTTCTTGTGTTTGTATTTGATTTAGATTTTTAATGTAGCTTTAACAATTTTTCAGTCATATCACTACAATGTCTGCAGTATGAGTTTATAGTAATGTCTAGCAGTGGGACATCATGCCGCAGACATGTAGCATGATGTCCCACCCAGTCACATTATTCTGACACCAGTCGTAACACTATCTTCTTAATGCTGAGCATCAAGCGAAACAGCTGTTAATACCATTTTTAAAACTCTTTGGCATGACTCGGCCGGGGTTCAATTCTTTGACCTCCCATAGCCAAGGCAGACACTCTAACCACCAGGCCACTGGAGCAGTCTCCAGTTCATACAGGGTAATTTAGCCTATGATCCCAATGATCAAACAATTGCAATAAGGTATTGCAAATGATCTGCCTCTAATTTTTATTCTTCAAAACCTGTTTATTGCACCTTTCCTCAATTTTATCTACTGCATTTTCTGAATGCTTTCAAATGGCAAATAATTGTTTTCCTATTTAAATAATAATAGAACAACATTTGATTAAATGCCCAAAAAGAATCGGAAAAATGAAAATTAGGGCTTCATTTATCACCACTTAGGTGGCGCTCTACAGTTTCATATTTAGCATAGGGTTAGAATTTTAAAGAAAAAGAGTTTCTTCGGGTTTCCTCACTAGTTATACTGGCTATTTAAAAGTGACTTTGTATATCTTAAGTATTATTCAAAGATCCTTAAATTCCCTTTATTTTGATGTACAGTATTATTGATGGGTGTAATATGGGTTAGAGAGTATACAGCTTGGCCTTATTCCAGATGTGTACCTTTCAAAAAAAGTGCTAGCTCTACTTGCTCATTTTCACTTCTCGAACTTCAGAGGTAAATTGTAAAAAATAGAGCCAATAACTTTTTTTTACATTTTATGTATTTGGTAATTCATTCATTGCACTTTTAGAAGCTGGTATTGTTTAGTTTGGCAAAATTCATTTATTTTCCATATTCTAATAGCTGCCAAGAAGAGTGTACTTTAGACAAATTCAGGTTGATATTTGGAGCACAAGGGAGCAGTCATTTTAGTTAGCAGTGTCCTAAGATCATTTAAAATTTCCAAAAGTATGATATCCAAAGAAATTTCAGCCACATTACATGAAAGTAGCATATAGGTATGCCAACATTCTCTCCACTATGTATGTTTAAAGTGCAAACAATTTCACCATACATACATCACTCTCTCAAAAATACATAACTGGTGAGTGCCACCTTAGAGCAAAAACTCTTTAATCACCCATGTACCCTACCAATCCATATAAGCTCCTAAATCACCCTTCCAGTCAGTACCAACTCTTCAATCACCCTTGTACCCTTCCAATCACCCTTGTACCCTTCCAATCCTTGTAAACTCTTCAATCACCCATGTACCCTTCCAGTCAGTACCAGCCTTTCAATCACCATTGTTCCCTTTCAATCCATATAAACCCTTTAATCAACATGTGCCTTTCCAGTCCATAAACCTTTGATCACCCTTGTACCCTTCCATTCCATATAAGCCCTTCAATCACCGTTGTATCCTTCCAATTGTACCCTTCCAATCCATATAACCCTTCAATCACCCTTGTACCCTTCCAATCCATATAAACCCTTTTGTCACTTGTGTACCATTACCCTTCTAAGCAATCATTTATGTATTTATCCAATCCATGATGGGTTTCTTCTTTAGACCCTTGAAAATATAAACTCTGTCCTGCATTCAGCGGTCATCAAAGTATTCAGCACTTAAGTCATCCTTCATTTGATGGTTTTGTGAGCCTTCATTATCCCTTCTCTTTGGTATTGCAGGTTATTTGCATTTGTTAATAGTTCAGTTGTAGGGAATTGCACATTAATGGACCAATTAATGGCATTTGCATGGTTATGAAAGAGGGCAAATGACAGGTGACTGCACATTATCTGAAAGTATGTCATTTTGGTGTGGGAAACTTATGTCTTTCCAGTCACAACTGTAAATTTATTTTTATTTTTTTTTATTTGTCACTCATATAGCATCTTTCTCTTTTTTTCCCCATGTTATTTAAATGTATTGAGATGACAAGACAGGAAACCAGTAATAAATAATCTTTGATCATGCCTGCCTTGCAATAGGAACTGTGTTATAATGTAGGGTCTTATACTTAGGAAAGTTATACAAGGTAACCTCCAATATAGGCCACATATGTGACATCCATCAGTCAGCTTATTAAAGATTAGCCAATGTCGAACTGTCCATCATTATGATGTCCTTCAGGTGTGCATTTTAAAGTGGTATGTTTTAATCAATCTTTTGGTAACCCTAAGATAACCCCACAAAGATACACATGTAGGTAAAAAACCAACAAAGATATGGTATTTAGTGACGTCAGACCATATTCTGATTGGTTTTTATTAGTCAGAACTAAAAAAGTGAAATATATTAAGTAGCAATTATTAACCCAAGTCAGTTTAGTGGACTGATCATACATACATTGTATGAGGGGCTTAAAGTGAGGAACCATTGTATCTGGATTTGGTTACAATGAAATACATTGACAATATCACATACTGAACAATGAAATAACCACACTATCAAAAATCCTTGAAATGTGGTCCACATATTTTGTGCCGACTGTATTGCTCTTTTAGTTGTGGTGAGTTTTTTTTAAAATAATCAGATCAGACGAGATGAATAGTACACTGACTCCATATTTTACGCTTTACTAACAGTTTTTGCTTAGTTTTATCAATGTTTATATTTATGACCAATGCAATACTTTTCTTTTAATGTCTGTTAAAGTTTGTTTTTGGGCAACGTATGTTGTTTATTACTATTGCCAACACAGTGCGATTAAATAATGTTACAATGCACTTTTGTTTCCTTTCTTTCTATTTTTTTCAGATCTAAATGGTTTAATTTATGTAATGTTTTGCTGTTAGGATCTCTCAATTTTAATACTAATTTTGAGTTCAGATTTAGACACAATTCACAAATAGTGAATTCCATATTGTCTAAAAGTAATTATTAAGAGTCAATTTTACAATTATACTTTTAGATTTGAATATGGTTCACTTGATACAAGGAGTCAAATCCATATTACTGTATCTTCAACAATATGTTAAGACTTGGACACAGTTAATATGCTGCAAAGAATCTAATCATCCTGTCACATGTTACAAAGACCTAATTCCATATTGTTCATAATAATACAGTAAAACTGAGAGACAGTTAATATGCTGCAAAGAATCTAATCATCCTGTCACATGTTACAAAGACCGAATTCCACATTGTTCATAATAATACAGTAAAACTGAGAGACAGTTAATATGCTGCAAAGAATCTAATCATCCTGTCACATGTTACAAAACACTGAGAGACTGTTAATATGCTGCAAAGAATCTAATCATCCTGTCACATGTTGCAAAGACCTAATTCCATATTGTTCATAATAATACAGTAAAACTGAGAGACAGTTAATATGCTGCAAAGAATCTAATCATCCTGTCACATGTTACAAAGACCGAATTCCACATTGTTCATAATAATACAGTAAAACTGAGAGACTGTTAATATGCTGCAAAGAATCTAATCATCCTGTCACATGTTACAAAGACCGAATTCCATATTGTTCATAATAATACAGTAAAACTGACAGACAGTTCATATGCTGCAAAGCATGATATTGTTTGTTATGTTTGCTTATTTGTTTATAACAATATTTTAAGACTCCTGCAGTTTATATGCTACAAACAGTTAATTTTTCTTTGTATACAATTATACTTTGAAACTTAGACACAATTGACATGTTACAACATGGTCTAGAGTTGTACTTTAAAACTGTGACACAATTCACATGTTACAACATGGACCAGAGTTATACTTTAAAACTGAGACACAATTCACATGTTACAACATGGTATAGAGTTATACTTTAAAACTGAGACACAATTGACATGTTATAACATGGTATAGAGTTATACTTTAAAACTGAGACACAATTGACATGTTACAACATGGTATAGAGTTATACTTTAAAACTGAGACACAATTGACATGTTATAACATGGTATAGTTATACTTTAAAACTGAGACACAATTGACATGTTACGACATGGTCCAGAGTTATACTTTAAAACTGAGACACAATTGACATGTTATAACATGGTATAGAGTTATATTTTAAAAATGAGACACAATTGACATGTTACAACATGGTCCAGAGATATACTTTAAAACTGAGACACAATTGACATGTTATAACATGGTATAGAGTTATACTTTAAAACTGAGACACAATTGACATGTTATAACATGGTATAGAGTTATACTTTAACACTGAGACACAATTGACATGTTATAACATGGTATAGAGTTATATTTTAAAATTGAGACACAATTGACATGTTACAACATGGTCCAGAGATATACTTTAAAACTGAGACACAATTGACATGTTATAACATGGTATAGAGTTATACTTTAAAACTGAGACACAATTGACATGTTACAACATGGTCCAGAGTTATACTTTAACACTGAGACACAATTGACATGTTATAACATGGTATAGAGTTATACTTTAAAAATGAGACACAATTGACATGTTACGACATGGTCTAGAGTTGTACTTTAAAAGTGAGACACAGTTAACATTAAAACATGGTCCAGAGTTAGACTTTAAAACTGAAACACAGTTCACATGTTACTACATGACTCAGAGTTATACTTTAAAACTGTGAAAGTTCACATTACAACATGGCCCAGAGTTATACTTTAAAACTGTGACACAGTTCACATTACATTGTCCAGAGTTATACTTTAAAACTGAGATACAGTTCACATGTTACAACATGGTCCAGAGTTATACTTTGAGACTGGGATGCAGTTCACATGCTGCCAAGTTTAAATTTCAGATGGTCTTAAGTTTTTGCACACTCTAACTTTTCATATAACATCATTTAGTAACAATTGACTGATGGGATGTGGAATTGGAAGTGTTTCCTTCCATCTGCTGGGGTGGTGCAGTCACCCCCGGTCCCTGACCAGTTTCGTTATCTTTGTAAATTATCAGAGTGAATTTATTTGGTTGATTCATTGAACTGACTAATCACCTTGTCCTGTCAATGAGAGGTTTTTACACCCTTAGCTGCCAAGAGCTACAATTTTGGTCATGTGACATATCTATATTGTCAAGACTAATATTGCAGCAGGAATAAGTTGCAAGCTCAATTGATACAGCCTGGTTTTGAATGATACAGCTGTCTTACAGCTGGGATTCTGCTAAAATGGAGATAAAAACATAAAAACCACAAATTATAGCTATTTTTTAAATAGGGGGTATAAATGAAGAAATGACTAGACAACTCTTGGAGTTTATTAATTTTACAAATGCTTTGCTTGTTTTTTTTTTTTATTTTATTTTGGTAGTAAATTAAAGTGAGATTTTGTAATGCTAAACACAAAACCAGCATGCTAATTTACAAGTTAGTAAAGGAAATATTGATTACCCAGTTTACACTAATACTGGTGATAGCATTTTCCTGAGCAAAAATGTTTCTTAATTTCAATGTAAGTTTATGAAGGATCCCAGAGTTATCAGATACTTTTAAATATTCATTTCAAATTACATTTCTGTTGAATCCACATTCATGGAAACACAGACACTTCAATTTTCCAGAAAAACAGTAGTTTAAGGTTTTAATTTGTCTGTTTCCTAAACCCCATAATAGTCTAATCATTTTGGCATGAATCCTTGTGAAGCCAAGTCATTCTATGAAAAGCTATCATGCTCTATAACCTTGGGACCATGGTCACAATCAGAAAATTTGCATTAGGGTTTTGTTAAAAAATTTTTTCTCAAATGCATAGTTTCTAAACTGATTAATGGATTATTTTCATAAACTGGATGTGTCATAAAGCTAAGTTGAATTCATTCAGTGGCATGCTCACTCAACAATTTGATCTGGGATCAAGGTCTCATGCTTTATAGCAATGCTTTGATCGTGGTCTCAGCATGCAGGCTTTCTCTTTTAGGCATGTGGAAGTTTATTCCAAATAACGGAAACTGAGATGCAAAAATTCAGGTTTAATAGTTGCAAATTTGAAAGATCAAGAGGCCAAATTGAAAGATGAAGAGACTAATTTGAAAGACCAAAATTTAAATAAATGCCTTCTATCTTGAAACAGATTTAATCTGATGATTTCAGATTTATTGTACAGCTGGTCATTTTAATTTCAGCAATCTCAACAAACATGCACCTTTGAATTTAAAAGTACTAAGTGTCATTGAGGCTGCTGAAAGAAATCGTACAACCAGAAACCCAAGTCATTTAAACTATTAGATGTATAGTGCATACAAATTCAATCTTTCAGCAGAAAGAATACAGGAACCCCATTCATTATGCATATTAGCGCTAGGAAAACTACTATTACACATTCAATTCTACAAAATTTGGTCATAATGTTTCCAAGATATTTTGTAGAATAAGACTAATCTGACAGCTGACTTTAGAAAATAATAATAATTTGATTGTATGACAGAAAATGTTGATAAAAAGATCTCGAGATATTTTGGATTCATGTAATACTGTATTTTATTAAACATTAGGGAAAAGAAAAACAAAAAATGGCAGGACTGTCAATATTAGCTTCCTCTAAATGGTATAGTACAGGACTAAATATATTAGCTTTGTCTAAATGGTCTTGTACAAGACTAAATATTACCTTTGACTCAATGGTATTGTATTGGATTAAATATTACTATTGTCTCAATGGTATTGTACAGGACTGTAAATATTACCTTTGTCTATATGATATATAGTACAGGACTAAATTTTACCTTTGTCTCAATGGTATTGTACAGGGCTGTAAATATTACTTTGTCTAAATGGTATTGTACCAGGCTGTATATATTATCTTTGTCTAAATGGTATTGTACAGGGCAGTAAATATTACTTTGTCTAAATGGTATTGTACCAGACTGTATATATTACCTTTGACTCAATGGTATTGTATTGGATTAAATATTACCTTTGTCTCAATGCTATTGTACAGAATTGTAAATATTACCTTTATCTAAATGGTATAGTACAGGGCTGTAAATATTACCTTTATTTAAATGGTATAGTACAGGACTGTAAATATTACCTTTTTCTAAATGGTATAGTACAGGGCTTTAAATATTACCTTTGTCTCAATGCTATTGTACAGAATTTTTATCTAAGCTTTTATCTAAATGCCATAGTACAGGGCTGTAAATATTACCTTTATCTAAATAGTATAGTACAGGACTGTAAATATTACCTTTATCTAAATGGTATAGTACAGGGCTGTAAATATTACCTTTATCTAAATAGTATAGTACAGGACTGTAAATATTAGCTTTATCTAAATGGTATAGTACAGGGCTGTAAATATTACCTTTATCCAAATGGTATAGTACAGAATTGTAAATATTACCTTTATCTAAATGGTATAGTAGAGGGCTGTAAATATTACCTTTATCTAAATAGTATAGTACAGGACTGTAAATATTACCTTTATCTAAATAGTATAGTACAGGACTGTAAATATTACCTTTTTCTAAATGGTATAGTACAGGGCTGTAAATATTACCTTTATCTAAATGGTATAGTACAGAATTGTAAATATTACTTTATCTAAATGGTATAGTACAGGGCTGTCAATATTACCTTTATCTAAATGGTATAGTACAGGACTGTAAATATTACCTTTATCTAAATGGTATAGTACAGGGCTGTAAATATTACCTTTATCTAAATGGTATAGTACAGGGCTGTAAATATTACCTTTATCTAAATAGTATAGTACAGTACTGTAAATATTACCTTTATCTAAATAGTATAGTACAGGACTGTAAATATTACCTTTCTCTAAATAGTATAGTACAGGACTGTAAATATTACTTTTATCTAAATGGTATAGTACAGGACTGTAAATATTACCTTTTTCTAAATGGTATAGTACAGGGCTGTAAATATTACCTTTATCCAAATGGTATAGTACAGAACTGTCAATATTACCTTTATCTAAATGGTATAGTACAGGACTGTAAATATTAACTTTATCTAAATGGTATAGTACAGGGCTGTAAATATTACCTTTATCTAAATGGTATAGTACAGAATTGTAAATATTACTTTATTTAAATGGTATAGTACAGGGCTGTAAATATTACCTTTATCTAAATGATATAGTACAGGGCTGTCAATATTACTTTATCTAAATGGTATAGTACAGGGCTGTCAATATTACCTTTATCTAAATGGTATAGTACAGGGCTGTCAATATTACCTTTATCTAAATGGTATAGTACAGGGCTGTCAATATTACCTTTATCTAAATGGCATAGTACAGGGCTGTCAATATTACCTTTATCTAAATAGTATAGTACAGGGCTGTCAATATTACCTTTATCTAAATGGTATAGTACAGGGCTGTCAATATTACCTTTATCTAAATGGTATAGTACAGGGCTGTCAATATTACCTTTATCTAAATGGTATAGTACAGTACTGTAAATATTAGCAAGTATCAGTATTCCTCATGATCCATCAACATACAAAGGTCTGTGGATTAGCTGGCAAGACTGGCCAAGATGTCAAGCTAATAGCAATGTGTAATGCAAATTGCTCAAACACAAAATATCACAGAAACCTAATTCAGCAGCATTTATTTATGAAATCAGTATGCATTATAATGAAACCGGAAATATATTAATAGTTATCTGCAATTCCCTCAAGGCTCAAAGAGATGTCTCATCTATATATAATAATACATTAAACTAGTACTGAACTCAAATGTGTACCTATTGCAACCAAGGAAACTCAAAAGCATTCAGCCATTAAATTTTAATTTGGAAACCACAGCGTATTTACTCCTAAATATTATTACTATGAATAATCCCAATTCAGATGGAACAGTGTTCAGCTCAAATAACGGGTATTCTTACCATGAAAATTCGTTTTAATCATCTGGCTGGTTAACCTTCCACAACATAATCATTTATTAGATCTCAATATTTCACACAATATATGCTCAGTCTTCAGTCTGTCCATTTGTCAGTCATTCAGACTAGAGTTTGATGGCACATCAGCACATTCCTGGCTATATCATGCTGAGTAAGTTTAGGTATACCCCCCAGGAATACGCCAAAAAAGAGAGAGTAAAATCCTTAAAAAACAAAATTAAATTTTGTATGTAAACCACATTCTCTTAAACATTAAAAAGAATCTTTTCTGCTGGAAGATAATCAAATGATGCATCCCAGTGAAAAAAGGTTGCCTCCCTTAGTTGCCAGTACATGGGGCCTAATCAACATCCAAGAGTGGGGAGGGGAAACCAAAAATATATCAAAGCTCTTTGTTAGTAAAAAAGGCAAGGTTTGAAATAAACTAAGAAATGCTTTACCTGTACTAAAAGCAACTGATTGCACATACTGACAATCAGACTGAAACTGCTTTGATTACCATAATTATGTAGATTAACTAAAGGTGTTGTCAGTGGGCATGAATTGTGCTTCGCAACATGTGATCAGTTTCCTACACAATGTTGTCAACATATGAAACAAAGTTCACAAAATTCTTGCATCTCAGTTGTATTAAATAGCAGATTTCCCCTATAATAACCTCATTTCAGAGTTGTAATAGGATTGGTCTTCAGTTACATTTAAACATTTAGGTATTTAGTGATTACATTTTTGAACTGGTCCAAAGCATTTATTTGCACATTTTGGAGAAATCCTCAATAATTGCAGTTATCACAATTTTTGCATGATGAAATCAGGCAAAACATTAAGTTGTCATAATCTTTACATCATGAAATGGGGCAATACATTGTGTTGTCAGTCTATACATGACCAAATGTGGCAATACCTTATGTTGTCATAATCTTTACATCATTAAATGGGGCAATACATTGTGTTGTCAGTCATTACATCACCAAATGTGGCAATACATTATGTTGTCATAATCTTTACATCATGAAATGGGGCAATACATTGTGTTCTCAGTCATTACATGACCAAATGTGGCAATACATTCTGTTGTCATAATCTTTACATGATGAAATATATTCTGTTGTCTCAATCTTGACATGAAAACAATCATAATATCTGAACTTGCTCAGCAGTTGTATACATTATAATCATAATCTGTGTCATGGTCATGGTAAGATATATTTCTTCTACAATGATAAAGACTTGCTGGGATTAGCTGATTTTGTTAATACTAGATTATATTCCAACAGATTAAGAAATGTGATATCTGCCACAGTTTGTAAACTAGCTCAGAGTTTACAGAAAGTAGTTATATTCTGATAGGCTGGGTACTGTGCACATTTATCACCAATAGCAGTATATTTTTGTATGTGTACAGGAAAACACCAAAAACATTCTCCATTTTGAAGCAAAGATATAATGCAACCTATTTTACCTAGTACACTTATGACAAGCACTGAATTTATAGTATTTTTTTTGGCAAGATACTCAAGAAACATTATAATTTTCATTAACAATTATATGGACAGGATGAGAAAAGTTTTAATATTTTAAATTCATAATGGTAACATGTATTTAGCACCCTTGAGAACTTTGATGTTGTTGCTGTGTGGTTCCTTGCAGTGGAGAAAACCAGTGAACGGGAAAATAAATTTAGGACTTGGACCATATATGAATGACTACATGCCATTGCCTTTTCTTGATATGATCAAACCTGGGAAATAAAAGATACAAATTACATATTATATTGAGATGTTATGGTTACTTTAGAAAGCCATGTAATTTAGAAATAGAATTAGCATCACTGGGTACTCTCTACAGTTTGATAGGACTGAAAGAAAAGAAGTGGCATTGCAAGAGTTTAAGACAGGCAATCGGGGCTAGAAGTCCTGTAAATGATAATGTGGAAAGCAGGAAATCCAACTCTTTCAAGGTTTCATTAATACAAATATCCATAACAACTTTGGTTGAAATGCAATATTCCTTAGTAAAGTTATGCAGAAGAAAGCAAATTTAGTAGGATTGGCAAATAGGGGCCATAACTCTTCTAAATAAATTGGAACAGTTGAAATTAAAATTCATTTAAAGTTTCATCCATATAAAGCTTCATGCCAGATTTGGTGATAGTCCAACAAAGAGTAGCATTATGCTGCACTGACCAAAGTCAGGAGGATGGGCCATCAGGGGACATAACTCAGATAAATGATGTGTTGTAAATCTGAAAATCAAACTTAAGGTCTCATTAGTCTCACAACAAATGCTAAATATGGTTAAAACTGAAAAAAATTTTGTTTAAGTTATTTTGTAAAAACTAAAGTCAGGATGATGAACAATTATGGGCTCGTTACACTTGATCAAAAATGGAGGAGATATAACAAAACAACTGGGCATATTCTAGGTTTTCAGCCAACATAATCACCAAGACACAATCAAGACAGTCATACTGAACTGATTTGGAGCCGAGTCACTTACAAGAAGATCCAAGCTAATTATCAAGAGCTATAACTCTATTAAAGAGATGTTGATGAGACAACCCACCAAAGCACATCTTGGTCTTCAGGAAATGTACATGCCGAATTGCATCAGAACATGTTGAATGGTTCTAGAGTTGTGTTTATTACAAGGATGCGCTGTAGAGGAAGTGTAATATTTATAAAAAAGGGCAATAATTCCCAACACAATTAGACCTGAGAGGATAAAACCAATAAAAGGCACACTTACATGTGTTAGTAAATTTATCCACCAAATTGTATCCATTTAAGTGAAAGAAATAAAGTTTATATGAAAGTTAGATTCAAGATTCAAGCAAGTACTTGCATATAACTTCACTCCTGTTAGCTAATATCTCAAGATTTTGTTCAATATCTTCATCTTTGTTTCATAATCTAAACAGCAGTTTCTTCAAAAGACATCAAAATTGGACAGATATCATGGCAGAATTTAAGCCAGAATCCTTCCCTTCTGCTCGCAAGTCCAATAGTTAAACCATCATTACTCTTTCTTACTGTAGATACTTGAAAATTATTTACACGTCTTTGACCCAAGAAAATAATTTTATTGGAAAGTCTTATGAGTCAATTCTTTCAAATGTCTAATGTGAATTGGTCTATAAAGTGTTTCGCTTGGACCTTTTTGCAGGCCAATTCACAATAGACATTTTGAAGAGTTGACTGTTATAAGACAGTCCAATAAAATTACTTCCTTCAAAATGGAATTTGGGATGAAAAATAAACAAATTCTTCTTTATAGAAAAACACAATTTATTCTAAATGACAGTCCTATATCTTTCATCTGAACTATTCAGTCATCTGTGAGGAACCGTCTCTTCTTGGTTGTATTCATGTACGGCCTGTACACCCATTCCACATCAGCACTGTCTGCTGTCTCTATAGTTCCAAGTATAATCTGATATGCTGCAAAATACAAAAGGAGAAAAACATCAAAGTCTACTCAAAATACATGTTAATTAGGTGTCACCTCATCATCATCAATTAATTTTTGAAACCAGTATAGAGAAATAAATTTTATGTTCTTGGATGAAATTCTAAAGCATAATTTTATCAAAGAAAAAATAGTTTGTAACCTAATTAGTATGAGAGGAAACCACTTAATCATGGAAGCATTATACTAATCATCAAAAGAAAATACCAACACGGAAGCAGCAGCAAATTCATAAGTGGCACATTAATTAGGCACATCAATATTTTCTTATCTTTCATCTTGTTTGAATGTTTTCTATTAAATTTCACAAGCATATTCCTGGCATTAAATTTTTGGGTAAAAAATGTCGGACAAGAACCAGTAAAATTTCAAGACATATGTCCATCCTTACCCTCAAGCACATAGGTCATAGAGTGATAGATTGAAAACTATGGAGATCTTCACCCAAAAACCTTGTGTGTACTTGCTGCACATAAAAGAAAAAATGTGCATACCCAACTGACATTTCCTTTTGGATCAACCTTTATCCTAAGAAACCACCAAAGATGCTAAAACTTAAGGGTGGAGGCCATACTGTTATGAATCAAACAGGAGTTTCTTCAGTAACATGGACACCATATCTGCATATCTGAGTCTATGTTTTCAAGCAACAGATGTGATGTTTACTGCCTGCAATAATCTCATTAATTCAGTCAATTTTGGAGTTAAATCTCCCTGAACATATATACATGTGTTCCTCATTTTTTATTTGTTCATTATTTTTAGAATATTAAAACTAGACATTGTAAATACTAGATGCATATCAGTTTGTACAGAAATGAACTATTCTAGAAACTAAAAAAGGACAGTGGTCAGTATGCTTGTTTACATCAAGAGCTTCTGTTTGGTTTGAAATGCCAATAAGTTGACAGTGTTAGGGACTCCATGGTGATAATCAGATTATAAATTATAAATTGATAAATGAAATGGAACATAGACTACATGCAAGTGATTTATCTTCTCATCTCACCCAGATTCACAACTGATCACCAGAACAATTCACAATTATTTTTTTATATACTAGGTTTCTACTATTTATTTTAATATCATAAAAATATCCAATTTTTCATTGGAAATTTAATAGATATACCTAAAAATCCCATTGGTCAGACAGACTGGCTACTCATTTTTAAACCCAGTCCACAATGAAATTAGCCACCTGAGAGCTGGTGGTAATTTTGTTTGCTGAATCCACCCACAAAGTATTTTGAGAAAGATTATAGTCAAAATTACTATTTAAATTACTATACCCTTGACCTTTTTTTAAATCCCAAAACCCATAACTTTCTATGCAAGGTACAAACCATCTGCAAAATCTGGTCAAGGTATAGAGTCAAAGTAGTCAAATTAGCCTTGACAGTGAACCTTTAATTTCCCAAAATACAAGCCATCCCAAAATGTGTGGTCAAAATGTGCATGGTTAAGGACTTAAGTTATTGTGGTGAAATCACGTTCTTCTTCTCAAAGCCAAAGTTATCTTGGCTGTGGACCTCAGACCCCAAAATTGGCAAATTTCTTTCCTATCCCAAATGAAAGCTATCCACAAAGTTTAGCTGACATAGGGTTCTTGAACTAAAGTTTGTGTCCAGAGACCAAATGGATTGGATGAACAGATGGATGTCAGAATATGATATGCATTGCCATACAGCGAGTGTAAAAAATATCTCTACCTTAATGAACTCTAGGATAAGTGATAGCAGTGTGAAAAAGAACATGAAACACTGCCAAATCTTCATTATATCAACATTTTAGTCTAAGGGAAAATAATCTTTCTATTTCTACAAGTGTCCTAGATTAAACACTGGCTATTCTATGATATTACCTGATCTTTTGGGGACTTGAACACCATTAATTAAGATGTTTTTGTAACATGTTCTTCTGATGTATTATTAGTCAAAGCAGAAAGCATTTTGAGACAACCAGTTAAACTATGATTTTAAATGTTAAATGCTCGTACTTACATTTCATTTCAAATCTTGGTCCAACCTCCTTCATTTCTATGTCTCTTCCATTTTCTGTTTTCTTGTATGTGTGGTGTCTGAAAAAAAATTCAAATTTCTAATGATATACTACTCACCTATGGTGAATTAAAAACATTTTTAATAAAATAATATTGCTGGAAGTTGTACTTGAAATGAGTATGTAATACAAAGAACTTTATATTGCTGTGAATGTTTTTACAAAGTACACAGTTGTGCTGGTTTCAATTGGGTCTGGCAGCCACTTATGTAACTGGGACTGCCAGATAGAGTAGTTGTCACTGAAGCCAAGTCTCGTAGACAAAACTTAAGAAGGGTGACTGTGCATGCCAACTTATGGCCTTGATATAGGTATGAAGGACAAGGCAAGGCCATCATAAATTACTCTTATCTCATGAGCTGAGATCTTCATGAGGTGACTCTCTTATAGTCATTATGTCAGAGTATGCTGTGCAGATTATGCACTTCAACCAGTGAGAAGGCTTGAAGGGTTATGTCCTCTTTCCCTGGTTTAAATGGGAGAAAAAGGTGTCTTTGAACTCCAAAAATGGGCTCAGACTGCTTCATATGAAGTCTGAGCAAAACATACCAAGGTCTTTTTAACAGCCTCCTAAGATGTGTCAATAGAGAAGAAAAGCCATATAATTATGTTTTGAATGCCCACCAACAGCAAACAATTCCTCGTGATAAAACTGGGTTCTGCCATAAGGAACACCAAGCAATATGATTGAAACTAAAAGTAATCCCAGTAAACAGAGAGGGAATGTAGTTCACCAACTCTGGAAGCCAATGCAAGCACTATCATGAACAAGGCTTTGTATGAAAGGAATGTCCTGGAAGAAGGCTAGAATTTGTCTGAACTAAGCCAAGTCAGAGCCCAGGAAAGATGCCATTTAGAACAAAGGTGTTGAGGCCTTATGAAGTTAATGTTGGACAACAGTCAGAGACGCCTTTGTTATGACCAAGATCCTCCCTACCATAATGATGGAACACAACCTTAATAATAACTGGAGCCAATCCTTTCTCCTTCAAAAGGCAAAGAAAAGGTCAGTTCTTGTGGAAGCATAGGAACTCAAAGGTATGTTATTCTGACTTAGTGCCAGTCCCTGAAAATGCACCACTTCTCTTTTCAAGTCTTTAAAGTGGAGGGCCTTCTTGCTCATTCAATTCATTCAAAGACTGAAGGGATGAACTATTTCTGCTGGAAGGATCTCTAGACATGACCTAAGTGTGAAGGAGATGATGGTCCAGGATAGGATGGAACATAAGATTTTGATGGTATTCAAGAAGTTTTGACCCTGCCAAGATCTTTCAGATAAACCTATCATTAGATTGAGAAGCTGGGTTCCTATCCCCTTGATATGACTGTCTCATACTGAGTAGCAGTAGTCATCTATGCATCTTGTTAAATTTGATGAATTCTAATTAGGTTGATACTCAAATCACAATACTGTTTTAGGTTTCTGTTGTGGATGAGAAATTGCATCTTGTTCATTAGACTAGGAACATTAAAAATTCCAATGCCGAGTTTATCTTTGTGTGCCAACACGAGGACTTAATAAAGTGATGTGCACAGTGACATTTTCTGGACCAAATGGATTATCTTTATACAGATCATGAATGCAATCAGGATATTCTAAAATGCAGCCAGTGCTTCACAACATTTCTTTGGTAATTTTTCTGGTGATAACCAAGGCAGGCTACCAGTTGGCTATTTTTGATCACATAGCCTGGTCATAGAGATCATTGTCAAAGATATAGACAAAGTACTTAAACAGCAGCAAGTCATCATATTCTTGCACATATTTGTTGTTTACTATGAAATTCTGTTAGAGATCAATGGATTTTCACAGTGAAGTCCTTTTTTGATCAAATGGTACATGTTGATCAATTCAAGTTGCACTTCAGGCATTTTGAGCACATTGTCCCAAGACAAACATGGAACTAAATAATACCAAGCAGGATCTAACCCATTATAAATAACACTAAGAAGGATTTAGCCCATAATAACTAATACCAAGCAGGATCTAGCCCATAATAAATAGTACCATGCAGGATCTAGCCCATAATAAATTATACCATGCAGGATCTAGCCTATAATAAATAGTACCAAGCAGGATCTAGCCCATAATAAATAATACCAAGCAGAATCTAGCCCATAATAAATAGTACCAAGCAGGATCTAACCCTTAATATATAATACCAAGCAGGATCTAGCCTATAATAAATAATAACACCAACAGATTATCTTCATGCATAGGATTGGGACTTTAGCGGACTTTAGGGTTGAACAGTGATCAATCGTATTCTTGTCTACAGTTATCATGTCTCTGAAGGTGAATCAGAGATGATGTTTAAAATAATGGTTGCTGTGCAGAAAAACAGAGGGTCAGTTCTTGGACTATCAGCAATCAAAGATGCCTCTATCTTGCCTCCACAAAGCAAAGGCATTCCAAAGGGAGGTTCATAGGGTCAAGGCAGATGTACATTGCTGACCTTGAATGCATGTCAAAAAGAAATTGCCATGGACACCTAGTCTAACAATGAAAATGTTGACACTATATTGCAAACAAGCTTCAAAATGGCGTGCATAAAGTATTTATCCACCACAAAGCAGACAAAGCTAGATTGACAACATTGTAGTGACTAATGGTTGGAGATCTGGGATGATGTCATCAAAATGGGTCTTATACTAGCAAGATTGCAAAGAATGCTGAAGCTGACTCTCAGAGAAAAGAAGGCTTTGGAATTGCCTGGGTTGCCGATCTTGGCAGATCCAGCATTTTTTTTATAACTGAATTAGGCCTTGTCTTGTATACCAGTATGGAATGATATGTGTCTGTGGTAGACATTCTGTATTCAATAACACCTCATAAATTCCTCTACTGTTGCCTTACAGCTATACTCAGTTGAGGGATCTGAGTATGAGCTATTATCCCAACACTCAGTGTGCAGGCTGTCCTGGAGAAAATCAAGATCAACGGCCAGATAGTACATTGCCAAAGGCCTTCATCTGTCAGGCTACTATCCAAGAGGGTAAGGCCATGAGTAAATGGTTTGCCACATCCAAAGGATACAGTTGTCAAGTTGATATGGATGGTTTGTAAAAATCAAATTAAGCAGTATGTGTCAGGAGTATGGATGGCAGTGAACGTGGCTTTGTTGTAACTGTAATGTTAGATTGACGGATCTATTATTCTGATCCCTGGCAATGTGAATGATCTACAACTCTCTTTGATCAAACAGGACAATATGTAATGGAAACCATGTCAATGAATAGTATGAATCAGTTGGCAGCCAACATAGCATCAAATTTTAAGTATGACCAGACAGTATGGATCAAGATCTAAATACATGTAGCTAGATGGACAGCAGCTGAGATGAGATCAAAACTGAGGACAGCATGACACATTCAAGTCAATATAAATCCCATGCACCTGGACTTACAGTTACAGGCCGAAAAGTAATTGTTGGCCATGCCGTGGGACTTATACTACCTTGTCAATTCAAAAGTGAAGACCACAACTGGCACCACCTGTAGTTGGCAAGGGGAGGTAATGTGCAAGAACTGTTGTCCTATATCTATATATTATAGACAGAAAGACAAATTTCGTCTTTGGCAGGGCTGAATTTGGGAGGTAGGTCTTATATTCCTAAAGTTAATGTGATTGGGAAATGCATTTGAGGAAAAAACAAGTTTTTTTTATATTAATTTTGTGCTTGCTATAAAGAAATAAAGATCAAACAAATAGTAATTATTCTGAAAAAATTATAACATTTCATATCCATTCGACCAATTGATATTGTATATACTCACCTACAAGTTGAGCCCAAATGCAAACATCATAGTTCTACTGATTTCTGCTAACAAACTGTATACATAATAATCCATCAGTGCATTATGTGATGGCAGATCTGGGTCTATGCAGTTTGTAGTTGGACAAAATTAAATAATCCTGTAGAGTGTATCATTTATGTCACATAACACATGACACATTGTTCACTGACGTGAACATGAAGAAACAAATCATGCTTGGTTGTACTTATGGTCTGAATATGTTATTTAACTGAACACGGGCTCCAACAAAATTGCAAATGAGATGAAAATAATCAACCGACTGCTTGAAGGGCTCTGCCATTCACACATGTCCTGGTGTTAGGATTTAAAATAGCCAAGACTGAATTATATCCAGGTCAACTATATGACAGTATCTTGCAAATAAATAAATATCATTCTTTGAAAATATATTAACCTGAGTGCAAATGACAATCTTTTCGCTATCATGGGTTACAAATAATATTATTAAAGTGAGTCATATCCGTGTATAATATTTACCTTCAGATATTGATGCCCATTTGCATTAATAATGACTAAAGATGCCAAGCAAATAGAAGCTTGGGTGGTGAATAAACAACTGGCAGTGAGCTTTGAACATACCAACAGGCTATCAAAGGCAAAGGTAGACCTTAGAAGTTAAGCAAGTAGACCTTAAATGCTATCTTTGGAATCTTTTAAGAGTGCTGGTTTTTATTTGTTTGATTTTTGGGGATTATACAAAGTTGGCCAACATAAGGAAGCTAACTTTGGTTCCTTTTTTGGGTATTCATGGGAATTTTGAAAATAAACTGAAACAAAGGAACAATTTTATAGTGACAGAATATAGTGCTTCATGCACAGACATCAATAATCCAGCATTGACTATAAGATTTTGAGTAAATAAAATCATTTCATGAATTCATTAAAGTCAGAAATATGATCATTAACACTGATGAAATTCCAGTATTTTAATCTCATTCCTGGACTTGCTGTCAACAAGATGGGTATTACAAGTGTAAGAATCAGCAAGACTGGTCCCTACTTTAAAAAAAAAAATCTGACTTTATTCCTTGCAGTTTCCACTTAAGAAAATGTGTTGCCTACAACAATAGTTTCTAACATGAGAAAACTAAAACAAATACTTGTGCACCGAAGAAATGGATTGGAGAAGGGTTTCATTGGTGAGATAATGCTGCGATGGATTAATGAGTTCTATATCAAGTACATAGTTTTACATTTTTTAAAATAAAGTTTCAGCTGGATTGCATTTTCCAACATGTAATTTTCAAATTATTTAAAAGGTGTCCCACAACTTACAAGAACACAAAAAAAACCCCCTAATGTGTCCCAGAACATAAAGTACCCAGAAAAATTACTTAAAAAATTGTGTCAGAACAAATATGGTGTCCAAACATATACGGTAAATATTGTAGTTGCTGTGAAAGATCCATTATCTGGATTCATTCTACTGACCATAACATAAGGCATAATGCCTTGGTGAAAACTATGTGAAAGGCAAAAAAAATATAACCAGATAATGTCTGTATGCTTAACGAATTTTGTTGGTGAAAACTATGTGAAAGGCAAAAAAAATATAACCAGATAATGTCTGTATGCTTAACGAATTTTGTTGGTGAAAACTATGTGAAAGGCAAAAAAATATAACCAGATAATGTCTGCATGCTTAACGAATTTTGTTGGTGCTAGATGGGCATTTACATAAATGAAATGGAAACTGTAGCATTTTTAACATCTGTGAATATCAGTATCTCAAATAAATGTGAATATAAAATAAATTAGAATTTCATTTGAATAAAACATATCCCAATGGTTCCTTACCCTGCTATCCATCCTAAAGTTTTAAGCTTTTAGGGTTGGTCTCTGAGAGCAACGACTGCTCTATGGACATATATAAGCCGGTTGCTTGTATTTGTTTTTTTATGCTCAGTAAATATATGCATGGTTATATGGTGTGGATCGCAATAGTTTCCAAGCTATGACTTGTGGGCTTAGTCCCTTTGGGACGTAAAGGATGGCTCTTGGAACCTATGTTAGTAGCATGTAATGATATTACTCTTTACACCCAGCAAATGTATACATGGTTACTAGATGGAGATCTCAACTGTTACCAAGTTGTGACCAAGGGTCTAAATCCCTGAGGTAGGGATGGAATTTGGGGTCAACTGCCAGCTAGGGGTCACAAAGTGAAGGAAATCTACATGGAACATCAGTGTTGTAATACCACAAACAACAGTCAAAAGTAGACAGAACTGTTTAATCAAATTTGAAACCAAAAGTTTAACATTACCCAACAACAAAATGACTGCAAGAGCAATTATGATTGAACTCAACCAATATTGTAAGAAAAATTAAAAAAGACATGAATGTGACATGTTAGTCTGTGTGATTTGATTTTTAAAACAATTTTCATAATTTTTCAGTTATATCCCTACAATGTCTACAGTGTGGCAGTTTATAGTGATGTCTAGTACTGGGGTATTATGCCGCAGATATGTAACATGATGTCCCACCCAGTCACATTATCCTGACACCAGGCTGACCAGCCCTAACAATAACCTTGTAATGCTGAGCGCCAGGCGAGGCAGCAGTTAGTATCAATTTTGTAAGTCTTTGGTATTACTAGGCCGGCTATCGAACCCACAACCTCCTGCATTTGAGGTGGATGATCTAACCACTAGGCCACTGGAGCAGTCTGCTACAAAGGAAAAGTAAGCTTACATAAGCAGATATCTGGGGAAAATAGAATTTTCTAAGTAGGTAAAAAAAAATTACCTGAATGATATAAAGTCATTGTCATTAGCAAATGTGACAACTCTCTTTGTATCTTCCTTAGGTACTGGAAACAGGTATTTCAGAATACTTTTGATCTGAAAAGAAACGAGTACATTGACAAGTACTAATTTAATCCTTCACATTACAGCCATAATACTGAATGAATTATGCATATACCATGTCTCTTTAAAATGCAGGACTAAAACCCACATATATAATAGTCAAAATGTCCCTTGCACTCATCATTAAATATTAAACAATGACCATTTCTAACAGTACATAATACACCACTCCCTCGATAACTCGTGCCCACCCGCTTATAACTTGGGGTCAGGCATGGATCCACTTTTTTAAACCAGAGGTTACAAAAAGAAATTATTCCTATTTGTTGAACTTGAAGAAAAATCATGATCAAAATTGGTAATGGAAACTGATAAATCGCTCGTTTCATTGTCAAAAGTGGTAGGTAGGACCTGGAAATTATAATCAACATTAAGACATCTCAACTTTAAAAAGAAGTCATAACAGTTTTAACATTTTTTTTTCAAATGACATTTCATAGTACACCATAATTAACTATGCTCAAAAAAATTTTAATCTATGAAAATGCATAGTGGAGGCAATACTTTGATAAATAAATAAATAGTTTTTTGTATCAATTGAAATTTGTGTTCTTGTTCTATCTTTTAGTTCCTTTTAAGTGTAATCATCATAAATGCAATATGTCCTCTTGTAATTAAACATAAAATGTATCAATCTAATAAAACAACCTTAAATTGACCTACTCAATCATAACTGTGTTTAAAGATAGCAAGGCAACCAAGCGAAATGAGTACATCATAAAATAAAGAGCTTTGTTTCACAGACATGGATCATTGTGGGGAAAACGAGTTTCCGAAAATTCTTGAATTTGCATGTAGAGATATTCTCCAGGATGATAAGATGTTTCCCTGTTACTTGCAATGAAATGACGGCATCAATATTTTACTAACTTAACAATTCAAAATTCAGTTTTGACGTAGACGATTGCCTCACCAAATGTTGCATACTTTTTTTCATAAAAAAAGGAATCTTGTTTGGTAGTGCATCAACAGTTAGTCAGGTACATGGCTTCATACACTCCTTGTTTCAAGAAAACTATTTCACACCATTCTGGAACCCAGTCTAATCAGCAAACACAAATAAGACATGATGTAATACACAAATGTTTTTGCGTACTGTGTTGGTTGTTGAAACCAGTTGGAAACGTGTTAACAATCTTTCTGATGTTGGACATTTTGAAAATAAATGTGATTTATACAGAATAAGGAATAACCCAATAAAACAAAAGTGCTTTAATGACAAATATTCTCAATGCGATTATAAAACGAGGACTCAGTATACAGCCCAGTTCCCCCTCCAATCCTGGCAATGACAATGAATTATTGCTCAACTAGTAAATATTCCTGCTTGTTATCAATTTACTTAAAAAGAATGCAAACTGAAAATCATTTAGTTGATACCAACCCACCCTATCTGTTTTGTCATCAATTTATTTAATGTTTCAGACATTATCCCACAGGTCATTGGTTAGCCTATTTTTCAGAATAGTGTGAATCGTGCTTTGGGAACTGAATCCCCTCTCACAATTAGCTTTTTAAAAAAGCAGAACCACTGCAATGAGGACCAGTTTGAGTGGATTTGGGACCTGCTTTTCTTGAAAT
Organism: Potamilus streckersoni; assembly: GCA_016746295.1. Taxonomy (NCBI): domain Eukaryota; kingdom Metazoa; phylum Mollusca; class Bivalvia; order Unionida; family Unionidae; genus Potamilus; species Potamilus streckersoni. The sequence continues at coordinate 2,416,269 of JAEAOA010001325.1, forward strand.
ACATCCAAACATAATTGATTAATGTTGTTCATAGGATATATCTGTCCATATATCAGCTTTTTTAAATGGCACACAGAACATCATGTTATGTCTCAATGCATTCCGAGATATGTTCAGCTGATATGAAACCATCAAATATTTCATTCTCCATAGTGTTGTCCTTAGCTGACACACTGCTGTTGCACTTTAGATATTTCGCTAATGGCTTTTTGATGGATCAATTTGCTTAACCAATGCTGGAAACAATTCAGCTGAAACACCTTTATAGTGTTTGCAATATTCCAGCAGATCTCCATTAAATAGGTGCTTGTATTCAAACAACACTCTCCATCAAAATTTGATTGAGATCATGAAGATAAAAAACAACGATTTTATAAAACTAAATAAAAAAACCCCATTAAAACAGTCACAAATCAGGTACAGCAAATCAAGTAACCACAGGCAACATGTGATCTTTTCTCCACTGGGTTTTAAAAGTTGCAAAACTTATCATTTTTGTGAGAAAACCAACATCCCACCATCATTTCTGCAGCTGCAGCTTCATGTTACAAAGATGTACATGGGCCAGCCAACATGACTGTTGTACGGATCAATGAGCTTGCTACTTTAGTTTTTGCTGTACATTTGTACATAGACACCATTCCTAAGCATATATTTTAATTTGCTTCAGGATTATTGAAATTTTCTAACCTATCCCTTTTTGAAAATGACTTAACTGTTTGTTGAGATCCATTCATACCTTTGAAACCAAATTCCAAACTAGGTATAGGCAAGAAAACTAGTTTCCTGTTACATGGCCCTAGCCAAAAGTCTATTTCACACCCACTGTAATTAGAATGTATAGTTAATGCTTATCTTGTGTTAAAGAATGTATATTGTATTTCAAGAAAATGGTCATTTGTAAACAACATGTTGAAGGTTGGTCTTCTTTTACAATTAGACGAGGGTTATTCAACGTAAATCAATGACATTATAGGTCATTTAAATTGAGATTTGAGCAACAAATAATTCATTCCTATCTTAGATCTGTCCCTGAGATCCATTTTCTATCAGATTTTATAGATGTGTTCTGATATAATTAGTAGGAATTATTTATTCAAATTATTCACTGGAATTTCTAAGTGCTCACTGACTGGACTAACAAATTATTCTGGAACTACTGCAAACTCATTCAAAGATATTCTGTACTGCATCATTGTGGTCCATCAGCATAATAACAAACTATTGTAACTCATTTGTAAAATGCTATATTTTACTTATAATACAATTTTGGGAATTATTTGTGATTTAATTCACAACACTGTGTCTCTTAAGTTTTCATTTGGTAACTTGAGAAATAAATCGTTCATTAATTTTACTTAAATTGTTAGTTTCACTTTTTTCTGTTACCTAATTTAAGACCCAGATTCATAACACAATGTACATATTACATATACTATTAAGTCATTTGCATTGGTTTCATTGAAAACCAGTATTTAGAAAGTCTGAATATGAGTTTCTATAACTTTGCATAAACTACCACTGTCCAATTTAATCAAAACGTTACTCCTGTTGTGATAACATGTTCAGCATACAAGGCAAATTTAGAAGACCTGCAATCAACATTTCCAAATCTAACTAAATTAAATTGGCCTCGTGTAAATGCAGTTTCTATTGTAAACTATCAGATACTGGATACATTTCTGATGTAATGACACAATTTAACTGAACCAGTATTCGTTGTATATGTTTCTGATGCAATGTCCACATTTAATTGAACTGGTAATCAAGTTTATGTCCATTTTACCATCCGCCTAAAGAATTAAATGAACACTCATAATCATACTGGAGGTTTATAAACTGAAAATAAGCTGTAAGCTTTGAAAATTTATTTATAATTGCAGCATGCAGCTTGCTGGGGAGTGGGGGTTGTTATCATTGAATACCATAGAAAAATAAAGACATGAATTGGGATATATTTAACAGCTGTACTAACATCAATGAATGTCTGAATCCCAATTTGAATACTTTCAATGACTACAGAATATGCAAATTTTGTATTTGTTTCAGTTCTACTATCCACCGAACCAATCAATAACCAATTGACCCACCCACTTATGAAATTTACCATAAAGGAAAAAGGTTAAATCAATACTGAAAGAACATGTCAAATATACAAGTAAAAACATTGCTAAGCCTAATCTCTCTGGGATTATGAACTTTTACCAACTTTAAAATGTCATAAAAACTAAGTCTTGATGTCAATATTCTTCCCTTTCATCCAATAATACAGATGATAAAAACATGTATCAGTGAAATTAAAATATTGCTGCCATTTATTTATTCACTTTTGGAATTGTTGATTCCTAATATAGATTTTATAGAAATCACTACTTCTGCCTCAACAAAGGGCGCTAATGTTGTATACATTAAAAGTAATAACAAAAACAATTGTGAAAATTTAATTTGTGAGTAACAGTGAGTTAAGCCTTAGATTAGATTTGCCTACTGTACTCCAACTTGTTGTAAAATGTCAATGGTTAAAAGAATGGTTAGTTTTTAGTATTTTTAATTACAATTTTATTATGTCTGCCAGACTTATCTACGATTAGACATATATGCTCTAAAATTACCCTGTTTCCCAGTTTTGAGGAGAAGTTGTGGAAAATGAGGTGCGGGAAGGCTTCCGACATTGTTCCTACATCCGGTATGTCATGTCGCATCACTACATTTGACAAGTTGAAGTAGGCAGTTGGGCCATATGGAAGATGACTCACAACCAATCCATCTGAAATCAAAATGAAATATTTGTAAATATAAACATTACAATTTAAAGTCAAAAGTCTTCTCATCTCAGCATGAGAAAAAAAGATAGCAAAAATATGACCATCCATATTACTAGCATCCATCAACAACTTTACATTGCAGCTTTGCAATAATGAATGTTTAGATGCATTATTTAAAATGGATATTGAGTGCCATCTTGGATCTTTTTTCTCATTAGCACCACTGTCCATTGCTAGTGCCAACAAAGGCATGGACCAACATCCAATAAAGAGACGTTCTAGCTGTTTTCTTTTTTTGTCTTGATAAAATAGCTTGCTCAAAATTTAATGACAAAAAATATTCCCCTGCTCAAGATGCAAAATTACAATACTGTAAAAAGAAAAAAAATAAATAGATGGTAAACTTTTTGGAAGTGTTCCAAAATATGGTATTCTGATTGGCACTTAGCTCTGGGGAGTTGCATAATATGTCTGTACAGAGTAATCATTTCTTGTTTGTCTTTAAATGCATACAAACATAAAAAAGCCATAAATATTGGTACTATGCAAAAAATGTTAATCCACATTATTCCAATGGTTGGTTTGCTTTTAAAAGCACTTGCAACACATTATTTACTGCCTCATGCCTTTCCTAGGGCACACTGAGGGAACATACCCAGTTTGACCTGGGCAGGTATCTGACACAAGACTGGTGGATTACAAGTCTAATGCTCTATCATTCTGAAAAAGTCATGTGTCTATCTCTATCATTCAATCTTGCAAAGATTATATTCGTGTAAATACATTGCATAATCTGTCAACTAGTTTATCATGTATATGGATTTTTAAAAACAACAATTTTTATTCTTCTCAAATGGTAATGTAATGAAGTTCGTGCTTTTAGGAGTAACAAGAACAAGGCTCAAGTTTTGATGATACATGATTAAATGAGTAACAAGAACCATTGGCTCAAGTATATATGACAAGATTTTCTGACAGTAAGAAATGCAAAAATAACAACAATTCTCAAATGCTGACAGAAAATTGAAGGTCTGCATAAGTACAAAATTAATACAGAACCATCAGAGCAAGATATTAAGAACAACACTGTTGAAGTCAATACAATGACAACGTGAACAATATTCACAAAAATACCTACTGACAATATACAGTGGATTATGTTTTCAAAGAGACCACATGCATATGTAGAAGTATTTCTCCAATATAATGTAACTTCAGGTAACATACTAACAGGTTAACTGTCCATCCTAAAACAGGAATAAAAAGTATAACTTTTTAAATTAAAAAAATTGGAAGAAGCAAGTTTAAAATAAAGTTCTGAACATAAAAATACCAAAAAATGAAGAAAAAATACACAGGGATTTTATCACCAGTTTTGAATTTATGATCTCTAGTTTGACAGCAAAACTGCCCATCCTAGAAAGATAAAAAAGATATTTTCATGATCAAGTTTAAAAGAAAGTTTGAAAGTAAAAATACAAAATGGTATTTAAAAAATCTGGATATTGATGTGATATCGAAACTCAGAAACTTTGGTTACGTGGGACACACAGAAAGACAAATATGAGTGTTTATATACAAAATGTCAATTTTTCAATACCTGTAATGAATGCATTTTATTTGCAGGATGGCTGATCTCTAATGCTGCACATTATGCTGACCACCCACTGAATGACCACTCATTGAATAATCATCCACTGAATCCGACAATGTGTCCAAAATTAGACTGAAAGATGGATCGCTGTAAAAGTTGGCCTGAAGTCAGTAAATGTGTCACCATCTCCTGCATCAATATAGTTAATTGGCTGGTACATCCATTTGTGACTTGACTAAAACATATATGCATCTAACCACCACTAAATTCTGATAATGTCATAATGTGGAGTGGGGCATGGTAGCATCTCCCACAAGGCACAACTGATTCTGTATTCAGACGAATACTGGTCTTGCATGATTTTTACTTCTTCTCCTTGCCTTTTGCTGATCCTTTTATAATACTGCAGAAAAGGTATCACTGGTTCACAAATTGCTTATGGATTTAATGGGAGGCTTATTCCTTACTATGCTGTCTATGCAAGTGAAGTTTAAAAACTGGCAACACCTAGAGGTGCCAAATGGACAAGTCTATATCCTAAAGACAGAAAAGATAAAGTTTCATTTTTATTTTTTTAGTGGTGCTTGATTCTGGTGGATGCAGGCTTATCTCCAAATGTTAAAGTAAGTGGGGAATGTATTCCAAGGAGACACTATAAACTATCCATACTATTATACAAATAAATGAATACACTATGTACCTGGAACACCCCTATGCTCATGCAGTAGAATGAGATCTGTTACATCATTGGCTCTGCAGGCATCGACTAGCTGCTTGACTTCATAGTTACCTCTGTTTATCCTCTGACTGTTTGGGAATATCAGCCGTATTTCCTGAAGGAGCATGATACTGGCATTGATTGTTAAAAAAAATTAAACATGACATTTTTAGACCTAACCTAAAGGTCATGATTTTAAAAAAGCTTCATATATTTAAGTTCTCAAAATACTGTAAAATTACTTTTTTTTCATAAGTTAACAATTTCTGCAGATTTATTGCTGCTAGAAATCAAACTAAAGATATTTTGACCCCCTACTCAATCAGAAAGTTATGTACCAATGAAAATGTTAATTTGGTATTTAAAAAAATTAAATTTATATGAATTCATTAGATAATAAAATAAGTTCTTAAAAAGAAAAAAGTAACCATAAAATGTGATGCATTACTGTATTGCATAGTAACTGATTACAAATGATACCCATTAAATACTTGAATTCAAGTATCTTCATCAAAAATGTGGTAGACATGGAAACTGATGTAAGAAAGTTGTGAAACTCTGTACCTTAAGTTCAAGAAATTCAGTAGTTTTTTTTTAGATTATTTACTAATAACATGACATTTGATCCTATGAATCAAATCTATCAACTATATTTTGTGTGTTTGTAAAACATGTTTGCAGACAAAAAAGTCTAAAGTTAAACAAATTAAAAAATGCTATAATTTTATAAAATTATATAAATATGCTCACAATCATATCAAATTTCATACAAGTGTTGTCTACAAATTTCATACAAGTGGTGTCTACAAATTTCATACAAGTGGTGTCTACAAATTTCATACAAGTGGTGTCTACAAATTTCATACAAGTGGTGTCTACAAATTTCATACAAGTGGTGTCTACAAATTTCATACAAGTGGTGTCTACAAATTTCATACAAGTGGTGTCTACAAATTTCATACAAGTGGTGTCTACAAATTTCATACAAGTGGTGTCTACAAATTTCATACAAGTGGTGTCTACAAATTTCATACAAGTGGTGTCTACAAATTTCATACAAGTGGTGTCTACAAATTTCATACAAGTGGTGTCTACAAATTTCATACAAGTGGTGTCTACAAATTTCATACAAGTGGTGTCTACAAATTTCATACAAGTGGTGTCTACAAATTTCATACAAGTGGTGTCTACTTACTTGTGCTAACAAGGAATTTTTGTCAAATGAATAATTGCCTCCATTTTTTTCCAGTAAAAAAATGTTTCTTTGGTAAAATGTACCCAATCATAATAAATTATAAGAACTACAAATCTTTAAAATCCAGCCCTTTTAAGCCAAAACTTTTTTTTTGAGATACTAAAAATTATCTGCTCACATAGATTACAGTTTGATATGGTGATCTCTTGAATTTGGTTGTTGTGGAACAGGGCCATCATAGCTGACATGATGTTGTTGAGTTCATTAAGATGAGATGGGATGTGGGATATTTGATCCAAGTAATGTGTCCATACATATTAAGTCAACAGCAGTAACTGAGGTGGTTTGTTTCCAACTCCATCTTGCTCAATGGATGGTAATAAAGACAATTGGGTGTCAAAATCATGTGGTAAATAGCTCAGAAACGTTTATCATAATGCCACAGCGAAGGAGGAGCTTAAGTTGTCTATAACCATGACAGCATGGATTGCCAAACGAAAAATTGTGTGTTTTTTCTCAACCAACTGTCTTTATTTCTCACTGCCAACACTAGCACTTTTTTCACAATGGCAAAAAAATATAAAAAAATATTAACAAAATCACTTTTAAATATGATTGAATTTTTTAAAAAAATGATTTGTCTAGCCTTTTAAAATCAATGCAATATAAAACATATTTTGTCAGTCAGGCCTGAAAATATTGGAGCACAATACCCATTGAGAAGCAGGTCCTTCTCTATCCTTATGTCTGCGTGCATACTGATGACACCTGCCTTTGTCTCTCAAGATGCATTTCTGTGCCTTTCCCCTTTTGGACCCTAGTACTGCAAACCACTGTTTTTTATTCCATGATGCACAAGTCAATCTCTGTATCAAAGGGGAGATCACTAGAACTCCCATCATAACCTTTCCCTTCTTATCTAAAATGTTTAAGCCTGAGAAGACGGATTTGTGAGGTGGTTCTTGTTATAGGTTTAAATGCCATTTTTCAGCACAAGATATGCTTTTCATGGCAGCCAGTAAAAATGGTGCTGGAAGAACCTGGGAAAATCCCAGAAAGGACCACTAACCCATGTGAAACTACCAGCAAGCTTTCTCACATACCCACATTGGCTGAGCCTAAGACACAAAACCACGTAGAAAGGTGAAATGGCAGTGATCTGTAATGTCAAACACTTTAGATCACTCAGCCACTCTGGGTCCCCAATTTGTGAGGTAGCAGTAGTTCTCCTAAATAAGTGTTTCATAGAACTGGGTATCTCAAATGTATCTGATTTTCGTAAACATTTACACAAAACATTAAATTATTGGCTCTGACACAACAAGTTTGTTGAGACTGGCAACACAGGAACTCCTCACATATCAGTGCACAAACCTTAAACATATACTAATATTACTGCAAAGTTTCAGTTCAAAATATGTAACTTTCAAGAACTTTAGCACAAATCTTCAGCATTGTTTCCAGTCATGAAAAACTAGCATATCACTGTATAATGTTCTGGCCTATTATAACTGTAAATCAAAAGTTTCAGCTGAATGCAGCAACAAATGTCATCAACATTTTTCATGATGACGGACCAAGCTTTCTGCTTAAGTTGATGAAACAAGCAGGGCAGGAATATTAAGACCTATAATAATATTCTAAAGAATCAAATGAATGTAAACAGTGACAAAGAAGATATGGCTTTAAAAACTTTCATGCAAAGCTCTTTGTTCACCATGATGCAAACTTTCTACTTGAACAGGTGAGACAGTCAAGACAGGATATAAAAGCATATGATGGCATTGGAAATTAAGTCAATAAACTCCATACCCAGATGGGCAAAGAGCTGAGATGGACGAAGTTCATACTACTCCCAGTTCAACAGAAAACCTAGATGATTATAAAGTGAGAGAAGATCATTTCTGCCTCAGTGTAGAATAGAACTTACCATATGTTTCTGCTGGATGTTGTACAGGTATGCTACTGTTGATGTACATGAAGTTGACTGGAACAGCATGACAACAAGATTCATAACCTTGGTAAAGCCCAATGGCTGATGTTAAGGCCAAAGTGTAGGACTCTAAACTGATAAACTGTGTTGTGGTAAGCACAAACAAAAAAACCAAAAGAAATTCAGGGTGGAGAGGAACATGAAAATATGAGTCGATCAGGTCAAGACTGATTGCATACTCTTTTGAACAGAGAGACAGATTGATCTTGCTGTCTCCATCTTGAATTTCAGTGGGGAATAAAGTGGTTGAGGTAACTCAAGTCAATAACTGGCCTCAACTTGTTGTTCCCTTTCTGAACAAGAAACAGCTTTGAATACAACTCTTGTGACTGTAGCCTTGGCACAATCTCCACTGCCTGCTTTTCAATGAGTGGCCAAGTTTATAAGTAGGAGGCTTGAAAACAGTGAAATCTGGTTTCTCACTGCTTCCTAGGTTGGTTAGACTGTTGTCTCCTGGCACGGGTTGGGATCAATATTGGTGCATATCTAACTGAAAAGATCCCTTGCCCTGAGGATATTAAATGCCTTTTCACACTGTCCAGTCTAAGTGTTTTCAAATGCCTGTGTGGGTTAAGCAGTGAGTTGCAGAGGCAATTCTTGAGTTGCCTGCCTCCAAACTTCTTTGAGTCTTCACACAAAAGCAATGGTGACCCAAACAGAGTTGTCCATAAAGGAAGGAGGGTATAATGAGGTTGAGTGATGTGGACAGCAGACTTGTGACATGGACAGGCCTAGTTGGCCGAAGACATCAAAGCACTGGCCATGGTAATGTGAGCTGCCCAGTTAATGACAAAAGCAATCCTGGCTGTAACCCTTAAGCATGGCTAATGACAGATTTCTTCTCAAGTGTGAAAAGTGCCAATGAGACCATGGAACACATTTTGTCCACTTTATAAAACAGTGGAGCAGACATATGAAAAGCCACCATATGCTTTCCAAGGGAGATCAGTGCTGAGGGATCTAAATTTTATACCAGCAAGATGAAAATGTGACTAGAACATGGCTTTCTGTGAAGAAAGTCTTAGAGTTTATTGGGTCACCAATACTACCTGAAAGCCAGTAAGTGATCGCCTATATTCTAGCAGATTGGGGAAGGGCCCAGAAATATGGTGTCTCTTCATCCTCATAATCTCTATAATCTGGTGTAGTGGTAGGGGTGGGGGACACTCTGAAGTAGCCAACACCATACATGCCAACCCCCAGCAAGGAAAAAGTGTAAAACAAGAGGACATAAAGAGTAATCTAAGCAGAAAAAGAGTAATCTACATATAACATGATACAAATTCAATGAGCACATGTCCAAAATGATTTATTTACCCCTTTAGTCTTTTAACATCAATAACTGCAGCTTCAAGTTTGCATATATAAAACTTTTAACTTTAAAAAGCAACAAAATCTTATGCTGCATTTCAAAACACTTTATACCAGCTGAGACTATGAATGGGTTACTGAGCTTAGATCTGAATTCAGTTTTATTTTTAACAATGCTGAACAATCTCTCAGAGTCAACATTAGAATGGTAAATAACCAATATTCCTTTTTATTTTCATTACACTCAATGTGTGTCGAGTCCCAACCTGTGTCTGCTTGCAGCTCTGAAGAAGGCATACCAGATGACATTCAAGACTCAATTCCATTCTCTTTAAAAATGTCACTAGTTCTCCCTTGTAGACAAGCAGTGAACATATGGAAGTCTGGCATATACACCCCATTACTAATGGATTAATAAAAAATGTCAGTGTCGCATTTGAAACTTACAGAATATACATTTCATGTATTTAGTTGACATTTAAACTGAAATGACACAAGGGAAAATAGCATAAATTAGCAATGCAGAATGCTAATAAATCGCTGAAACTAACTCCATTACTAATGGAGCAAGTGAAAATAGTTAAAGTTATGCTAATCTCGTAATGACCTTGCATGAGGTCAACAAAAGTGTGGTGTGACATGGTATTAAAAAGACTAAGTCTCTAAAGGTGACAAAATGAAATAAATATGACAGAAATTGCAAAAATAATGTATACAACTGCAGCAGAATGATTAACCCACACAACAGATCCAAAAGAATTGTTGGATAATTTAGCTGGAACACAAAAATAGCTTGGATTGTCGGAGGATAAACTGTACAATGTTACCAATACAACAGCAAAGCTAAAAACTAATGACACCTGAAGGGGCAAGGGGAGGTTAGGGACAAGAGTTACTGCTTTTTGTCTATTGAAATAGACAGGAAAAGACATTTTTGTCTTCTAATAAGGCTCAATTCACAAGGTAGCAGGCTAATATTTTTAACATAATATGACTGGGGGACATATTTGAAGGCGAAATGGAATCAGGACTGATATATAGAGATAAAACTACACAAGAATGTGCCCTCCCCACTGTTATTGCAGTATGTGTATATATGTGTTGGAGTGGGTGGGGCATATCTTCCATTAATCTGACCCTAACCTTGGCAAACTGTTTAAGCTTTGAACTGGGATCTCTGGAAGTGGTTATCATTATCTTTGGGTCTTCCACCCCTGCCCATTTGTACTCATCATCCACATGCGTAGTCAGGCCTGTATAAACCAAAAGGAAATAGTAATATCACTGAAAAGATTTTAAGAACGTTTATGCAAACAATAAATTGTGGATATGGTAAAAATACAGTAAATACAATACATATGTCTGAATTAGGTTTGGTTTGTTTTTGCTTGGTATTTTATTGCACTTTAACACAAGCAGGTTATTTAGCATTGCGACTATTGGAGTGAAGTGCCTCTCTTTAGGACACCATAACTGAATCATATTGTAGGATATGAACTCTTTCTGAGTCCAGGAGAATAGCACTGACAAAATTCACACAAATTCAATTATCCCCATCTGCATAAGAAACAAAAAGTGAAGACATTGGAACATGTATCAGATGTTTTACGATTTAGTTAAATATTGGCTAATGATATAGAGGGCTATTTAAAAAAAATACGAGTGGGGCCTGGGTCATTTGAAAGTACTTATTTTCAATCATACATGAGTGATTAAGAGTAATCAACACTAACTGAAGTGTTCAAAATCTAGACAAGACATCCAATAAAAATTTTGATAGTTGCTGAAAAAGTGACATCTGACCCACACACCACACACTTCATTTTCTGAAAAACTTTGAATAAATTTGAATTACTTCCCAATATTTAGCTTTCTTGTCTTACTTAAAAGAACTGAAAAATCAATTTAAACACTTAAGGAAATTGTAACAATAAAGGAAGAAAAATACAGACGAGATATCATGCAAGAGTTACTCCCCATGGTAATTGTAACACTGGGTAACCTAAGGAAATTATGCAAAGATATGTCCATCTGTGAGTGGCAACCAAATTGTAAAAGGATTTATCTCTGCTACAAAGTATAGCTGTCATAAAAGAGGTTATTAAAACATCAATCTGATTATGCCATTTAAACTGAATTTACTTTCCATTTACATAAAGCTTTTGTATTTTAAAATATATCAACTCCAAAACTTTCCCTTTCCATTAAGTTTTATTAAAGTCCTGGTTAAAAGTTATTCATCACTGTCATAGCTAATAGTGAGCAACTTGTGTCCAAATTAAAGGTGAACTTTATATTGTTATTATCAAATAATGAGTTTTTAAATTTGAATATGTAACCAAGTAGAGATATTTTAAGAAAGCTTAGCCATTCTGTCACTCTACTCTACTCATTCATTTATACTTCATTTGTGTATGTTTCTACTTACCTTCAGCTCCATCATCTTCCCAGTCTAGGGTCTTCTGCAGACTTATTGCTTCATCTCTCAAATCTGAGGGAATTGTTTTATTTTCTGAAAAATAAATTTAAAAGCATTTAATATTTCATTTATCTTACAAATAACTATTATCAAATCTGACAAGATATAGGCCAAGCCTGGTGACCACAGAATCCTGAGCTTGAGTCTGTCATTGCATTTCTTCTGTTAGCTGATAAGAAATTACTTTACAAAGGCAACCCAACTTAAGATCAAACTCTGGCTAATGTGTTTTTTAAAAAATATTCTTGGTCAGGTGTTGAATATGATGTTGTCTTTGAAGTGGAAAAAGCCTGAAAACATGAAGTATGTATGAATGTATAAATTTTACATCTCAACAAAATAGCAGCTTTTGAAACCATCAATTTTGGAAAAGTGAACATAACCTTAACTGACCATACCACCAGGATTCAATCAGACACTCCAGAAGTTTCAAGTATTTGTGTCTTGACAGCACCTGCAATCCCTAAAAGTGTTGGAAAAGAAAGAAAGGTACAAAATGTATGTCCTAACTGCCATATAGTCACACACACATGCCATATATTGAATGTATTTGTACAAATACCATTCACTTCGATCTGTAATGGCTTCCCTTTGGTACACAGTCATACTTTTGATTTCAAACTTAAAAATTATCCTTTTAAGGTCAATTACCACCACCATTTAAGGCAATGCACAATGCACCATGCCACTGGTTAGTTGAAATTACATACTAAGGGAGGAAACACAAGATACCCAATAGATGTCACTAGGTGTAGATGGGTTTTTTAGAATCTTGGCTTGCAAAGATGACTTATCATATGATTAGTATTGCACACAAGATGGTTTGCTTTTTGGGAATCATGGAGTATTGTATTATGAGAAACTAATAAAACAGCTGAATATCATCATTGCTAAAACATGGAATAAACATTAAGTAATCCAGAAGAACATTTAGAGGCAGAATATCTTGACAATTGTTTAAATATAATCATAACAGCCAAAACATTGTGTAACATATCTGACTACTAGCCTTATGAAATGCATTCAGCTGTCACTATGATACTTTTATTAACTTATCACATCTTTAAAAAAAGATGACAAAAAGAGCACAACTGGACATCTCTAAAAAATATTTAAATCTGAAATATTGTACCAAAAATTATATTTCACCTAAAATAGGATTGCAAAGGTGAAAATTATTGTAAATTTTGTGAAGTAAAAACTGAATAAATAGGACATAATAAATATACATGTATACTGAAATAATCATCAAAAATAAAGTTATAAAATGCAGACAATTATTATGTGGATAAATTATCTTACTTGCCTCAAACTCTTTAAATGATAAACCTTCATAGTATGTTCCATTTTGCATCTGTGACTGCAAGAAAATCATTACTTTAAATATTCCCCTTTCACTAGAAATTACATTTGCTGACCAAATTGTTATTTATGCCTGCTGCCAAAAATGATATCTCTTGACTGTACAAACATTTTAATGTTTTTTTCAAATCTCAAGCTTTCCTAATTGGATTGTTTAAAATTACTTTTATGTATTGCAATCTGTATATATATATATATATATATATATATATATATATATATATATATATATATATATATATATATATATATATATATATATATGCATATTGTATGTACAATACATTTATTGTGTAAATCTAAAACCAGACACATTTTCTGTTAAAATCATTAAACTGAAATTAAATGATATTAAGTATATATCTAACTACACTTTTAAATCTCTGACTATGATGTTGTTGTGAAGTTATGAAATGAAGTTCATTTATTTAATCTGTATCCATTTTTCATGCAATAGTATGTTACATGTAACTTACTTTCCTACCTGCATGAATTTTCTGTGTAAATAAGCAAATTAGACAATTATTCCAGGACTTTATTTGTACATGTTAACATGCTGATTAGTATTGCAATTTACTTGGAACTATTATAAAAATAGAGAAAATCCACATTAGTGACTCTTGGTCATATCTTATTGCTGAAATGTCAGATATTAACTTAAGATGTAAACAAGTAAGTTATTTTTAGCATATAACCTCATTCCAGAGTTAGAAGTTTGCTCTAATACACCTCCTCTGATTTGTTGAAACCTTGGTGACTATAAACTTTACTAGTTCAAAGAATGACATATTAAAAAAATCTTTGAACTATACCATTTGAAATTCAGTATGTTGAGAACATTTACAAATGGCAGAGAAGCTGCCACATACAACTGCGAAGAATAATTTAATTGTGATGCTGCTTTAATCCAGCAAATAAACTAATGATCTGCTTCATATTTATTTCATTCTTTCAGGCAATTGACTGATAATTATGTGTATAATACTTTATTTTGGTAATACTAGGAGTAGTATGAGGATTTGTACTGAAAAGCATCAAAAGTCATCATGATGCAGAAAAATGGGTTGTGTCAATAGGCATCATCATGCAGTAAAGGGGTTGGTATCAAAAGACGTCATCAGGCAGTAAAGGAGTTGGTGTCAAAAGGCATCATCATGCAGTATAGGGGTTGGTGAAAAAGGCATCATCAAGGTATAAAGAGCTTGGTATCAAAAGTTGTCATCATGCAGTAATGTGGTTGGTGTCAAAAGACATCATCAGACAGTAAAGGAGTTGGTGTCAAAAGGCATAATCATGCAGTAAAGGGGCTGGTGTCAAAAGAAGTGATCATGCAGCTGTTGTTGCTGTTGTTGTAGTGTTTAATGCCATTTTCAGCACAAGATAGGCTATACATGACGGCCAGTATAACTGGTGAAGGAAGAATCCTGGAAAACCCTGGGAAGAACCACTGACCCATGACTGGCAAGCTTTCTCACATTAGCTGAGCCTTAGTACTAATATTAGTACCCTTAGTCCTACCTTGTGGATAGGGTACTAACATGAGTCTACATGTGTAACTGGAGCAGCTTGGAAGTGATTCACATATGGCTCTTTTTTTAACCCAATATAAAAAATTTTGAACATGTTCTTTAGTATGTAATGAAAAAAATTGAGTATTCCTTTTTTTAATACTGGAATTATCACAAATCACTGTAGAAATAGTGGTAAAATCTCATTTACCTTTCTTATCCGATATTTTCGTTTTGATCGGCCAACATATTAGTTCAAATAATGCCTACTTCCTTTCTCAGCCTCGTTTGTGTGCCATATAAGGATATTAATGCCTTATTCGAAAACACAAACAGATCATAGTTATAAAAAATGGTGCGGTTTGAGTCGGAAATTCTATGCATTAAAAGTAAATATGGTTTACTGGTAACTTTGAAATTCCACCAAAAAGCAATTATTTTCTCAACAAAAATCTGTATTCCGCAATTTATGCACGTATCCATTCACTATCTTCTCGCATTATGTCATTCAACAACTAACACTATAGCGTAGAATATCCATATATAGTCTGGCAAGCATTATGTAGAAAAAGGGTCATGGCGAGAGTCTCGCATTATCTGTCATGGTGGACACGGTTAGGTTAGCATAACTATGCCAATTTATTTTACCACGTAATGGCTGAATAAATTCAAAATCAGCCAAAATTCTTGGTCAAAATGATTATACTTATTTAGTAGCTTTCTAAACTATTTGTGTTTCTGACTTTAGTGAGGATTTTATTTGCTCCATTACATAATATGGGATCAGTTCATAGCCCCAACCACAACAAAACAAGTTGAGGCTATGACATCTTAGCTAGCCAAGCCTGAGATTTGAACCCATGCCAACAGAGGTCCAGAATGATGAGCACTTTAGACCACTTAGCCACTCAGGGCCCCCTCTCATTATGCAGTAAAGGGTTATATACTTTATATGTAAAACAACAATTTACATGAATGATTTAATTTTGTTAATATTAGTTTTACAGACACTCCAACTTGATTTCCATAAATCTCACCATCAAGTGTTCTCTTGAGTTTCTGCTTCTTTTCTAATATGGTACGTTCTCGATCTTCTATTGATTTTTTGTATATGTACTCTCTTCTTTGCCTTGCTAAGCGACGGAACTGAAAATATAGTATCAAAATCTGACAATTATTTCTCCTCATGCCGGGTTTTAAAGTTTCTTAAGTAACTTAAGTGCTTTAACAAAGATATCATAACGATTAAGGTTCTGAAATAATTCAGTGTTTCTAACAACCACCGACATTTTACACTTTATTTTTACACCTGGCACGTTCATGTAAGTCCACCTATTCCATCATTACTTTGGTTAATTCCTACATTATGATCATAATGACACAGATTCCCGGTTTTTAAAATCTTTTAAATAAAATTTTTTACCATAGAGTTCATTATATGTTATTGACTTTGTTTTTGTACACGGGGAGAGAGAGAGAGAGAGAGAGAGAGAGAGAGAGAGAGAGAGAGAGAGAGAGAGAGAGAGAGAGAGAGAGAGAGAGAGAGAGAGAGAGAGAGAGAGAGAGAGAGAGATTACCATTTTAATTAGGCACGTAGTTTGGACTTATAGAACAATAGAACATCAATTTTAAAGATTCATAAATAAAGCAAAAGCTGTCTTTTCATTAAAACCATTCAGATGAAGAGAAAACACGTGCAGTGCTTAACGTAAACATGCCCTTTACAAACGTTATTTCCGGAACTAGTTTATAAGTCATGACTAATTCAAAACTTTGATAACAACTTTCTTTCGTACGTGAAGTTGAATTATTATTTTTAAGGACTATACATTATTTAATAAATATTTATTCTGAAATATAGTTACAATTACGATAATTTTGCACGGCTAAATGGTATCTATTGGATAATTCTTTATCACTTTCTTTTGCGATTCACAGTACCGGAAACAGACGTCCTATTTACCAAGTTAATTGATTGTCTTTAGCGACAAAGTGAGAATGGTGGGTTTCTGCTTGCATTTCTTGGTGCTTCAGTGTTTACAAAACAACGACACAGCAGTACAATTTATACTACAATCACACTCATTTTCTAACCACCGTATGCAGTTTCAGAAGCAACAAACTAGCTTTAATATGTCAGTAATATGTTTTCGAGGATGAACGTGTACTGTATACCTAAAATCATATTATAATTTGTATTATTGCATACAGTTCAGACTGAGACCAGGACAGAGGTCCAGAATCTTGCCAAAATTTCAGAAAACCATGAAAATTTTAGGACATTCTTGTGCACAGGAATTGTGATATATTTGGAGTTGTGTAGGGTAAAGATGGAACTATTATTAGGTATGCGCAAGCGAAGAATAGCTCTAATATGCTTTTGAAAATTAATGTTAGGCCCGGAAATCATAACATGTCTTTTTTGCACCATACCCGGTGTTTAAGTGATAATGTCTTGCATGAAATTATTCGCTTTTATGTAAGCTAAACCCCAAATCTTGCATATCTGGCATTAATTTAATTGTAGCACGCGTTTTAAGGCGAGCAAGTCACTACGTAGTATTTAGATTGCATTTTATCCACTTATTCGGCCATATACGCTCTCTACACATACATTTATATAAATAACAACAATTTTACTATTTTTTTAAAGATTTTTTTGGATAATTTTAGCTGATGCACTTTGGGTAAAATTGAGTTTTGAATTAAGTGAGTCAGACATGTATTCCAAACTGAAATATGCACTGCCAGCATGGCAGAAGTAGTATTGACATCATTCTCAAAGTGTGAAAATGTTGCACTGCAAATTTATATTAACTTTTGATTAAAATTGGCACAACGTATGACAAATTCATAACTTTTTAAACACAATTTTAATAGCACTGATACCATCTTATGAACTGGGCTACTAATTTGGTGATTTTTTTCAGTGCCAACCTACATAGTTATAGATATGACAACCCTTCATCATCTTGTGGAAATGTCATTAAGTATGGTCTCAATTTTTAAGTTGCTACTCATTGTTTGGGAAGCTATATAAATTTTTGAACAGCTCCAGGTGTAATGTCTTAGGGTTTATGAGGGAAAAAATATATAAATATGTAATAACAAAACCATGATAAATCCAAAGAAGTTAATGTATGTTATAGCTAGAAAACGTGTTTTTCAAAAAAACTTGCGCATAGCTACTATTATAATAGCCATGAACCAACTTTCTTGAAATTCCACTTTTAAGGAGACCTATTAACTTTTGGGGATTTATTGGGGTATCATTATTATATATTTATATTTGTTGCCATCATAAACCCAAAAATATGCCAGGAGTTGATTAAAAATTGAAATCTTAAGATAGCATGATTAGGATAACTGAGTTCCAGGAATTTGGTGATCAACAGTTTTCTTGTTAACAAAAGAAAATTTGCAAACATCAGAAGTCATGATACCAGGCGAAATGGGTGGAGCAAGATATCACTGCATGATTTCATAAAGTTGGGCCTACTGTGCTATGATGAAAAAATACCAAATTCTGTTTTGAAATTTAAACATCATTATGTAAATAGTAATTTGCTTTTAAATATATGATCGGTGAAGAGCCGTTTCTAATTATTTCTTTGTTAATAAATGAGATTTTAATGGCCGTATTTGCGTATTTTCTGTATAAAATCCATTTAAAACCGTATATGAAAAAGCTTGCCATTATCATCTTGTGGGTTGGTGGTTCTTTCTGGGGTTTTCCCAGGTTTTTCCTCCACCATTTATACTGGCTGCCATGTATAGCTTATCTTGTGCAGAAAAATGGCATTGAACCCTACAACAGTAACAACTCTTTGAGTTATATTCTTCAGAAGATTACCATATTCGGCCCACTTAAATGCATCCTGTAAATAATAAACAAAACCAATTCATAAAAAATCACTGACCTTTGCACTATGCACAGTGAAAAACACTCATTTTACTACTACGTGTGTAATTGACAGCTTATATATGATTGTGAATAAGTGGACTGACTCATTGTTTTACCAACTTAACAAGTTTTCTCATTTAAAACCATATCTGGATTAAACAGTAGCTCAGTACCCTGAGCCCAACAGTGATCCTGCTTGTAGATGTTCTTAGAAGCCCAAGCAAACTTTAGCATTTAATTGTTTTGCTCATATTCAAATATAATAATTAGCTTAATTGCTTTCAGACATATTGATAATAAGCTTCAAAATTAGCACTATATTTTGTCTGATAATCACATATAAGCAATATATTTTGTAAAATAATCGAAACTCTTTTCTATATTATTTTGCAGGCAAGGAACAGTGAAAAGGCAATGTAAGTAAAACTCCCAAGTGTTATTGGTATAAATAGGAAAATAATCATTGGTTTGATCTTTCCGAAGCTTTCTAAAGTCACTATATTTTATGACATTTTATTAAGCTTTTTATTTGACAAAGATATTTAATTTATTCTTCAGGCATTAGCATGTGCATAGGTTAGACACATGACATTAATGTAGTATCTAAAACATTTTAAAGCAGAAATATCATATTTGTTGTAAATTTGCTAATTTCATTCCCCACAAAAGATGTCATAGTTTTACATTGCCTTGCATCAGTCACAAAAGTCTTCAGGGCAGGCTGCATCACCTGGCAATGTTGCATCTTGGTAGAACTGTCTCCTCTCAGTGATCAAGATAATGAGAATTTGTTAAATTTAGAGCAACACTGGCTTTTGGGCTACTCACAACACAACCATTCTTTGTAATTTAGTGTTCTTGTACACCACAGAGGAGCTGAACAATATTTGTTCTATTGATGCAAAATTAGTTAAGGATGTGAAAACTTTACATGTAAAATGTTTATTGTTTTGTCATTTCAGGACAACACTAGCTCGATGGAGAGCTGCCCATTTAGAGCATAAAGAAATAGTAAGTGAAAAAAAGAGAAACTGATTTTATTTGAAGTGTGCAAAGAAAATTAAATTTACTAGCTTAACTTATCATCATGTAACATGAGGCATTTACATCAAAAAGTAAAAGCAAAAAGAATATTTAAAATCTTTTAGCATATTGATTTATTGTGCACATTTGGCAATTTACACATATATAAAAAGTTCTTGAGTCCAGGTATGCTTAAGTGCAAGGCTTGACCTTATTTTATATGCAGGCAGTCTTGTCAGATAGCATTCATACTCAGATAGCATTCATACTGTTGATTGCATGGTGTACAAGACTACCGATTTATCTTAACATCCTTGGGCCTGAGACAGTATTTTTGACAAAAAGCAGATGTCAAGATAAGGGGTGGTGTTGGGGCTTTTTAAAAATAAGAGAAATTCATCGGTATGGGTCATTAGTAAGTAGGATTTACACTCTGAGAAAATAAACATTGGAAGTTTGATTAAATGAAGGCACACTAGTTTGAAATAGACTTTTATATTGGCAACTTAAATTTGTGTTACCTTTGTGTTGTACAGTTAATAATGCATATTGATAAATGTTTTCTAACAGGATGTGACTGATTTATGAATTTTCTAATGTGTGACCTAAACTCAAGTTCAAGTATTTTCCATATACAGTATGCATTGTGACATCACTAAGTCATATCTGGTCAGTGACTGATACATCAATCTACCATTTCACTTTTGCCATAAAAAATCATTTTGGAACTGCTAAAAGATTCACATAGATCAATTACGTTGAACTATATAGTTAATAATGAAGATATGTACTTTGTGTTCGTATTATATAAACTTGTATCCAAATGCAAACTTTGCTAGCAGCTATCAGAACTTTTGAGTCATTTTCACCAGACTTTTATTTTTTGAATAACAAGAACAAACTAGCAGTGCTACAGGTGCAGAAAATTAGTTCTTTCTCAGGTGAAGAGCTCAGGAATATATTCTGTGAGATAATTGCTATTTATCTTCAGGAGCGGCGACCTTTTTTAGCCTCAGAATGTGATGATTTAAAGAAAGCAGAGAAATGGAGGAGACAGATCATTGGAGAAATCTCAAGAAAGGTTGCACAGATACAGAATGGTAAGAATTATCAGGTAGAGGACACATGCAGTTTTTTGATTTTGATCAAATCCTACAGACTTTTGCTACAGAATGGCTCAGATCTAATTTTCCACTTTCAGGTTTTATTAATACATAATGACTGTTGTTTAATAAACAGAATCTTTTAAGTTAAAATCCATTTTTCTTGAATCTGACCTTATATTTTTATTATTATCAATAATTGGAAACAGAAAACAATCAATTTAGTTTACACCAGTGTGAAATTTGCATTAATAAAATTGTCAAAGGCAAAAAGACATTTTGATTCTGATATATTATTAAACATGGCTACATATTTCTTGCATTAAGTCACATATATGTATCCTTTCATATTTTGTTTCTTTTAGTCTCTCATATTGATCATTTGTTCTTCTCACAGCTGTTTATTAGTAGACCTAGATTTAACAAAATTGTCCTAGTAGCCAGAAGGATTAGTAGACTGAAAATATGCTAGTTCAGCTGAATATTCACTAGTCCTTCCCACTAAATAGTATCAGACAAGTATCTAAATTAATGACACTTCTATTTCTTAAATATCAGAATCATTTGTAGAACTACAATCTTGCTTTAGAAAATCACCAAGGTTACTTGAAAATATTCTCGGCAAGTTCACAAGAAAAATAACTATTCCACAGAAATTATCTGTAAGAAATGATGACTCAGTAAAAAAATGTTTTAGAGCTATATCAACAAAAGAACAATAAATAACATAAGAGAGAAAAAAGACTCATTCAGAATGGTAATTACATATCATAACTACACAAATAGAAGATTTATTATGATAGTACCTGTTAATGCTGCAATGAAAGCATAGAGGGAAGATTTCTCATTACAGAAGTATAGGCATTGAGTGTATTTTCACAACTGATGTAAACCTTTCAACAAAATATGTCTTCATGGTGCTAAACCTGTTTTAAAAGACCATGTTTTATC
This sequence comes from Potamilus streckersoni, assembly GCA_016746295.1. NCBI lineage: Eukaryota > Metazoa > Mollusca > Bivalvia > Unionida > Unionidae > Potamilus > Potamilus streckersoni. The sequence continues at coordinate 2,438,175 of JAEAOA010001325.1, forward strand.
ATAATATGGATTTTGATAACCATGTGTGGTTTTATGAATCCCAGATTTTCAAGGAAAGTGCTCTGACATGCTCAACATAAATGTCAAAATAGCTAGACTCAAACCCATGCAGACTTAGGCGAGATGGCAGTGATCCATAACGGAGAGTGCTTTAGACCACTTGGCCACTTGGGGCCCCTTAGGTTCTGTAAGATAAATTCATCAAAATTTGTTGAATTGCAATCAGATTTAGCATGTGGCTTCAGATTGATGAGGTGAGATGGCATTGATCCGTAATGATCCATAACGGAGAGCGCTTTAGACCACTCAGCCCATTGAATTATTGGTAAGCTGCAGAATGTCTATGAAAGTTGATAGGTACTTATAATGCAAAATAAATGAAGAAGAAAAGAAACTATTTCTGTAAATTCAGAATTTGTTTGGTAATAATTTTAAATGAAAACTGACATGGATTGGGAAGTATATATATTTTCTTTATTACTTAAACTCTTTAACAAATATTAAATTCAGCAAGACAACTATTGTTCAATGACCAGAGAAGTTTATACAATGGCTTCATCCATCATCAAGCTTCCAACATCCATTTGTACAAGTTATTGCTTCTAGGATTAAAATACTTTGAGGATTGCCACCAAACTTTTAAGACACACATCCCAAGGTCTGCTTGGTTTTAAATAAAAATATTGCCCCAAGGATATCCAATATGATTGCCAAGGCAGCTATTTTGAAAATTCTATTATTACTGCTAGTATCTGCATGGGGATTTGACTAAAAGATATTTTATGATATCTTAAATAAATATTATGCCAGTCTGACATCTGACATGGTCAGCATTGTGGCTATCTTTAAAATGTTATTGCTACTCCTCCTTTTTATGGTCCTGAATGAAAATACTGCTGATCTGTCCATTAATATGGCTACTATAGTGGTCATCTTCAAAAGGTTCTTATCACTATTCATCAAGACTGAATGGTCATATCAACATGGTGTTTTCAACAATAGACTGATTATGATGTATAGGTGGTCTTAAATAAAAGATGTTTTTTTTTGGTCAGCAGATGGTTTCAATGCTAAGCAGTTCAAAAGAACAAAAAAATGATCTTAGATTCCTGAAAATTCTGTTTTTTTAGTATGTTTTTATTGCATACATCTTTCTTTAAACAAAAATTCCACTTGGCAAGCTTTATGTTTTTGAACATACACATTTCTGATCAATAATCATTGGGGCATAGTGTAAGGATTGAAGCATTCATATTAGGATTGAACAAAGTTCCCTGTACTTTTCATATAGACATGATGTATGTTTGTGATTATTATTTAATTAAATAAAATTATACAAAAAAAATGCAAATGTACAGTAAGCTTCTGAAAAAATGGAATTCTCTACAGAAAATAGACAAAGTATAAGTGAATTATATTTATTAGTGACCATGATGGATAAGAAAATAGCAAAATATTGTAGACATCGGAACCTTGTATAGGTGAATGTAGATTATTTTTATTTATTTATTTATTTAAAACTATGTTGGTTTTGGACAGTGTTTATTGACTTAATTTTTCAGCAAAGAGTTGTAGATATCTGATAATCTTTGTTCTGTTGGTACTTTGTTGAGATGCTGGTGATAAGCTCAACATGTCAGTGCCATTTTCTGTTTAATTATAGAAATATGCAAAACCATGTATGGCCAGTATTTTATTTTCCTGTCATTCATGCGCACTTTTCAGTTATCTTAAGCTACTAATATTTTTGTCTGATAATCGTAATGTAAATTGTTCATAAATTTGGTTTGATATTTCCTGAAAATAAAATTTTGTCCTGCCTTTTAGCTGGTCTAGGTGAATTCAAGCTACGAGATTTAAATGATGAAATCAACAAATTGCTCAGAGAGAAAGGTCACTGGGAGGACAGAATCAAGGAACTGAATGGTCCTGATTACAAGGTTAGATAACTGATGTGATGTCAAAAGCCATAATACATCCTTTGCCATCATTCATTTTATAGGTTACAGGATTATTAGATTATAAAATTGTAGTCATTTGACCCTTGACACCTAAAGTCTCAAGAGTTAAAATGTATATTCTCAAGGGTTATTTGCTTTTGAGTCATGAGTTCATTGCTATGATTGTTTCATATTCATGTAGCAAACTGATGCTTAATATTTCTTTTAAATTTAGGAGATTTATTCTTGTACTTATTAGAATTGTTATTAACTTTAGGTTTCTTTGAGTCCGAGGGTTGGAGTGATTATAACAGTCAGGTTATTTCTGAGTCTGAGACTGGGAAGAAAATGTGCTAATATTAGTCATTGTGATTAATCAATATGCACTAGTTTATGATAGTTCAGTTAAAATTAAGAGGTCTATATTCTATAGTTCACTTTCATAAGCATTTTTGTTTCCTTCGCAAGATTACTGACTGGTGATTGCTGATGACATTAATTTAATGATAATTACTTTTAACACTTAAGAGATGCTCAACAGTTTTTGGGTCCAAATTTCCCATGAAGCACTTTATTTTGCAGTGAATGGAGAATGTCTTCTCATTATAATAAAATGTGGCAGTGAAAAAACAACATGCTCAACCTGCCAGAAATTTGAAACTTCAGTTTTCCTGTGACTGGGCTTTTAAAGTTGCTGCCTTAATTTTCACATTTTCACTTGCCTTCCATTGAGAAGTAACCATTTGTAATTACAAAAGAAATGCATTGATTTGTAGGAATAAATGTTTAGATCACAATTTTACATCCAAACATGAATAGACATAAAAATCTTAAATTCCATATAGAACATTATAATATTATTTTTTAAAATACCTCACCTGGCCAAGTGAACTTATTTTTTTTTTTAAAACATGACTTATTCTCCAAACAAAACGCATGCTGGCTAAGACCTTTAAAGTTTATACAAATGGTGCTAATCTGCCTTCAAATAATGGTGCAGTTACTAAAAATATAAAAACCCATCCATTGCTCATGTACAGTTACTATTTTTAACTTCTCCTCAAAAGCCCCAGACCAGTTTCAACCAGACTTGGCACAGAGCATTAAAGTTTAAAGACCTTTAAAGTTTATACAAATGGTGCTAATCTGCCTTCAAATAATGGTGCAGTTACTAAAAATATAAAAACCCATCCATTTTTCATGTACAGTTACTATTTTTAACTTCTCCTCAAAAGCCCCAGACCAGTTTCAACCAGACTTGGCACAGAGCATCATGGAATAAAAGGCCTTTTAAAGAACAAAGTATAATAAGGGCTAATTCCTGCCTCCAGTAAGATTCAGATGTAGTTCATATAGATAGGATCCTCTCTCATCCTTTAATATGCATTTATTTTTTATATAATGCAGCTTTGTATGGATAGTGGGCATGAATAGTGATGGAACAGTGTTAATGTTCTCATCAAAGGTACATTTAGCTGATATATTATCGGTAATTACCATTATGGTTGACCTGTTAACAGCTGTCAAGTACTAAATGTCTATCCAGTACCTTTTAGCAAGAATCTTCGTGGACTGCTGACCAATTTGACAATGAGCTAGCTGACAGGAGTTATTATGCTATTATGCTGACAGAAAGTCTGACACTTGTGTAACTTGTAGAAGTTCATCTCTTGTTAGGTCTTTAAAAAATTATACAGATTTTGACACAATTTTCAAGAATATCTCATCAATTTGGTTAAAATATGAATCTATTTCTGTCATGACAAAATGTTTAATTTGATTGAAGTTGAGATCGAAATGAATAGGTAGAGTGTAGTTGTTAGTTGAATTTCATACTTGTTTCAGCAAAGCTCACAGTACACGAACTTGATGCTCATTGTTGTGTCTCAAATGAAAAATCTGGTTACACATCTTAGAGATGATGGGAAAACACACACACAAATCCATATACTTGCTTCATTCCAGGTTGGTGGAAAGAATGTTTGACATGTCTTAGAGATATGCATCAAGAGCATCATGTTGAGATGTATTTATAATCCATATCAGATGATTTCCATCTCTGACTTGGAACAAGCCACAAATGCAATTTTGTATTTATTAATAGCCACTACCACCATCATCACTCTTTAGTTTTCAAAATATTTCCCACTGTATATTGTGAATGGAAACAATCTAGATTCCTAAAACTTTGTTTCATTTGGTGTATCAAAACAAATTTATACATGAACATCAATGTAGACTTATAAATATATTAGTTCCTGTCTGGATGTGTAAGTTGAGATTGAACACTGTATTAAACATTAGATCAACCATGTAAATTAAATAATTTGTAATAAAATGAGAAATTCAAAGTTGTGTGCTTATGGAATTTTTTTCTTCAGAAAATTGGACCAAAGATGTTGGATCATGAAGGCAAGGAGGTGCCAGGGAGCAGAGGATACAAGTATGACAAAAATATTAATCATCTCTCAATCTCAACTCCTTCAGGTTCCACCCTACAGTTATTACATACTCCTGAAAAAGGGACAGGTATATGGTGAAGTTGTTTGTATCTGCAGCATGCACCCTGGAAAGAATGTCATTATACCTCTATGCTGCTTTGATGTACTGTGACTGACATTTTTCTTTACATGTGGTATTCATTGACATCATGGACTATCTAAAACAGACAGCTGATAAGATTGTTTGCACCAGTGAATTTGATAGTTGAAAGAATACTAACTTTAGCAGTTATTAAAATAGGGAAGACACATTTTTGTCAGAGTAAACAATACAGCTTATGAAAGTGCAGTAAAAGAGCAATAAAATACATAAAATGTAAAAAAAAACCTATTTGCTCATTTTTTTCAACCTTATCTTTGAAGTCCAGAACGTGAAAGTGACCAAGCAAAGCTAGCAGTCGTTTAATAGGTGCATATCTGAAGTAAGGCCAAGCTGTATACTCTTCAACCCAAATTACAGCCATTAATCATAGACCATAATAAAGGGAATTAATAGTTCCCAAGATAGAGGTCTTTTTTAAATAGGTTTACCAGTGAGGAAAATCTTCAACATTTTAACTAGGTAAAATATTTACAGAATTTTAAGAAACATATTCTATTCATTACGCATTACCATTTGATCTTAGCTCTTGTCCAAATGTTACACATTTTTTTTCCCCAAAGATTAAGCAAAAAGAAGAAGAAGGAAAAGAATTTGGACTTGACACTAAAATCTGGTTTGAAGGACTTTGTAGAAGTCCTAAGAACACTTAACATGGTTTAAAAACTATCAATCAGCACAGGAAGTATTTCATAAGGCAGTAGCTCATCTGGCCATAAAGCCAAGTGGCCTTAGTCATGCATCTGTCAGCATTTACTTGTTATTATTTCAGAGTCCATATTTCTGATTCAGTTTCATTCATATTTGGCATACAAGTTTATATTTCAAAATCACAAGCAGGTTTAACATTAGAGAGTTTGATGTAACCTAATGAGGTCACCATGCATCTGATTTGGCTGACCTCCGGAGGCCACATTTCTAACCCAGTTTTGATGAAACTTGGAATGTATACCTATATAACTAAGAGCCTGGATGAGTTTGATGATGTATGAGTTGTGTTTGAGTAATGGGTGGCATCTGTGCATGTTAAATATCTTCTATTCATTAGCTGACCTTTTACTATTGAAGCAAGATTTCTGATCTGGTGTTGATCAGACTTGAATATAGACTTGTATAATTACAAACTCATTATTTAAAGTTAAATAATGTATGAGAGGACCAATATTAGTGACATGATCTTTCATCTGATTAGCTGTGCTTGTTACCACTCATGAGGTCATCTTTCTGATTAAATTTGATAAAAATTGGAAGATACTGTTATATCATCAAGATCATGTACAAGCTAGATAATGAGTGAGATACATATTGACGATTTGATCTTCTTGTTGTTGTACGGTTGAATGACATTTTTCAGCACAAGATAGTCTATACATGGCAGCCAGTATAAATGGTGGAGGAAGAACCCTGGAAAACCCCAGAAAGAACTACTGATCTGCGAGAAGCAACTGGCAAGCTTTCTCACATACCCATATTGGCCGAATCCAAGACTCGAACCCATGCAGACAGAGGTGAGATGTCAGTGATCTGTAACAATGAGCGCTTTAGACCACTTGGCCATTTGGGCCCCTGATTTGATATTGTGCTTGATTAGCAGAGCTTGTTGCCACTCTAGAATCAATATTGACCCAACTTGAAATATGGGTTTATATCATTAAGATGTTAGATGAGTTTGTTAATGAATGAGAACTGTGCATATTAATATTAATTCTGATTGGTTTAACTTGTTACCACTCTGAAAATCATAGTTGTGATTTGATTTTGATCAAACTTGGAATATATGAATGTACAAACAAGATCTTGGACTTTGATAATGTTGTTATTGTTGTTGTTGTAGGGTTTAATGCCACTTTTCAGCACAAGATAGGCTATACATGGCGGCCTGTATTAATGGTGGAGGAAGAACCCTGAAAAACTCTGGGAAGAACCACCAAACCACGAGAAGCTACTGGCAGGCTTTCTCACTTACCCACGTTAGCCAAGTCTGGACTCGGACTCATGCAGACACAGGTGATGATAGTAATGAGTGATATCCATGCATATTTATTATGATAAAATGTTTCCTGTAATTGGTTGAGCTTATTACCACTCTGGAAGCTGAAATTCTGATTCAGTTTTGACTTAGTCATTTCACATCCTGAACTTCAGAGGTAAATTGTAAAGAAAAGAGTCAATAACATTTTCATATTTTATATATTTGGTAATTCATTCACTGCACTTTCAGAAATTGGTATTGTTTCATCTGGCAAAATTAATTTTTGCTATTTTAAATGCTGCTTAAAATAGTGAATTTTAGACTAATTCAGGCCGATTTTTATGAGAACAAGGGAGCAGTCATTTTAGTTAACAGTGTACTTAGATCATATACAATTTCCACAGGTACAATATCCAAATAAATGTCAGCCATATTACATCAAACTATTATAGAGATATGTCAAAATTCTGTCTGATGTGCATGTCTTAAATGCAAACAACTTCACCTTACATGTCACTTTATCAAAAGTACATAATAACTTGTGATCACCCCATAAGCAGGCTTCTGTAGTATTCCAAGAACATATCCTAATTAAATGACCACCCAAAACATATCATGTTCATTTTACCTATTTTGCTCCTGTTAAAACTTCTTTCTGGAGATAATTAATATCTAACTCATCCAGATCTTGATGATAAAGTGATAAAAAAATACACTTCTAGAGTGGTTACAAGGTTAGCCAGTTATATGCAATAAAACAACAGTAATATGCAAGGATCATGCTACATTTTAAATTTTGCACAAGATCCTGATAATATGGAAGCTCATATTCCAATTCTGATAGAGCTGGCAGGTTTTCAAAAGATGCACATATGGAGTAAAGCCAAGCTGTATACTCTATAACCCGTATTACACACATCAGTTATGCACCAAAATAAAGGGAATTCAAGGATTTTTGAACAATACGCCAAGGACCTTTTGAAATAATCAGTACAACCATGAGGAAACCCGGGAAATTCTTTTTATTAAAACTTATAACCCTATGTAAAATATGAAAATGTAGAGTGCTACTTTAGTGATATTGTCAGCTGTTATGTATGCAGGTAAGCAATATCAGGCCTACTTTGATCTTGTTTGATTTTTCTTTCAGTTTCAATACCCATCTATTCCATATCATTTATGTTGCTCTCTTCAACATTTTGGCTTCATAAATAAAACCATTTAAATTTATATCAGTATGTCTGCACTATTTAATTTGTATTAAACTATTCATAAAAGGTTGAATTTATTTGACTTTTAGAATTGCTTAAATTATTTCTTTAAAAAATGCTTTGCTTTTTTACTCTGCAAAGTGTATTTTTTCTGTAAAAAAGCCTTTTAAACATGTTATACCAATGTCTGATATGTCAAGCAGATTTTGCCAAATATCTTGGTGAACACAAGCAGTTTCTTCACAATGTTTTAATAGAATTTGTTTTGGTCTAGTATATGAACATTGTAGGTTTCACAATTATCACTGATTCAAAGCATTGCTTAGAAAGAAACCAGTTTTTAATTATCAGTGGACTTCTAAATTTAATTCCCAATAATAAATGGAAATTATGACATACATTTTTTAACAGATACTTTGGAGCTGCCAAAGATTTGCCAGGTGTTCGGGAACTGTTTGAACAAGAACGTAAGCAAAACCATTCCTCATTCACTCTCTTTCTTAGCAAAATGATTCCCACTCTTATAAGACCACCCCTTCTGCAGCAGGAAATTGATTTTATGACAGGTTAGCCATTCTAGAACGGATTACATACTTGGCTGTTCAAATTTTTATTTTATTTATTTATCCACTTGTTCAGGATAAGTGGTTTCAGAAATAATCTATAGAAAAAACAAATAAAATGATGAACAACAAAATTTATTAAAAGTATTTGCATTCGTCAAAAGTATTGGTTGATACTACTCATTTGGCTGCTTCAGATTATATATATATATATATATATATATATATATATATATATATATATATATATATATATATATATATATATATATATATATCCTAGCTGCTGGATTTGAAAAAATATGTCCTTGTCTGTCACCAGGACCATCTGATAATTGTGTAATGGTTGAATTTTTCAAATTATGGTCTAGTTGTTGTAATGTTCATTAGAATTTTATCAAATCTTTTGGTTTAATAAATTTCTTAAGTCTTGATTAAGTTCATTGAACTAAATCCTTATAATGGTTTCATGATATGAAGAGATTGATGTAGATGGGTGTTAATTCAAGACCCGCATCCTTGTTTAGTGGTGGAATCTGTTGTAGCATTTTGATCGTCTCCTTTACCTTTTTTTGTTCATATCTTGTCTACTGATGTGATCATTTTGTTTTGTTAGGGGATGATGGTATGTCCCCAGTTCTTAGTGTTCATGTGTGACCAGTGACTCTCTACTGATGTGTTCCTTAATCCTGGTTCTAACATTCTGCCTGTTTCCCAGATTTAATCATTCTTACAATCATTACATTTGATATAATTATCCACACAATATTTAAAAACATTTCAGGTTTGTCCTTCACATGTGCAAGTTGTTGTCTCCTCGTTTCATATGACCATTATGAGTCGTGTGATCAACATTGGTTGCTGATTAAGGCATTGTGCTGTTGCCAAAAATGTTGAACTCTTAAGATATTTATGTTCTGAGCACGGGAAATTATTAATGATTTTTGTTAGCACTCCGTATCATAAATGGGTGGTTCTATCAACATGAGTTTCCACAAAAGGATTTCATATTAAATCTAGTTCATCATAAATGATAATTGTTCTAGTCTGACATCCAGTATTGCCACCATAAAAAAAATTGTTTTATTGCTACCTGTCATGAATGGATGGCTATAGCTACATGAGGTTGTTACCAAAACATGTCTTATCCTTTCTAGTTTATCATAAATGAAAATTGTATCAGTTTGATATACAATATCTCCAGCATAATGTCCATCTTGACAGTATTGTAATGGCCACATATCCTAATCAGATGGCTGTAGTCACAAGGATTTTGTGCTAAATGGCTACTTATGATGTCTAGTTGGTCTTAAAAATGCTGAATGTAGAAGGTTCTGATCTGACATTTAGTATGGCCACAAGGTGGCAATCTTGAATATGATGTCATCAGCTTGTCATGAATGGATAATGATCGTAGTGACATGTTTTCACTTAAAGAATTCTTATCTAATTGGTCATAAATGGATAATCATAGTGATGTGTTTTTCACTAAAAGAATTTTTATGATATGTAATTGGTCCTGAATTAAACTTGTACCAATCTGATGGCATCTTGCAAAAAAGTTTTCTTACAAAATTTAGTGTACTGAAGTTTCATAAAAATATCTTAGATCATTTTATTGGCTGGCAATTGAAAAGAAAAAATGAACTAAATATGTTATTCCTGGAATGTTTTTTTGGTCATTAGATTATCATGGAGTCATGTTAGTCCATCTTTTTCTTAATTTTATTGAAATTTTATATTGCTTTAGTCTTTTACTAATTTTTCCTTGCAAGCTTGAGAATTAATAAGAATGAAAATTAATTTTTTCAACACCATATAAGCTGTGTTCAAGATGGAAGATCTTAGAGCACGCCAGCATTTATAACATCGTACACCACAATTGTCAGAAATAGGACCACACTAATATCCGTTATCTTTGTTTGGATGCTTAGCAAACAAAGCAAATTTTTGTAAGATTCTAGATTGCCCAAATCTAGAATTTTCTGATATATTGGACACTTAAAAATAACACACTCCCTCAGGAAGCAAGTGGTTTAAGGTCAACATCATGCAAAAAAGTAATCATCTATTTACTGAAATGCTGATAATTGAGGACACTCTACTTGAATGCGTAACTCCCATCATTGTGTGTGCTTCACATTATGTTAGCCAGTAGGGCAACTTTTATGTTTCAGAAGATATACCAAATAATCAAACCCAGCCATCATGTGTATAACTGGATGCAAATGTTAAGTCTCTTTATCTGGTAAGTCCATTTAATTATTCATTTTGATTCTTTAGCACCACCTGCACCTCGCAGAACACGTGCTGAACTGATGAAAGATATAGATGCTGACTACTATGGTTACAGAGATGAGGATGATGGGATTATTCTTCCTGTAGAGCTAGAACAGGAAAAGAAAGGTGAGACTGTCCATTAAATTTTAGATTGACTGTCTTGTTCAAGGCCAATATAGCTCACAGTTTGTCCATCAACATTTGTTAATGAAAACTCAAGAGGCTTTATTTTTTTTAGCAGGTTTGAATCAGATGTGGTTTTAAATTAATGTTATTAAGATTTTGGATGAGCATGATTATCAGTGACATTCATACATATTAATGAGGTGATCTAGCTTCAGATTGGTTGAACTTGTAACGTTAAGGCGGCCATATTTCTGATCATATTGGGTATGTAAGCTTATATGATCAATATTTCAGGTGAATTTGATTATGACCAACTTCAATGCATATTAATAAGGTGATGGTACATCTTATTGGCTTTGCTTTAAAAGACTCTAGATGTAATATTACAGATTAGATTTTAATCAGATAAATTTGTTATGTAAGCTTATATCCTCAAGACTACAGTTGAATCTTATGAAGAATGAGTTGGTGAACACTAGGGGCCATATTTCTGATATATTTGCTATGTAAGTTTGTATTGTCAAGATTTTGAATGAGTTTGGTTATGTGCACCATCAACACATTTTAAGGGGATCTTGCCTTAGATTGACTGAGGTTGTGAACAACCCAGAGACCATAATTCGAGCTGATAATGATCAGATTTGATTTGTAATCTTGTATCATTAAGATTTCATATCAGTTGGATTATAAGCAAGATCTGTGCATATAAATAAAGATTCAGAAATAGTGGGAATTGAACAGGCAACCTTCAGAAGATGAGACCAATAACTTAACCACTGAGCCATCACAGCTTCATTTTGTGAGGATCATGGTGGTTTTTTATTTATGACTATTTTTAGGGTTCCAGGGGAAGTAAGGACATGCCCATGAATCAATATTAACTGCATAGATTGACCCTCCCCCATAAAGCCAAGTAAGTGGATATACTTCAAGGGTTGGGCTATGAGCATTTTCTAAGTGAATGGGGCTTAATCATCAAGAGCAGGAAACAATACTGGATGTATATATGACTTGACCATTTTGTGACAAGAAAGCAATTCTAGATATGTCTTGTAAGAAGGATATCAACATTAATAGACAATGTAGCCTGTATGTGTTTCATGCTTTCTTACCCTTTTACACTTTCAATCTTTTTCTTCACAATTTCATCATTGTCAAATAACAAAATGAGCAATATCAGCATACATGTCAACCATTACACTTTTGGCACAATCATAACGCTTTTTTCACTAAATTACACCTTATGCGTAAATGTATTGGGATTATGCTTTTTCAATATATACCCCTCCTCAGATAACTAATAATTTGTTTTCTCATTTTTATTAAGGTATTCTAGGAAAGATGGCTTCTGTGTAATTGTGACATAAAAGTACACTTATCTGTAGACTAGTGGTGACTTTCCTAAGTTTTGTTTTATTTATAGCAGCTGCCCTATTTCCAAGAAATATGCTGGTTTGACCTGTTTCTATTTATAGCAGCTGTCTGGCTTAGGACAGTACAGACTGGTTTTCTAATTTTTAAACTTTGCTCACATATTCTTTGTTAAAAATAATGTGAGGTACAGAACCATGCTGTAGGAATTTGGTGGTAAAAATCGTCCTATTTATTTTAGCTGATGTGTATGTTACAGCAAAAAGTTTTTCAAATGATTTCACAGATGGATTAGAAGAAAAAACCCAGAAAAAATGAGTCAGAGATGAATACATGAATAACACAATTCAATATCATTCTAGGGTAGCTTCATGCCCATTGCAGGCTTTGTAAGAAGGATTTTAATATTGGTCACAATGTAAAACAAACTCATTTTGCTAACTCCAGTACTAAAGTAACTTCTTTTTTAAAGCAGAACTAAATTGTGGAAACATTTTATAAATGCAATGGTGTTATTTACAGAGTTCTTACTAGAACACTGACTACAACTAGTGGTAGAATACAACTTTGGTCCTTTTTTCAAACAGATGCTTCCTGACACCAAAATTTATGGAAAATATGCATTTTTTGTATATATGCACATTTAATTTTATTATGGATTATGCTTTTTCTGCTCAGATTACTCCTTTTGTCCACTTGGATTATGCTTTTTCCTTGCCAGGGGTTGGCATGTATGTATCAGACCTACTTTGGTCTCCTATTTAGGAATAAGAATTAGATCAGAAAACTGAATACTGTAAATTTAAATAATATTTATGCTTTTAAAAAATTCATAAATGAATAACCATAGTATTTTTGTGGTGTAAAACCTTTACAGGCAATGGAAATCTTGAAACTGTTTAGACTTTTAAAAATATATTATAAAATTAATATATCCAAATTAAAATAAGTGTGAAAAGTTCTTCATATGCCAAAAATGTTTTTATTGAAAGAAAGAAATACATTCATATTATTTTTTTTGTAGCCATAACAGCCAAAGTACGAGAATGGAAGGAAAGGCAGGAGGCAATAGCTAGAGGGGATTTACAGCTGGAGGAAGAGGAGGAAGATGTACCTCTCTATCAGGGAGAGAAGGTTCTATGTTTTCTCTTGATATATGAAAACACAATTGTTAAACTTTCTGGGTCTTATCCTCATGGTGTCTCTTGGCTGATACCATCAGGCTAAACATGTAATTCTTCTTCAGAAACATTACCTCTGGAATATTACTTCACAAATCCTTCCCTTTCAGTCTAAAATTTTAGCTATAATAGCTAAATATTGTCTCCCCACATAGGTGGCAGTGAGACAGAGTGATTTCCCATTCATTCAGAATTGGTACCAAATCCTCAGATTACATTAGTTACTGCTTCCCCTCATAGCATGTAGCCAACTCTTGATCAGATAAATCTGAAACTATTTTCATAAATTTTGAATAAAGATATTTGACTTAAGAGCAAATTGGAGATATTTTGCTTCTCAGGGAAGTAAATTCAATATTTATTTTTGACATTATCTTGCTCTTTTCTTTGGAAGACAAAGTCTTTCTGACTGTTGTAAAATTACAACTTTGTTGTAATTGTACATATAGACACCCTTTGGGACTTAACATGTATGGGTCACTAATGCATTCTCATGCCTTGGGACTCTGTTTAATATCTTTATTTTCTTGTGCATGTAAGTTTTGTGCTTTAAATAACTTGTTTTAATCAACGCTGTTGTGTATTGCTATCAAATATTCACTTTAGCTGGATACATTCAGTTAAGTTTTCTATAGAGATTTTATAAGTCTTAGCAACCACTTTTTTGCACTTTTAATCAGCTTCAGTTACTTACCTCAATAGGCAGACTGTATGGGTCTTTTCTGATGTAGATAGCTTATTATTTTTACATATATATATATTGCCATATGGGCCTTTTTTACAGGTAAATTGTAACAATAAAGTGCAGTAACCCATTAATGACCACTCAGAGTTCATCAGGTAGGAGATAAAGCTGGCTACACCTTTATAATATGATTTGCTCTCCATTTTGTTTTATAGATTTTAAACCATGGGAAGCACTAAGCATAATCAATTGTAATTATTAGAAAGTTGTGCAAGACAACTATTGTACTGGAATTACAACATACCAAGTGCTGATCTTGGAGTGGGTTGCTTACACGGAAAATTGCAGGACCCTAGTGACAAATAGACTTTTATATCTCATTGATATATACCATAAAATTAGTATCAGGTGTTTCATTTGAATCCAGAGCTTTTGCACCTGCATGTCTGGATCATATTAAAACAATATGGGTTGCTACTCCAGACATGTAATATATGCTATGGTTGCACCAAAAGTCAGAGGACCAGAGTATTAAAAACACTGTGAAAACAGAAATGGAAAGTATACATTCTGAGCAATCAGGATTGTACTGCATGGGTTTGACAACCAGTTGTCTCTGTTGGTCACATTTGATTAAAATGAAGATCAGATCAAGCCAGCTCAGATGTTGTCTCACACAATGCACACAATAACTTATTCTGTGGATCAAACAACCCTTAACCTGTCCCATCATAAAGAACGGGACATTGTCATGGAAGATAAAATGGTAGTTCCACACTCAAATATCAGCACCTGGTATAATGTCAAAACATTCAATGAACCATATAACCACATGTTATGGTGTCAACTAGTTTTCATGTCACTCAGAGGAAAGGAAAAAGATTTGCTTAGTGATTATTGGGAAGTTACCAAATCCCAGCCTGAATGATCTAGTATGGTTAGCTGCCATTTTAGACATTCTTAATCAGCTACATATCAGATTGTATGAGTGGCATCAGCATTGCTACATTCTTCTATGGATGAGGAAATATAATCACAAACTCTATAATTGTTGATAGACCTTTGACAAGAGAAGACCCTGCTTTGAGGGCATTGATTGAATAAATCTCTATCTTGTTAGCACCAGAGTTTTGTCCCCCTCCTTCTCCATCAAAAGCTTGGGCATGAGTTATAGACTTAGTTATCAAGAAGTATTAACTTCTGTTCAGGATGTTTTCACAGTCTGGTTGAGTGGCTGACCTAATGTGTTGCTTACATAGAAAATTGATGGACCCTAGTGACAAATAGACTTTCATATCTCAGTGATATATACCATAAAATTAGTATAAGGTGTTTCATTTGAATCCAGAGCTTTTGCACCTGCATGTCTGGTTCATATTTAAACAAGCCCTCAAGACAATTTTCACATAAGAGACGAAGAGAATTACTCAAGCAAGATGTGAAGGCAAGAATTTTACAAGAGCTTTATAGGTTCACCTTTCATACAATATATGCTTCCTATGTGAATTAGCTACAACAAGCAGAATCAGCTAAATGCATGTTTTTGTTGGTTGACCTAAACTGCTTTAGGTCAAAAAGGATGGATCAGTGTGGTACCTGAATGGAACCAGTCCATTTCAGAGATGGAGACTGTGACTGTTCTTAGCATAGGCACTGTTGTTCTGTATCTAGAAAATCAACCCAGGGTCAAAGGAATAGATTGCAGCTGTTGGAGTTAGGGCAGTCACTGCAAGTATTGCAATCAAGTGGTGAAACTGTTCCTCAGCTGACACTATATAAGTCATTGGATGGAGGTTAGAGTTGACTGTATGTAGCTTCTGCCTCAGAGATATTTCATTCCAGAAGGTTTAATTTGACCTGGAGGGACCTGTTGCTACAGCATGACAGGTTAACTTCCTGGGTTGTGCAGCAACTTAAAGATGTGGCAATGATAACTTCTACTGAAGTTGTGGGCAGAAAATTGTCTCTTTTCCTATAACTGTCACAGCATATGGAGTAAAATCTAAAAGCAGCCTGACATGTTTATTTACCGTAGATAACCCCTTATGGGTAACTCCGTCTATGCTTCACCAATTCTTATAAAGGTATTGTAGGTAAAGAAGAAACCATTTTTGTCGAGGTAAAAATGTTTGTTGATAATACTTACCCAATCATAATGCAGATACACTGATCCATTATTCCCACAGTTTTATCCTACTATGAGCTTATGCAATCCACGCTAAAATACTATATAGAGGCAAAATTATTTATTATTATCTGTCATTTGCATTCAGGGGTGGAAATGTATAAGAAATGGATTTTCATTTGAAAGGAAGAATGATCTTGAATCAGATCAAATCAGTCAAATACAAAGCCATTCCTTGTGGGCTTACTTGTTAGTTACCCTTTCTAAAATAATTTGGATGAGATGTGCATTTTGAAGAGTAGCTAGATAGCGTGATGTTCAAAAAGAAATTTGTTTCATTGACTTCATTAAAGATCTTGCAACTAATCAGATTAGCAAAAATTGGCAGAATTTCATACATTTTGTTCAACCCAAATAACAGAGCTACCAGCATGATAAACTGACTATCTAGAAACTCGAATCGATCAGATTTGTAAAAAATATGGAAGAAAATGTGACAATACATATTCCTAGGATAGATCTTAGTGATCATTTATTTTCTTTACCAGGATCTTAAAAGTAGCTGTAAAATCTGAAAGTCATAACACCATAATATATTAGGTCTTATAACTGATATTTGATTGGAGTATAGTGCCTATGTTTGACGTATAAATGGATTATGCTCTTGATACCCAGCTTTTTATGAATGTGGTAGGTAAACACATACCATTGAAGACACATGGTGCATATAGGACTTCCAGCTTGACTGGTTAACTTCTGATATTCTTGATTATTTTAAATCTGTTGTTCAACAAACACATTCCAAAACATGGAAAAGTAAAGTAGCCACAATGATTTGTAGGCAAAAAAGAAGAATAACTATCAATCAGTTTTAGAAGACAGTTGCAATAAATATTTTATGTGGAAAGTTCTTAACAAACTAAACAATCCAAAATCATCAGCTTAGTGAGGAAGGCTTTCACTGAATTTTTAGTCACTATAAACCAAAACTTAAAGAATCCATTATAAACTCCAAATACTTTGAAGTTTTGTTTATAGAAAAATACAGCCAACACAACATTTTTGATCTCTACAGTTGCAAGCTATTGAGAAAAATTAAAACAAAAGACTTAAATAATATTCTAACAAGTCTCCTTAGGGATAATGCAGATATACCTAAAAGGACAGCTAATGTATGTAATCTAAGCTTATCTACCTCAGTATATACCCAGATATCAAAATCAGCAAACATTACCCCCATTCATAAGTCAGGCAACAAAGAATATGTCAAAAGCTTTAGACCAATATCTGTCTTACCAAGCTATAGATCTTGTTGATTATGACATTCTTATCAATAGCTTGAACATGTGTCAGTGTGACATTTCAATGACAAATTTGTTTACTTCACATCTAACAAAGAGAAATGGTAGTTTTTCTGAAGAAGAACCAATTACATGTGCAATATCAGAGAGATCAGTCATAGACCCATATTTATTTTTCATATTCATAAATGACCTTAAACTTAAAATAGGCATATGTATTTCAGCTACTGACTTTTATGGTGATAACACCACCATATCAGGTTTCAAACAGCTATGATCAAACCTAATGGTCTTCCATCAGATAAACTTACTTGTTTTTAGATTCTAGTGCAATAGAAATGCAGACTGGAATTAGTATTCATGATTTGAACCCAACAACAAAGAGCAAAATTGGTAAATAACTTGAATCTTAAGTTAGAAAAAAATTGTCTATAGATGGTTCACAATGACTAACCCCTTAAGGTGATGGTTGAGATTACTTTGCAGTGGAATGAACACATGTAAGGCATGTTGTAAGTAAATTCATGTATGTGGTTATTACGCAAGATAAGGCCATGCATATAAACTAAGCGTAGGTCAATTTATTACAGAAGCTATATGCAACCCTACCTAGACTAATGTTATTTGGAGAAAAACTTCTGACCTGAATATGTGCAAATTATTCTGTTTGCAAAAAAGAGCCTTTGAGATCATGCTAGATGATACTTATAAATCTTGAAATGCCAAATTATATTAGTGTTAATTGCAAATAAATAAGTATTTTTGTGAAAGGTTCAACTTGAGCACAAATTTAGAAACAGTATGGCCACTTTATATCAGAAAGAACTATTTCATGCTAGAAAACAAAGTAACACTCCCAATTTCAGATCAGTTTCAGCTAAACATCATACCATCCCAAAAACCAAATAAGAAAAGTTTTCATTATTTTGGGCCACTAGTTTGGAATAAGAGTCCCATGGAAAATTAGAGAAAGTGCAAATATAAATGCATTTTATAATTATATAATTCAGTGGATGTAATCTGTAATCTGTTTGACAAATACATTACAGCTTTAAGCATAAATTTGCAAACCTTCTACTTTGTATTTTTTTTACTTTATATACACAGTGTACCTAGTTGGAGTATGTTTATATTAAATTTTCTGTTTATTATGTCCTTATTTAAATGTAGCCTAATATTATTGGCGTGTTTGGGATTTTTATCCAGTTTTAAGTTGTGTATTGCTATTTTTTTTCTAATGAAAGAATAATGAGTTGTGTATGCCTTTCTTATTATGTGTGAAACTATGTGCTATGTATGTAACTATGAATATACATGTAATTGAGCACCAAAAGGAGGATTAGTTCCTTGAAACTAATTGTTTTACCTTCATTTAATGTTTTTATTGTTATTATTATTATTATTATTATTATTATTATTATTATTATTATTATTATTATTATTATTATTATTAAAAATTGAAATTTTTGTCATTTCCAAAACTTTTTAAGCAATTGAGAAGGTTAAAAACAGTTCAAGGCTATTTTGAAACAAGAGATCACATGTACAGATATTTTTATATGATAATGGCCACATATTCAAACTAATGTATTTACTGATGTTGTGGGTGAGTATCTCAATTTCATAACTATTTGTTTAAGGTTCAAGTCAAAAAATGAATGGTTATGTTTTGGCTCTTAGTCAGTTTTTAGCGAGCAACAACTACCACTGAGCCCTGAATTATTTGAAAACTTGATGTTTAGCCCTACCCCCTTTTGCCTTCTTTGTTCATCCAACATTGAGTAAAAATATAAGCCATTGTACCCTTTATTTGAAAAGCTAGTGTAAACATTATGCAAGTACATACAAGACTTTTGATTCAATTTTATTTATTTGTTCTGATAAGTAATTGATATATTGCAAATGAAAATATTTATCTAAAAAAGTAGAATAACAGGTGGTATTGTAAAAACCAGAAAAGAAATAACATTGTAGGATTATCTGGAAAGTGATTGCATCAAGTACTGTTATTCAGTTTATTTTTGAGTAAAATGCATCGATTAAGGAAGGAATTGGGTTGTAGCACGAGATAATTGTATGTTTGGTATTCAAGATTGCGTTTTATAGCAAACATAATCCATTATAATTTATACCCACAAAAAATAGTGAATTCACAGTGTACTGCCTAATTCACTATGTGAATTAAATTAAAATGTATGTTGCTTCATGTTTTGCTGATTAATCCACACCTTTTTTACTTTACTGGTTTCAGTTTTACACAAGGCTATTTTTTTATTTCGTTTCTTAGGAAGATGACAATGATGTTGCTGAAAATCAACATCTAGAGTATATTCCAGAGGTGGAGAATCAACATTTTATAGCTCATGTACCAGTGCCATCACAGAAAGAGGTTTGCATTTACCCTTACAAAACTGTACAAGTATGGACATCTAAGTTGTTACTAGTGTAAAAACGTATATATGGTATATCTATGAATAATCATATGAGTATTTGTTAAAGTTTCACATTGCAAGCTCTTTTGTTTGCATGTACAGTAGTCCCTCTCTTGAACGGCCCCCCTCACCAGCAGCCACCTGCTCCTTACGGCCAGAATCCGAAGGCACTGACGAATTTGTGTTCAATATTACCCCTCACGAAAGACCACCCAGCTAACGTGACTAGCATATTTATGCAAAAATATAAAATTTACCCCTCACAAGCGGCTGCATTTTATTTTGTAATATGTATCCAGAACCAATTTTATTCATAGCGTGTGTTAAGTAATCCGATTTCTGTTTCCCGATGTCAGGTTTTCATTCTTGAAAAAAGTGTTGACTAAAGTACATGTATCACTAAGGTTAATATTATATCATTTACACCTCATGAGAAGCCACATTTATTAAAGCCAAAAAAAAGACTTGAATTTTAATCCATACAAAAAGATAAATACACATGCTCTGGTTTAGCCACTGATAATTGTTAAGATTATACCTATTAATTGTATTAACAGATGAGAAGTGGCAGTATTGATGTACAATGCAGAAGTCAGAGGGAAAATGGTTTGATAGCCCTAATGGCTTCCCTTTGTAAGATGTTGAGCTTGTTCACTTCCATGATTAGTGATTATTACTATTGACAATAATTGTCATGTTTACAAATCCTAATGGCCACGAGGTGCATTCAGGTTAAATCTGCGTACGTATCTTTGCTCACTTAGTGTCAAGAAATGTAAAAACAATAGAGTACCAGACTGCGATTAATGAATCACGTGACAATCACTGGCTTTAAAAGCAAATTGGCATCTTTGTTTAAATGCGAAACAAAAATTGTTTTATCAGTCTTGTAGTTACAACATTGATGATTATAACCAGACATAATTGTCAATATCACAGGGTCATCATTGGCTAAAAATAGAACAAAGCAGAGTACCAGACAAAGACTGAAAGCATTTCTTCCGCTCAACAAATGTTTCATCTGCATAATTAAATCGCACACAGTTAGCAACATCCAAATAAATTATTACCAAACATTAACATGTCATCACATAAACATAGACAATTATTTCAGAAAAAGTCGGTAATTATAGTCAAAGACATCGGGTGAGGTGGGGAGGGGGACTTGTTGAACAATTTTAGGTAGAAAAGACTCAAATAAAACAATTTTATGTTGAAAAGACTCGAACAAACAACATAACCGATAATAAAGTTATTCAGGAGCAGTTGGAAAATGGAACCAATGGAAAGAGAACTGCGTATGTACCAAGATCTAAATGACGTTTTTGAATGGTTTTGCAATGTGCATGACAACAACACCCACTCGCATATCATGCTTATCCCAAGAATAAGAACTATTAATGCATATTCAGTTGAAATAAATTAACTATTATAACAACAAGAACCGTTTAATAATTGATGTTGCTTTTAAATGAATATACTAAATGCTTTAAAAAAAATTAAGCTTTCTTACTATGTACATTACATATACTTTTTATAAAAAATGTAGTCCACCTCTGGTAAGGCCACCTGCTTATAAGGCCACTTTTCCGGTGCAGAAGGGGTGGCCGGATAAGAGGGAAACTACTGTACTGTGAATAATTATATGAGTATTTGTTATAGTTTAACATTGCAAGCCCACTTGTTTGCATGTACTGTGAATAATCATACGAGTATTTGTTAAGTTTCACATTGCAAGCCCACTTGTTTGTATGTACTGTGAATAATCATGCAAGTATTTGTTAAAGTTTCACATTGCAAGCCCATTTGTTTGCATATACTGTGAATAATCATATGAGTATTTGTTAAAGTTTCACATTGCAAGCCCACTTGTTTGCATGTACTGTTAGTAAATTTATTTTATTTCATGGTGGCTGATAACCATAAATTCAAGAACACTTCAGACAAATTCCTTCTAAATAATATTTGTGCAAGCCCAAGAATGCTCCAAGTTTTAGGGAGAATTTCTTGATGTGTTCATATTTAAATTGTACCAACAATTCCCATACTATGGGACTTTCTTTAAATGCCACATTAAAAGAAATGGACTACATTTTATGCAAAGAAGATATGGTATGGAAGATTTGTATAAAGAAATAGCAATTACCTCCAGGGTTAACCATGGTAATTGCATTTTGATCTGCTGTGAAAATAATAGTTATTGTGGCTTGAATATAGAGCAGGTGCTAGATTGCAGGGATGGGGGAGGGCTAGTTTACATGGTATAAAGAGTATCAAGACAACTGCTCCCCCATCTTTTACCATCAGTGAAGTGAAGTGTCTACACAAATTGTCAATTTTTGCAAGACCACAAAATTGAAACTCACCAAAATAAATGTACTGTTGTCTTTTTTTGTGGCTTTGGCAGAGGCAGAAGCATACATGTTACAGCTCACAGAGCAATAAAAATGTCACAAAACTAAGGGCATTCTAAGTGTCAGTATGACAGTGTCTTCAGTCTTAGTTACTACCTAAACATCTGCAGATCAATATGCAATGTAATATGGATCATTTCATTTATTTTCGTATCTGTTTACCATGCAATCTGTAACATATATGTCTGGCTACATTCAACCCAGATAACATTTTTGCATTTTGAATCAATGCACAAAGAAAATCTTGTAGCAAAAGTTTAAAGACAGTGCTTGAATATTCCAGAATATGTTGTCTAATCCTCCAGACTTGTGCTTGAAATATAGTGGGAAGCATTACTGACTCGACATGCAGGAAATTTAATTTAAAATTTAATTTTCCAGGTGATGGTCTATCCAAATAAATGCCATATCTTTTGGGCAGAATTGTCGTTTAGTAACTCTTTTTTTTGATATCACCTGAATTACTTCAGTTTACTGTTTTAACCATTTTTATGTATGATAGTAAGTTTGAAATAATCAAATTTATTCCTTTGCCTAGTTGTTTTTTCATATCTTTTATACCTGCACCATATTTGTTTGATGGTCCAGATAGTTGCTATCTATGTCTATGCTGACCTGTAATGTCCCATCATGGCATTAAAATTTAATTTCCTTGCAGTGTTTGAAAGACTTCTTGGATTAAAACCAAATTGTTTAAATTAAGACGGTTTAAGTAAAGTTCAGTCTTCACCCTTATGGCAAAAATTTGTAGGTTATTGCCCTTGTCAATCTTTGCCCATTTATTTCCCCACAGTAACTTTTGAAGGACAGCATGGATTGAACCAATTTTAGTATGAGATTTTACATAAAAAAGAGAATGGTTAGAATTAATTTTCATCATTGTCTGGCAAATTTTATTCTTGTGGAATTTGGGTCTTCATTGACTTTTACCTTTTTTTGTATGAAGTTTTGTATTAAAATGTCTCAGGTCATGTTTGATCTTTGTCATTTTTTGGAAGCAATTTATGGTTTAAGAATTTTGCTCGTCAGTCATGCCATGATGGCAGTGTATCAGTCTCATGTGTGGACTCATTTTGCTTTCCCATTGTTTAAAATTGTCATACTGAATCAAGAACTCTGGATGATAAGATAGAAGTGATTGATATTGACTTCCTAACATGTTCATGATAAGCAGGTTATTTTTAAAGATTTGACAGTAATTTGTACTTTGTCTTCTTTTGCTTTGATTAGATTTTGAACATAATGCTCTTTTATTTCAAAATGACTTATCTTTAATATAGACATGAAATTACTTGAAAATACATCTGATTCATCATCTCACAATAACATTTCTATAAGTTGGTATTGTATGAAAATGGTTTGTTAACTAGGTCATAACATTTCTATCATTTTCACATGCACATCCTTCCATTTTGTTCACTTAAAATCAGTCCAGCCTTTATGAAAACTTTTGACATGAAGATTTCCAAGTTTCATAATATGCTTGCTTTCCTAAAACATTTAGACTTCTGGACAAATTCATAAGGATTTGCTCAAATTATATTTATTATCATCATATACGTAAATTTACTATTTATATGTCTGGCATACCTAACTAACAATTAGTTGTTTTACAGATTGAAGAGGCATTGTTACAGAGGAAGAAGCTGGAACTATTGGAGAAATATGCTAGTGTGGCTCTTCAGGCCGAGGAAGGAGAGTCCAAGCAGTTGATGGGATTGTGACAAGAAGTTCATGTAGCAGGTCCCTGCTATAAGTGATAAGATCTCATAAATGCTCTGGTAATCCAGATAAAAGGAATGCTAGTGAGGAGGACCACACTTAAGGATATTCAAGAGTCGCAGTGTCCTGTGGATGTAGTTGTGTTATTGTGAAAGTCATGATTTGAAGTATTCCTTGATTAGATGCAAATAGAGGAGAATGATCAAGTTCAAAAAGGTTCCATAACAACTTGAAGTACTTTCATCTAGCACTCAAGTGGATGTATGAGAATGAAGCTCAAAGAGCTAGACTGCATGACATACCATATAAAATGATCAGTAACTTGCCAGATATAGACATATTAATCATGACTAGGCATCCTAGTTATTAAAGAATGGTATTTGTGCTTTTCTTTTTAGGGCACGTCAACATATAGGTTAATTAGTGCCTAAGTAGTTGTAGTAAGGAGCCTTGTGCAAAGACTTATCATAGTGGAATGCCCAGGCTGATCCAATGATAGGATTTGAACCTGTATCTTTTTGGTCATCAGTTTGGTATGCTAAGCACTGATCTACTGTGGCTCCTGGCTCTGTTGATCACATTTTATGGAATGTTGGACATTGGACATATAATGCATCCCCAAGCCCACAGGAGATAAGTTATTCATTTTTTTAAAAATAGATAATGTTGGCAGGTACTAAGACAAATAAAACAAAATAATTATTGGGTGTGTATTAAGAATATTGTGTGTGTGTGTGTATGTGTAAAGTTATATGGAAGAGTGGATATCCCAATTCATTGACTGTTGCAAAGTTAAGCAATCCAGTGCCACCTGTCATATTACATTTTAGTAAATCTTTTTTAATGAAGTTTTAAGCACTTCTTGGACTGTAGATATTTAAAATATATTCCTGTCATGTAGTTAAGACCTTAAAAGTTTGACAAAATAAATGGTCTTGAAAGTTACAGAATGCAAGTAACTATTGTTAGTTGGTTGTTGCCAAATAGAGGTTGCGTTCAGGAAAATGTTTAGTTGTTAATTGTTATTAACAAAGATCTATGAGTGCTATAGGATAAGAAAATAATAAAAAAAAATCTTAAAACGGGGAGCTTTTTTTAATCTGAAACTTTAAATGAAGCTTAATTGCCTACAGTTGGGATATTCTCTACCTTCCTTTTGTACGTCAAGTTTTAATGATTTGTATATTTCATATATCAGGTCAATTTTTCATATTTTATATTTAGTTTCATGCTCACAAGTTGAAGGAATGTATTAAATTCTTTTAATAATAAAAAAGTAACTGAAACCAGGTTGCCAAATTATTAGAGTTGGAGTTGACCAAATATTTGTTTCTGGAGTGATTCGATTACCAATTTTTTTGCATATACATGTATCATTTGCTTTTGACATTTCTCTTATAGATGCTATTGTTTCCAAATGAGTTAATATAATCATTAAAACAGAAGTTCACCATTATCAGTGAAGTTCAAGTTAAGCTGTAAGAGCTGCCACTCATTTAATCTATCTGTCCATAGTAAACTGTGAGAGCTATAGGAAAAACGGTCCCAAAAATATTGCTTCCTTTGATCAACATTGCTTACGTAAAAATCTGATGCATGCCCCACTATGAATGTTCATCTGATGAGAAATTTTGGGTTATATTTCCAAAATGTCAACAAAAGTTAGATTGCTTCAGAGTTACTTGGTCATTTGTAGACAAATTGACTCTAACCAGAATACATGACTAAAAAAAATGCCTGGATATTACAAAACTGTACTCACCACTAATGTTTTAAAAAAGAGTGTCTTTTATTAACTGGTTGTCTGTTGAGCAGATACAACTGGGTTTATGGCTACTGGCAGGAAAATCAATGAATACAAGTTGCTGTAGTCTGGTTAAAGTAACTTATATTGTCATGAAAAACATGAGTTCAATAATGGAGACTTCACTGCTGTACCCATTCAATTCTTTCTTTGTAATAGACAGCTAAAAAAGTATAATGTGTACAAGTATTATTACAGTGTTTCATGCCTACATCTCAGTGTATTGCTTGGTATTATTTAGGTTAACATTAACAGTGTTTGAGCTTCACTATCACCAGCTAACTCCCTCTATACATTTTGTTTAAATGTGAAAGGAACTGTTTTCGGTTACAAATTTAAAGCCTATCATCATATACCTCAACGAAGAACCAATATATTTACTCCACCAGTATTAAAGAAATGGAATAAAAAAAATTCTAAATGTCTGATGCATGCCAGGGTAAATATTTCATGAATTCTGTAATCTGCTAAACCAAGATTGCTGGTGAGGATTGATTCACAGTTTCTTATAATCTATAGTCGAGCAAATACATTTAATATTTTCTTGATTTAGATAGGGCATTATTAATGTTTTTTATGATGGACTGACCATCTGAACAAGTCTTGGCTTGCATATGATAAATTCAGATTATTTTCAGCATTTTTAATTTTAATTAAAATAATGTAGCCTGGAACTAAAGTTTATGTAAACACATTTTATCATCATGTTTTGAATTTAAGCTTTTTTTCTTCAGGAAAACAGTTTCAGAATGGAACCTTTTATTGTATTTAATGCTTATTTCTCTTTTATTGTGCATATTTATTGATGTTAACAAGCAAGTGGTTTGTATTCTTGAATTGGCAAGTCTTCTATAGGCACCTTACATTATAATCGACTTTGGTTTTCCAATAGTCAAACCTGTCAATAGCTGCCACCAAAGGGAAAAGGCAAAATTTGTCATTGCACTCAGGTGACCACTGTGCACAGTTTCACCTTTCAGAATTGATATTTAAACAAATATTGAATATTGTGAATGTTATTATTATTTTAGGTGCACTTTTAAAAAAACATGTATTTGTATTGTTCTCTCTGAAATGTATGTTCCACACAAATATAGTATCCTGCTGATTTTAATCCATCCTTAAAATTAAGTAATCACCAGCTTAAAATGTTCGCTTATCTTGTTTTGTGTATCATGACAAAAACACTAATGTCACAACTGATTGACAACTTACATATGACTTTAAAACAGAGTACTTATTGAACATTGTGTATAAATTTGGCTTGGATTACTATTTCTCCATCAAATACATTATCCAATAACATTAACATTAGAAATTACTTCTGCTAACTCCATAATTCAGCCCTCCCACAGACTTGAAGGACACACTGTACTAATTGAAAAATGAGAACCAGCCTAGAAATGGGTGAACTTTAAATAGAGTATATATTGGTTTGGCTGACCAGGATTGGTTAATAATGTAAGTTATGTTGTAGGAAAAAGAAT
Source organism: Potamilus streckersoni (assembly GCA_016746295.1). Taxonomy (NCBI): domain Eukaryota; kingdom Metazoa; phylum Mollusca; class Bivalvia; order Unionida; family Unionidae; genus Potamilus; species Potamilus streckersoni. The sequence continues at coordinate 2,465,390 of JAEAOA010001325.1, forward strand.
CTTTTGAGACCTTATCCTAGTTCAAAGAGAATAAAAATAGAGACATTATTTTATTGATGGAATTTCAATTCTTTAATAGTCTTGAGCTTGGAACAATTATTACTAAAATTAGCACCTGACTCTTTGGTTCGGAATTAAAAGCACTTTTCAAACATATGCAGGTCCAGAAAATGCTGCAGCTCATATGCTTTCCTTTGCACAGAAGCTGACTTACAGGTTTCATCTCTACTGATAAATATAAGTTTGGTCATGAGCACTCCAAAATTTTAAGTTATTGAATTTTTAATATTATGGTGTTTGCATAGTTTAACTTATTGAATTTTTAATATTATGGTGTTTGCATAGTTTAACTTTTAGGAACTGAATTAGTACCATGATTTCTGAAAGAGTCTGTTTAGATGTTGTATAAACAAAGGGAAGTAACTCGTACAAATTAACTCCCATGATCTGCTTAGTGGTGCCAGATGTACCAGATATTGCCAGTTTTAACTTCTGCTGCAAACTCAACAGGCATGAGAGAGCCCTTGAATTTATATTTTTTCTGTTAACTATCCAACACCTTTTTTGGTGGTATAGTAAGTCAAACAAACGTACTGTGTAGTGTATACTACCTTTTTGTGTAGTTCAGTAAAATTTCAGATATTTTGTTCTAATTTGTGACTGCTTCATACGACACGCAGACATGCCAACTGCTTTGGTAATGAAAGTGGACCTGTTGGTCATTTAAAGTGGGAAGTGGGATTTTTGTCATTGACCCGAACATTTTATCACTAGTTATATCAATGAAATTGTTACAATGCTTTTCAACATCGTTTTTTTCTCCATGTCAGAAATATTCTGAGGTTGGAATTGCAAACTGAACAAATGGCATATTAGTCACCTTTCTTGTTCTTGGTTATATGCCTACTGGTGGTCTCATGAGGAAACTAAAACTAGGAGTCCAGGACTCCTATTTTGGTAAATATACAAGGCCCACCAGCAAACGTTGCAGTCTCCTCTCAGAAAATGTAGAACTGTTTACATTGGAAGAACCATTGATTGCCACTGAGTTTAATTTTCTACATTTTTGACACCACTAGCACATGACTTTTTTTTGTTGTCCATTTGCTTGAGACATAATTTTGTCAAACCAAGGAAAGATCTTATTCCAAAACACTAGGCCAGGCATTGTACACTTTCTTACTCTTGGCTACTGTCCCCTTTCTTACTCTTGGCTACTGTCCCATCCAACCTGTAAATTCATGCAATGTTAGCATTCTTCTGAATCTCATTACAACCTTTTATCAATTTGCCATTTAACCCAAAATACATATCCAAATTTGCAAAATCATTTTGCCCAAGTCTTGATGTATAGTGATTTTGAAGTCACATTCACTACTTATTTGGCTATATTAGGAAACAAACAATAATGAAAGCTAAATATGTCCATTTGATGTACTCTTATAATGACTACATGTATAACTCTTGAGTCTTTCTGTCTCCGAGTCCAGTCATTGTAAATATCAACACATTTTTCAACTCGGCAGCTAGCCAGTCTTTGAACTTACCACCCATTTATTGTATCATGTTCTTTTGATGTTCTCTTGTAATGACAACATGCACATCTGAGGGTCTTTCAGTTGATGAATTTTGTCATTGACATTGTAAGGGTCAGCATTGTTAAAATAATCAGTTGATCATTGCATTTTCTCACTCTGCAGATTCTTGAAGCAGGACTGGCAAGTCTTTGAATTTACCACCCAGCTTTTGTGTGTATTCAGAGAACTACCACATCTATATAATGGTTAACCTGATTACTTACTCAGAATGATTTTTAGAAATTTTTTTTATCATGTTTTTTAAATCTGGAGAATTTTGCTCCCAGTCAGGACTGTCTGGTTTTCTACACAAAATCAGGAGACTCCTGATTAAATCAGGAGAGTTGGCATGTCTGGACTTCATTTACATTGGTAATACCATATTGCAGCCACATAGTAATGCATTATTTCAGTTCTTTTTCACAAGTTTGCCTATTTGCACATACCAACATTTTATTATATTATATTTATAAATTATAATAATTATTGGTATACAATTTAATTTCCATTTCATTCAGTCATTAAATTCACTCATCATTGACTATTGTTGATTTAGGACATCTAACAAAATTATATATTAATATTTTTACATTTGATAGCCATTGTACTTACAGCTAGAGTGTTTTGTTCTTTGTATTTTCAGATAGTCTTCAACAGCATGGCTATTGAATATAAAAAATGCAGGTGTGTTAAGGCTGAGGAAAACAATTGTTAATCCTACCTTGCTTTCATATCATCCAAAGCCTGACAGGTGTGCTCTTTGTGACAGAAGACATATCGTCCAATGTTCTTCAAAACAGAACAAGGGCAAAGTTATCTAGTGTTCAAAATATTTTAAATTTACAATCTCTTTCTTAATCTTGTTTACTTTATAGGGAGATATGCCTCCCCTCTCCGAAACTTAAATTGCTTCAGTGTGAGGACATATTGCAGAATGTTAACAAGTGAATACAACAAAGTTGTGTTGTACAAATCTAGCCAACACATTGGGTATAAGCCCATCCCTGTCCTGACATGATATAGGTATCAAAGCTATGCATTTGGAAGGGTTTATTTTACCAACTAATTGGGCCAATATTATAGTGTATTATTATCTCTAGCTATTGACCAACCCATTTAGCCAACAAGCTAACCACAGTTATATATATGCAGTCCCCGCCATTTTCAAACATTGTTCAGCTGTACCATTAGGGACAATGTATTGTACTGCCTGGACTGACCAGCCATCCTTTCAATTGTACAACCATCCCAACAGTACCCATAATGACTGTTCCTTGTGCACAAGCACAGCAGTCTAACCAGCCAAGTTGGTTGGCCATACTGACCCAGTCAGCTCATTATATTAGTCATTAAGCAGTCCAATATGTCCCCAAACCACCTTTTGTAGCCCTCAGTGGACAAGCATTTTGACAATGCACACCAATGGTGGCTGTTTTCCATATGATATGATACATGCAAGGACATACTCACTAGTGGAAGAGAATCATTTCAATAGTCTCCTGATAGTTCTGACACTGCAGTGGAAGAATTCAGTTTCAGAGCTGATATAAATTATTTGTTATTTTACCATCTATGAAATATCCCCGACTGCAGTTGCAAATACAGCAAAGTCATGGTTTTGACCGATAAGATGACATATATCCGTCCTTCTTAAGTTTAACCCTGTCTTTGGAGATTATGGTTATAGTCAGTTGCTTATCAGAAAAAATAAGCAACCCTAGTAATAAAAAGGATTAACTGTAAAGTCCCAGTTACACTTAAAAATATTATGCACCCCCACCCTTCTCCCAGTGAAATGTTGAGTCCCAAATGTGAGGTATATTCATTTTTTGATAGAGACATGCATATCTCATGATCAGACTGCATCAGGTACAGTTTTTACAATGCTGACATTGTAGTGATTCACAACAATTTGGTTCTGACCAGCATTTGCTAAGACTCCAGCAGACAAGTTTGAACAATACCAACCAGTCTCAAGCAAGTGAGGTGATGAACAATAAAGACACCTGCATTACCTTCAAACCTTTATTGAACTATTGAGAATAGGAAAGACTATATCCAATTCAGCCAAGAGTTTGCTATCCAATGAATTTTAAAGACAAAATGTTTTAATTTAATGCCAGTGTGGTTGTGATTATGTGAGAATTTGCATGTATGTGTATGGTGGTAATATTTGAGATTAAGTCTGCAACTATTTTTTTTTTTTATTAAATGCTCTGATCAATATATTTTCTATAGCTTACATGCAAACGTTGGCTCATTCTCAATTGGACATCTCTTTTGTTAAACACTTGACACACACACACACACACTTGGAGAGGACCTCAAAATAATTTTTGAGTCAACCCCCCAACACTGAATATGGCAGGTATGCTTGTCTGAGATTGCATAATGAAGCCATTTGTATTGAGTGGGGGGGGGGAGAGAGCTAACTTCACTTTAAAGAGTGAAAGGAAAAAGCTATTTGAGGTGCTGAGGTTTTTAATTAAGTGTGGTGTTTACACCTGCATCTCTGGAAGAAAACTTTCTACTTCCTTTTGTATGCTTTCACAGTGGTGGGCCTTCTTGCCAATGCAATTATGTTTATGACTTGCTTTGAGAACTATTCTATTCCAAGAGTTTGCTTTATATGAATCAGCTGTGAATGTTCAATAATTCCAGCTCTGATGAAATGCCTGCATTCACAGCTGCTTGTGTAGGTGAGGAAAGAACACAATTTTCCACTGGTTAACAGATCATCTACTGTATCCATTTTTCCCACTTGAAGGTGCAGTTGGGCACGAGGGCACTTTGATTCCCTCACTTTCTGCATCAGGTTTAATTAAAGCATTATGCAACTAAACCATTCCAGTTCATGGATAAGACATCAATTGCTTAGGTTTTTGGATGTAGGACAAAGAGACTAAGGTGGCCAGCAATATATTCAACTTCATCACTGATAATTTGCAAGGGGTTACTCTATGTGGATGCAGATTCATTTAAATACATGGGTTGAAAAGACATTCAGTTTGAAATAACCTCCTCAAGTGGGATGAGTTTGCTAAGATCTTGAGTCTGCACATCTTGCAGCATACCTGGATGTTGATTTGTCAAGAATGGCACCACTTGAGAAAATCCCAAAGCGGATGAGAGCTGGGGATAGGTTGCCTTCAGATATAATATGCCACACTGAAGTTGCACGACTGAAAAAGATTCACAATGGCCTGTATCTCCAGAAGACAATATTCAACAGATGCTTTCTAAAGGGTCCCGACCTCACTAACCTCACAAAGTGAGGATTGGAGGTTGGAATGCCTGCTTACCATGCAGACATCCATGCATAATTCAATTCATGAAGAACAAATTTACATGGGAATACTCACTGTAAACTGTGAGATTCTCTCATGTATTGAGATAGAACCTCATATATCTCAAAACTGGGATCACTTGATCCAGTTGGCAAAGTTTCGGTCACCACAGACAGGAAAATCAGATGCAATGGTCTTAAATAGAAGCACTCCAAAAATGACGAGATCTGCTGCTGATATGAGAAAACCCAATACATTAAGATATTCCTTGGTTGAGATGAAAACATGAGATGGTTGAGATGAATTATTACTCGAGTGACCGTATATCTTGTTCTGTCAGTGGTAGGGTGGTTCCATTTTATGTTCTGACATCTTTCCAGTATGCAGACTATCGATGTACATGGATTTATCATATGTTTATATCCAATTTGTATGCTTTAAAAGATAGAGAAACAAATACTTTCAAACTGACTACATGCACGTTGTCAGTGATTTAGGCAGTTTCAGGTTGCTGCATATGATCTGATGCAAGACTCACTAACACTCGTTTTGCACTGCATGAATGCTCTATAAACATCTTATTTCATGGAATTACTTAAATTTGGAGGGCAATATTGTGTTATATTGAAAACAGAACAAATAATGCAATTTCCTCCTTCATGGCAAATCCTATTAAGTCTGATTATGCGGGTTGCACTTATCAACGTCAACCAATGTTGCTTTCTATCTACATGTATTTGGATTGATCTTCGATACATTGCTTTCAGTATATCACATGATGAACAAGCTACAATTGGTTCTGATTGGTAGTTGTTATTTTACCCAGGACTTGAACAACAACCACCAATCAGAACTGGATGTAATATTTCACTGCATGAAACACCAAAAATGTATCCTTCAAATTCAGTTTAAGTAAAGTAAGGAAGCAAACAATGTAAAAACTAAGTGTAAAAGTGGTTACTATATTGCCAGTCAAGGATTTGATTATTACATGAGGAACAAGTCTGGAATTGTCTCCTTTATGTTGATATCTTATTAGTGACTGAGCATGCTGCCAGTTTAAAATAACTGACATGAAACTGGCAGGGTGGCAGCAGGTCTCAAACCAAGCAATTTAGTCAGCTAGTGTTAATCAGCAGAAGACAAGTAGTTGTCAATAGTGTTTTTAACTGACAGAAATAAGAGTACATGCCTGTAACAAGGCAAACAATTAATATTAACAAGAAAGATTAAAGTAATTTGGTAAATGTTGTTTTGTATTGATACTTCATCTCTTCTATTGTCCAGGTGTCCATGAATTGTCAATGTTTCCAGAATGGAATAGGTTATCTGAGACTGAATCATTGTCAAATCTAGTGTATGAGGTAACAGCTAGAGCTGGTGCTGAAGTCATGTTGGAGATGGAGATCATCCACTCTTAGATACTATGCAGATAAGTCCAAAACTGAGCCAGTGCTAAGGCCAATAATTATGGATGTCATTAGCTATCTTTAATTATGCCAGGACAAGATAAGACAAGATATTGACAAATGTACCCAGTCCTTCTTGGTATATGTTGAGGCTGTGCCGTGTTGGAAATGATGTTGACTGTAGCCTATTTTCAGTTAAAACTAACATCCATTACTGGTACAAATGGACTGCAGTTCCAAGATGGTAATACTCAGTGCCGGATTTAGGACAAATGAGGCCCTGTGCTAGTTAAGTTATGAGGCCCCTTACTTGGGCCCTGAATGAGGTATGCCTACACAGGTAGTCGGGCATATATACTCAGGAAATTTAGGAATAGTTAAAATAGCTATAAACTTTTGAAAAATTAATAATTTTTTTTTGGCCAAGAAGATGGGCCCACTGTGCTTAAGTACACCTAAACAAAATGGTAAATGTGGTACTGGTAATACTGCAATAAGTTCTGCTAAGAAGACATGTTAATGCTGAGGAGTCTGTTAACTTAGATGACACTATCAGCATTACTGATGTTATCCACATCTAGACACTAGCAGCATTACTGATGGTATCCACAGCTATAGTGGTGTGACTCACTTTTACTTGCTGTGACCAAGACAGTTGTCCATACATTCTCTGTTGTGTACATATGTTGCAGGTATGAGCCAAACTCGCTCATCTTATTTCCATGTATGTGGCATTTGAGTTTTAGCATCTTTGTTTTAAAGAAGTTTTGGGAGGACTATATTTGTGAGGTAGTGAATGTATCCAAGTGTATTATGAATGGGCAATGTAACTTGAACAGATTTATGCATGGAAATTAGTGAAAATAGAGCAAAGTATGACTCTAATCAAAATTTTAATCTTGATATGCACTAGGATTTTGATGAACATGAAGCCTGTTCTCTCAAGACAGTCTTCCAAAGTAGTACCATAATCTTTCAAATTAGTATATATTATGACTTAATGTTTCATTAGGCACTAATATAATCTTACTCTCTCTTTCAATCCTCAAGGAGGACCCCACAATTAAACTATATTAAAAACAGCTAATAAATATAAATGGGATATTACAATTAAAAGAATAATAACACATGTATTTCATGGTTGGTTCTTGACCACAAATGGAAAAAAATAATTTTAATCAAAAGGCTCTATTTCCAACAATGATAATGCATGGCACAAAAGAGGAAACATTGGTCAAGTGCATATAAATAACATGGCACAAAACTGTTAAGTAAACGTCCTTAAATCATCAAGAAAATAAATCGTTCTTGTACATAATACAATCTTCAATTAGAAATCAAGACAGTACACCATATAAAGTGGGCTTATCATTTTTGAAATTGCATTTAAAAAAAAATATTTTTTAAAAAATTATATTGGGGGTAGGGGCATCACTAAACCTGGACTTGACATAAGAGACTATCATGGTATAGACCTGAAACTTTCAACCAACAAGGAAAAATATATGTAAACATTGTATAGTAATAGATATATATGGTGCAATGTATATTTTGTATATATTCTGGTAACGGGTTATTTTACAATTATCTTACTATACCTGGATGCATTTACAATCAAAATTTAACAATATAAATTTTACATTCAAAATTCAACAATATAAACTCCTAATGTGTTAATTTAAATGCCTACATATGTGCAAGCCCTCATCATTATAATTGTTCAAATTCACAAAACATAAATTAGCTGAGATTCATGAGTAAACTAACATAAAAATTGGATCAATATGATCATATAATAGAAAATCTAATTGCACTAGCTACAGTAGTACACTATTTCTGCCATGATGCACCCAAATAGTTAAGTGTTGATGGAGGTTTTGTCATTGGTATCATATATACTCATTTACAAGACGCGTCCAACTGCAAACTGTACAGACCCAGATCTGCAGTTGCCTAACATGCTGGTAGATCTGGTTCAAAGAAGTTTGTTAGGAGTAATCATTAGAAAAAACAATGCAGACCCAGATCTGCAGATGCCTAACATGCTGGTAGATCTGGTTCAAAGAAGTTTGTTAGGAGTAATCATTAGAAAAAACAATGCAGACCCAGATCTGCAGTTGCCTAACATGCTGGTAGATCTGGTTCAAAGAAGTTTGTTAGGAGTAATCATTAGAAAAAACAATGCAGACCCAGATCTGCAGATGCATTATGATATGATAGATCAGGGTCTTTGTTATTTGCAATTTGACTAAACTTATAATGAGTATATATGGTCCAAGAATTTGTGTAGAAAATGTACCAAGAACTCAAGAAGGGGACGGTCTTATCATGAGAGGATTTTAGTTAATAATTTCATTAAGAACATCTTACATGCAATACTCACTCAATATAATGTCCCTCATTATAAAATGTTTTGTATTATAAGGCAGGCATGTTCCTAGATCCCATTTTATCAAGCCCTAATAACATGATAAGTCCCTCATTATAAAATGGTTTCTATTTTAAGGCAGGCATGTTCCTGGATCCCATTTTATCAAGCCCAAATAACATTATATGGCCCTCATTATGAAATGGTTTCTATTTTAAGGCAGGCATGTTCCTGGATCCCATTTTATCAAGCCCAAATAACATTATATGGCCCTCATTATAAAATGGTTTCTATTTTAAGGCAGGCATGTTCCTGGACCCCATTTTATCAAGCCCAAATAACATTATATGGCCCTCATTATGAAATGGTTTCTATTTTAAGGCAGGCATGTTCCTGGATCCCATTTTATCAAGCCCAAATAACATTATATGGCCCTCATTATGAAATGGTTTCTATGTTAAGACGTATGTTCCTGGATCCCATTTCAGTAAGTCCTAATAACATGATATGTCCCTCATTATAAAATGGCTTGTATGTTAAGGCAGGCATGTTCCTGGATCCCATTTTATCAAGCCTTAATGACATTATATGTCCCTCATTATAAAATGGTTTGTATTATAAGGCAGGCATGTTCCTGGATCCCATGTCATTAAGTCCTAATAACATTATATGTACAGAGTACTTCATTATAATGTTGTCTCACTATAAAGCAATATACTCTATGGTTCTCATGGACAGTGTTCTAATGAGAAAGTTCTGTACTTAGCATTCAAAAAAAGATTTAATGTATAAATAAAGAGTTGTGCATAATATCTGATAAATTATGTCTAAACAAAATCAATCTAACTAGATTTCGTAAAATTAAAATGTTCTCTGTAGGTTTTAGACTGGAAGGGGATAAATTATAACTGAAATAAATTGGCAAAACAGAAGAACTGAACACATAAAAACTAATCTCTTAATTTGACTCTAGATTGTAACAGCAAATTAAAACTGGCCATGTGTGATATATTTTTATGAATAATTGATATGGACTAACACTGCATATTTAACCACTGTTATTGAAACTGATGAACTGACAAAATACTTCTTAAATCCAGTTAAAAATGAAAATATTTCTCTCTCTCTCTCTCTCTCTCTCTCTCTCTCTCTCTCTCTATATATATATATATATATATATATATATATATATATAGCAAGAATGTGAGAACATTAAATTAGATATTTATGCAGGATGGATGTACAAATTTAATAGCAATGTGATATGGCAAGTATTCTTGTAGAAATAGAATTCAAAATGTTTTTACTTAATCTGTTCCTCTATTTAATACATTTCTCAATCACATTAATGTTAAGTGAATAATGAGTAACAGAAGAAGAAAACGCATGAGAATGAAATCTACGCCAGGGGCACCCTTCAAGAAATAAACGGCAGGAGTTAATGTATGAATTATAAACCATTCTCCCAACATGAAAGCAGCACAAACAACATGTGGGGTGGTTAATGCCGCATCCACTGGATTACTAGATTCAATTTTTGTCTCTGTGACAATGAATGCCGGAGATAGTAATTCAAAAAGATTGTGTGTGCATACAACCTTACATTCTCTGTAATGTCTCAGATGGACATGCTGCATTCAAATACAAAGCCTGCAGAGATTGTTCTCAAAAGTTGACATTTTCATCATGTATATCTGGTCATGTTCAACTTAAAAACATCCTAAGTGAATTACCCACTTCAGCCACAATGCTAATGCTTGAGGAATCATATGTTCTATTCTAATTACTGGTACCACCAGAAGAAAAAGAGATGCTGTCAGACCCGACCAATCTTTGAGCATTTCAAGTAGTGCTTGGGTGAAAATACCAGGTTTTACTTCCGAGTCTCACATTTTATCAGTAAAGGATAAGTTACACAATGAACCAATTTCTTACCAATTAAGTCTGGTTTCATCATTAGGCCATTAAAAATCAGTAAAAATCAGCTCTGAGTTCAGTAATCCACACATGTAGTGGGGGGATGAATAAGACTGGTAAAAAAAAATTCTATTTCAAGATGATTAAATGCTGGGATGAGATTTTGTTAAAAGTATGCTGTGGTTTCTGAAAAAGAAACTGACCTGAATGAGTGTTGATGCAGATGAAGGTCTTCGTGAATGCCCATGGGCTGATACTGTGACTGAAAGGCAAAGGTGGTAATCAGTATATAGATTCCTGGAAGTCAAACTGAAGGATTTTTTATATGAAAGTTGAGTAAAGAGGCCTGAAAATGTGCATCAGTCACATTTAGACTAATTTAAATTTGTCCCTTTTGAAAGAAAGATTGACTGACTTTTTTATATTCTGAACCTTGGCACAGCTATGTAGTTGTCAATATTTATGTTGACTTTGAGCACAAGGAAAAGTCTAGAATAAAAATTTGGAGACTTAAGTGTGCGTGTACTTTTTCCACCACCCACTTGTAGGGTAGGCAGATTAGAACTGATTAGTTAAAAGATATTCCAAAACCCCTATGAATCAAATCAGATCATCCATCTGTTTTGTGGCAAAAAAGGTTGATTAAAAGCTGCCCAAAATGAATAAGACTGGCACCAATTTGGAGGGTGGTGGGGATAGCAAGTCTCTGGCAGTTGGTAAGAGGCTGGGGGGAAGGAAAACCCTAGTATCATATCCTTAAACTGCTGCCAAAATTGCAGGGCCTGCTTCTGCCTGAAATTAGACTCGGACTGAAGCTCTTACTTTTGGGTAGTATTTAGACATATCTCCTTTTTGCTGATGATTTTCTCCATCATGGTTGAAACTTGTGTGGCCTGAATGATTCAAAAGATGGCAAGGTAAGTTTGACAGTTGGCTGTTATGTAGCTGCAAAGTCATAGCCTCAAAGTGGCTGAGGCTATGAAGTGATCCTATCCCTCAAAATAGAGGAAACAAGACAAAAATATTACTGTAGTGAATGTCCATCATCTTTTTCAAACAGCACCTGTAGACACTCGAAAGGTGGTAAAATCCTATAACTCTTCAATGGCTGCCTTAAAGTTTAATTCCATATGGTCTATAGTGGAGTACAAACTGGTTGAGGTTATTCTTGCACTCAATGTAGATGTTATCTTTGGGCACTGCTTCTCTGTCTGCACAGACCGTACCTGGCAGCATGGATGAGGGAGTGCATAGCACAACATTTACCCATTCAATAAGCTGCGAACCTTGCCTGTCAGATGACTGAAAGTGTGGCTGGAAGGGGAAGGTGTACTGCACAGTTAACTTAGTATTTAACTGGACAGTCACTTAAGTGCTTGCTGGACAGTCATCATGGCAGCTGGACAGATGCCAGATTGGACAGACTGGCTCAGCAGATCCCTTAAGACCACATACTATCGAACATCCATCCATCATCTGGCAAAAGGTTGCAGGATAGTGCACAGGATGGCCAGCTTGGCATTTAGCTGGAGAGTTGCTCAGTGGCAGGCAAGACAGTCTGCCTGCAGCCGATCAAATGAACGCATGCCAAAATAGATGGACTGGTTGGACATATCCTTTTAAGACTTTATATAAATGAACAGCAAGCCATTATGTCGCACAGTTCTCTGATATGGTGGCCTTCTGGCCATTTGTAAAGAGGTACAGCCAGCCAGGCAGCTAAATTGGTCAGCAGCCAGTGTTTAACAGTTGTGGCAAGTGTTGTGTACCTCATATTTGATGGGTGGAGGTATACATAATTATATAGATGGGAAAGTAAAGATTTTCATCTTTTAACTGGGTTAGATTGATGATGAAGAATGTCAGAGTTTATATCTGAAAATTAATGTGCATTTGCAAGTACATGTATTCAAAGCAGAAATATAAGAAATCAGCAGCAAGCTGAATGTCTCCATACTGACTTGTTTTAAGTTTTTAAATTGTTTAAAAGAAAAAAGAAAAACCTTGTAAAGTCATGAGTGCAGATTAAAGTTTCTAAATTTAATAAATTCACTAACTGGAAAAATTAAAGTGCTAGAATGTTCTTACTATCATTTCTATTTATGTTCAGCTTGTGTTTCAATTGTACAAAATAAAATACATAACACTTTTTACACAGCAAGTTATTATATTATATCGTTCTAAACAGCTTAACACAGTCACTTTATGAAAATTTTAAGAGAAAACCAACCATCCTGGAAGAGAAGAACAAAGAGATTAAGTAAATAAAAAAAAATGATAATGCTTCCAGCACTTCAGTAAAGAGGCTCAAGTAATTTATATGCAAATAATGAGGTTCAACCACAAATAATGTTTCCTGGGGATAAAGATAATGAGAAATACTATCTTTGATAGTTCCTATGTAATGTTTTCAAACAAAAGAGGCATATATATTTATTCTCTACTAGATGAAATTTTATGATAGAAGTTTTTGAAAGACAAAATAAATCTAAGGACAAAAGCATTATGCAGTTTCTGTCCCTGGCTTAGGAATTAGATCTAGATAGATGTATCAATTTGAATTTTTGAACAGATAAGGAACATTAGAAAATAGATACATGTATCTATTTGAATTTATGAACAGATAGGGCCATCAGATAATAGATACATCTATTTGAATTTTTAAAACAGATAGGGAACATAAAAAACATACATGTATCTATTTGAATTTTCGATTAGATAGGGAACATCAGAAATAACAACTTGTGTTCCAGGCACATTAAATATAAATTATTTAGTTGTGTTGTACATACATTAAATATAATTATCCACTTGTGTTCCATGCACATTAAATATAATAACCTATTTGTTACACATAAATTAAATATAATTATCCACTTGTTTTCCAGTATCATAAAACACATCTCCATCTGAATATGTAAATCTTCATTTTAATATTTGACAAACTTTGTTTTTTATTAGCATCATACAGCCATTTTCCAGTGCATTACAGACTATATACATGTCAGTGGGGGGAAAAACCAATGACCCACAGAAGCTAATTGCAAGCTTGCAAACATATCCATGATGGTTGAGTAAAGACCTGTACATGTATGTGCCTTAGACCACTCGACCAGCCATGGCCTCTGTTGAGGTGCCATTAAACATACTCTCTCTCTGCTACAGAGTCCTATAATAAATAACTTGTGTCACCAATTAATTTTTAAATATATCTCTCTCTGCTAAAATGTCCTATAAAAAAAACTTATGGCACCAATTAATTTTTAAATATAGTGTTTTTACCTTCAACCAGCCTTTGGTCTCTGTTGAGGTGCCATTAAACATTCTCTCTCTCTCTCTGCTACAGAGTCCTATAATAAATAACTTATAGCACCATTTAATTTTTAAATATATTGTTTTTATCTTCAAATACTATTTTTTACAAAACATGTCAGTTTCTTTTGATAATGCAAAGAAACATTGTGTAATTATATAAAGAAATCTAATAACTCAGATGAATACCGAACAGTTCTGCAGTTTAATTATTCTTATCCACAGCAAAAATAGGGTAAATTAATACCAGACAAACATTTATAATCATCAGGGCCAGTGCAAGACAATAAATAGACCTGTGCAAAACTGACATTTGGTGCCTACCCACTATCTGATAAGAATGCTAACAAGAAATTTATATAAGTTATGAGCAAATAAGATTTTCATACTAAGAAAAAGAAACCCTTTGGTTACCTTTTATCTCCCTTGTCTGAATTTTTTATGCCTTTTTTCTGATTTGGCACCCCAGTGAAAATTGCTCCCTGTGCAAGCTCACTGCTTACAAATAGTTTGCGCCAGTCCTGATGATTATCATGTCAGTCACTTACATTCATGTATTTCTTGCAGAACCTATTAACCTTCTTTAATCTGTCATTTTTGTGTGGAAACTGTCAATTCATTGTTCCTAACACTGAGTAATATTTGTCTTTCCCCAAATTTTATTTATTTTCAATCAAATAAAATATTTTGCTTGAGATATAAAGGGCAGTGCAAGTGGTAATGTAACAAAAGAACTCATTATCTTTATTCCTTGTTGAATCATGTCACAGTCTCAACATTTCAGCTTTATTCCTGATGAAACTTTTTCTAATTTTCAAAACTGGAAGATGAGTAAAGTTAAGCTTGGGGTTGTACCACACAGACGTGTGTGTGTGAAAAAACACTATATACTCACTAAGCCAATGTGTGTATAAGCCCACCCTCCAGAACTGTATATACTCACTAATAAGCCAATTTGTTTATAAGCCCACCCTCCAGAACTGAATAGGCAAAAAACAAAAAAAATTGCATGACAGTCTCTGTTAGCTTTTGTGCTGTCTTTGTTCATTGCCTGAGACAGAAACAATACATATAAAATATGAATATCGACTGACTGATGCAACAAATTCTGAAGAATCTGCACACTTGTTTATCATCTTTCACCATTTGCATAGCACACAGGCAAATTGTGTTCATGTGACAATGTATCCTTTTTACATTCACTAACAAAATTGCTGGGTTTTTCTAATTTAGTGAAGCAACAAAACACACATTATACCCAAGGCATTATGTACTATTGATTACGCATACCAGTATTTATACTTCTAAAGCTAATAAACATCTTTGCTCACTTTTTTTTGTACATCAAGTACATTTTTAAAGAAATCCCGTTGTTTACCTTTTACTTCAAAACACTATGAAAAAAATCCCATAAATTATATTATTAATAATTAATGATGCCAACTCATATACTGTGACTTGCCTGTTGCTAGTGGTGCATGCAACAAAGCTCCCTATGGAGCCTCTCACTACTGTTGCTTTAAAACAATAGTACAGGAATCTTCAGAATCATAATTCATAGATCTTTTTATTTAGTTTATTTTCATATTAACACCAAAATAAAACTAGTGTACGTTTGTAAGGTACCATCAATTTAAATGATCACTGATTAATTGAGGATTGAGAGATAACTAATATGGCAGTTCCTTTTGGAAAATCCACAATTGTGGCTCAAATACATATATGGCTGCATTTTCTGGTGGATGGACATGTATCAAATATAAGTCAAGTATAGTAATGCTTGTTTTTCATTTATTATCCTACCAATAAATTAAGACAAAATATCTGTTTCACTTTATGACAGCACATATCATATGTGCGATAAAGCATCATTACTGAAGGGATCTCATCTTTGGGGATCTTCATTAACAATATATACAGGTAGTCAACAACAAAAACTAAAAATATTTTGAGTTAATTCCTTGGTCCACCGATAAGACAATCCTCTTCTTCCAGATATTAATATTTTCCAAAATTACTTGACTTATATGTAAGTATATACAGTAGATCAAATAAATATGGATGGTGTAGACTGTTCTAAATACCTTGATCTATACGAGTCCCAGTAAAATTATAAAGGTGGTGCAGTCAAAATGTATCTTTTTATACCCATCAACCATTTAATACTGAAATGGTCCAAAGTTTTCTGCAACAGAGGACCACAAATGATTTTTCTTGTACCATGATTTAAGAGCATTAGTTATTCAAAGTAAGATGCTGTGAAAATTTTTGTCATTGTCATTTCCAATATAATACAAAATGCCATTATTCAATTTTATTTTACTTGCAAAAAATAGATAAGATATAGGAATCACTTTTCCAATGGAATTGTCATTGGTGACAATAACGTTAAGCTTTTGCATTTAGCTTAGATTCTTGGACATTTGTTTATGAACATTAATAAAACCTGGTAGATTTATTTAAATTGGAAGAAACGCTCCGGTGGCCTAGTTGTCAGAGTGTCTGCCTCAGATGCAGGAGGTCGTGGGTTTGATCACTGGTCGAGTAATACCAAAGACTTACAAAAATGGTACTAACAGCTGCCTTGTTTGACGCTCAGCATTAAGAGGTTAGTGTTAGGACTGGTCAGCATGGTGTCAGGATAATGTGACTTGGTGGGACATCATGCTACATATCTGTGGCATGTTGCCCCTGTGCTACACATCACTATAAACTGCCACACTGCAGACATCATAGCGATATGACTGAAAAATTGTTAAAGCTATGTTAAAAATCATTATCACATCACATTTACCTTGGAGGCAGTACAGGATATATCACTGTGCTTAGTTATGCTTAAACACATGGCCCCCTGTTGGCCAATCTTCTTGGCAAAAAAAAAACCCTTTATGATGAATTTTTCATTTTAAGGGGCCCCATAATTTAACTAGCAATGGGCCTCATTTGTTCTAAATCTGGCACTGCCTGGAGGGTCCTACTCACAACGAGCAAAATAGGTCAGAGTGGACTACTTTTCACACTCAAATAATTTACAAAGGATCTTGAGTTGTCAAATCTGTTTTCCAACATATCAAACTTACATACCAGTAAATGCATGCCTGTACTGAATAAGGGTCTATCATTTAAATCCCATTTATACAATATTTGTTACTGCTCATTCAAAATTTTCCACTTTATAAACTCAAGCTAATGAAGACTTTTCCTGTTTCTTAACAAGGTTACATCTAGTGTGTCCTAAAAATGTATTACAAAGAAGAACTAGAAATATATTAATGTAACAAGGATGCTGTACCATAGTGCCTGAAATGAACCAAATTCAAATCTTAATGATAGTCTGATAGAAATTATACAGACAGATGTGCATAAGAAGTACAGGCCAACGAGGTGAACACCATATGCTACTACAACTGTCATCATGGGGTAAGTTCTGCCAATACAAAGATATGCAAATTTTCTTCAGCTTTGCTCATTCTATGCACACCGTACATAGATCTGTCCAGTACAATGACAACATCAATCTTTGAACAAACTAAACAGCTAAATGTGAAATTTCACCATACATTTTTCTGTAAAAATGTTAATATATTAGTGTGATTATTCTGTATTGTAATTAAACTGCTTTAATTCCAACTTGTCAAGGGACATGCAATTGGTTTTGATAATTATCTTTTCATTACTGACAATATGGAGAATAAAATTATAATAAACCAAAAATTCCAATAACTAAGGGTCTGAAAATCATTCTGCTGTCTTTCCAGATTTCTGACTTTCTTTAAGTCAAAGAAATTAGATGATAATTTCAGCAACATAAGACAGCTCTGTTTCTTTTATCTTATGACACTAGACAAGCCTTCAAATTTTACTTTTGATCAATACAAAAAAGCTGACATAAATAAAGAACATGTGACATGATTTAGAATAAGTATCTTAAACATTATGTTAAACTTAACAACAAAGGTCTAGGAAATATAATATAAAAATCCATTTCTATTCCTATTTCAAAGCTATCATCATTTAAATTTTTCTTTGTCAAATACCATATTAACAGCTTCTAAGACATTTGGCACAACATATTTTGGCTGTGTCAGCTCTGGATCTAGTACAAAGTCTCGGTGGTTGTGATTCGACGCACACTTTGCTCCATATGTCACATAGTCTCGTGTAGAGCAATATACACCAGTACACACTAGGATGGACTCGCAACTTTGTGCATAATTCTCTTCAACTTCCTCGCTGGATTGTTTGCCTACAGGCACAGTAACATCTATCTCATGTGATTCGGACTCCACTTCAGTCAAAGAAAGGCCATTGCTCTGCAAGGCCTTCTGTTTCACAAATTTGCTCCTACTTTGTGCCTTCTTTTTCAGGTATCTATCATAAAGATTGGCACCATATATATCTGATCCAGGATTGTCACTGGAAAGAGAAACAAAATTTTTCTAGTAGAATGTATTTCTTCAATAATGCTTACCCAATCATAATACTGAAAGAGACCTAGTACTACCTTGCAAATCTGAGGATTTCATTCCCTTTTGACTTCTGCGATAATTCACAACAGTGAAGATGTTGCACTGAATGATAATGGCCTTACATGTAGATTCTCCTGTACCAAAAGAACAATAGAATGCTTTTGATATGGCTTACATCTCTAGGATACAGATATGTAACAGACAATCCTGAGCGAGTCCCTGTTCAATGACCTCCTGGAATGACGGAAAATGTGCACCCCAACTCACTGTGTTCATGTCCACAAAAATTGTCAACCTGAAGGTTGTACCATCAAGGGACCACCTGAAATAAGCCAACCAAGATTTTCCCATTCCAGAGATGGGACCTCATATACACTGTTTATTCTCAGGAAGTTTCAGCCATCATTGGGACTACAGTATCATTATAATGGCCTTATAAGTAGGTGAGAACAGAGACATCCACTGTCACATTGAGTAAACCCTGACAGTGAAATTCTCTCTGGCTGAAAGTTTGCTCCATGTAAGAATTTAAGCCTAAAGGCTACCCTGGGTCCATAGTGGAACTGGATACAAAGGAACTAACTAGGCACTGAGTGGCATGGAACCATCATGGTATTATACAGTATCTCTTCACCAAGTGGATGTCAGACCCAGAGCTGGTCTGTGTACAAATGTTGGGACAGAATACATAATATTAGGTCATCATGAACAGTCCCATCAGGTATGTCTGAAAGCTACATTGGGTTAAGTACTGACCATGAGCAATCAATATCTGATGGCATGGAAATAAATTCAAGTGGAATGATCCCCACAATGATTCTCAAGAACCCAAGCTTTTAGCTTGTAATGGATCTTAAGGACTGTTTCCCCTAAGATGAACCCATATTAAGTGGATACTGTGGCACAAATGGCCATTGAGCAAGCTGGGTGTATTCTGGTACTATTTGTAGAATGAGTCTAAAGCTGGAGTCAGCAATCTGTGGCATGCATGCCACAAGGTGGCATGTCAAGAGGTTTTGTGTGGCATGCAAAGGGCAGCCAAAAATCTCAATTTTAACAGTGCTACTCTCTTATTGGTGGCATGTGCTTGTTCATTTTGAAATTAATCTGGCAAAAAGTTACACATTTTGTAAAATAGGTTGCCAACCCATGGTCCAAACAGTGCCACTTCACTGATGATAATCAATGTAGCCAGTCTATAATTAAACATAATGGTCAGGATTGGCTTTGTTATTGACCTCATGCAATCAGACTTAGATGGCAGAGTTTGATAGCATGGAATAGGACAATTGTATTATTTATAACTTTGTCAAATTCTTTATGTTGGTAGCAGGTTATAAGATCTGTACGCCACAAACATGGTCCCTACTGCACCATGCAAATGGCATCTGAGGTTCTTAATGGTGAGGGCTGCTCCATTCCATGGCTATGTGTCTGTTGTGTCTGTAATTTTCTCTAAGTCAGCCACTCAACCTGACCATGATAACAGCTGAATGCCAATTTGTCTCTTTTTATTAGCATGTCAACAAATGCTGAAAGCTGGGACCATGATATTGATGTAGAAGGACATTGAAAATGAAACTCTGGTGGTAACAAGCACAAGAATTCTGAAGGTAGAGTAGAGTCTTCTCTTGTCTGTAAGATCTAGCAAACTTCTATGTGTCTATGTGAGTGTAGTAATGGTGACATCTCCTGTGCAATCCAAGATGAAGCTGAATAACATTGTCTAAAGGACTGGCTCACCATGCTTGCAGAATGTTCTGATTAGTATGTATTTGATCCCTAATCAAGTGTTACCTTTGATTGACAAATGCAAGAGAATGCAATGACTCCATATCCTGTGTGTTATGGGGCACTAAACCGGGCACTGGGGAAACTGATTTATGAAAGTGACTTGTGATTTGGAGTAAATTTGCACAAAAGACCTGACATACAGCAGAGTTAAGTTTTGATGGAACAGTGCCATTTAATCTTGCATGACACTGCTATTATCTATCTTGAGATGAGTATGGGGATATTTGATCCACAAAATTGGTCCATATTGCTGTAAAAGATAATATTTGAATAGGTTTGCTTCAATCTCACTATCATTCCATCATAATTGAATGAGGCCTACCATTTTGTCTTACAAAGTATGAATGACTCTGGTGGTAAGACAGTGCATTCCAAATGACTGCTAAGCAAAGGCTCCCTGTGTTTGGCAAAGGCTTGAGTACAAAATGAAGTGCATCATGTAGCAATTACTTCATGGCACTATGCTTGTTAGGTTCATCCTCTAGACAAAAATTGTTTTTCTGTGCCTGACAATGGACAATTAGCTGTGGTATGGACCGAATGCAGATGGAACGGAGCCACTGTAACTGACATTAAACTGGGTATAAGATATTTGATCCATGTAGCCAGTCCATACAACTTAAGTTGTTTGTTATCATCCAGATCTGGTTCAATGGCTGGTGAAAAAGGTGATTGGATGTCAAGATCTTGCAGCAAAGGGCAAATTGGTTCTAAGGATTTGGAGATGTAACTGAATGATAGCTTGGATTGCTTTATGGCTGATGAAGGGTGGAGTGTGATACCCATGGAGAAGTCAACCATTCCCTGCTGCATCATCAGCATGCAAATTAATGATTTCTTTGTCCTTCAATGTATGCTTATGGGCCTTTCCCCTTTAGTATACCAAGTACTACAACCCACTAAATTTTTGTTTATAATATGCAAGTCTGACATATAGACTGGCAACCAGGGCAAGTGTGTAGAGCGGTTGTCCATCCAATGTTTACCATGTTGACAAAGCTTACACTGGTTTTGCTCACGATTTAAACATTTAAACATGTAGGACAAAAATGAGCAGGTAATATAAACCGGTGTAGCATGGCACACATCAAACTTTATGAACCCAGAGTGTAAGTGTAGAGCCCACATTGTGAAAATTCACCTGGGAAAATCAAACTTACCTGTATGTATCCAACCATAGCAGAAACTATTTAGCAATGTACAATACATGCACTGAAGCATCAAAATTGGTACAAAGTGGATACCATAATATCAATGTACCATGTAAAACAGGCCAAATGACAGTATATACAGGTAAAATAAATAAAGTGTCATGCATATAACTACACAGTAGATGATATGACTAGATTAATAAAGAAAACTTATCTGCATGTATCTGACCATAGCAGAAATTACACAACACTATGATACAAGTTTTCTATAAACTTGCACATATTTAAATACAGCTGTAGTAATGTGTAGGGATGCACTAGTGACCCATGCAGATACACATCAAGAGCACCTAAGTGTGTGTGTTTGGCAAAGTGATGATATAAAAGCTTTGTTTTTAAAGAAAGAAAGAAAAGTTAGAAAGTTAAATATGGAGTACACTTCACATCTTTTCCAACTTGCATTATGGTAGAAAATGTTCAAATACTTGTATGTGCATTGCAATGCCTCTCTGTCTGTAGAGAGTGTGCTACTTGGCAGAAGTAGAACTATTCACAGAATAGAATAATTCATTCATTGCACTTTTAGAAGCTGGTATCGTCTAGTTTGGCAAAATTCATTTTCCATATTTTAATAGCTGCCAAGAATAGTGTACTTGAGACAAATTCAGATTGATTTTTGGAGCACATGGAGCAGTCATTTTAGTTAGCAGTGTCCTAAGATCATTTAAAATTTCCAAAAGTACAATATCCAAAGAAATTTGAGCCACATTACATGAAAGTAGTATTTAGGTATGCCAACAGTCTCTCCACTATGCATGTTTAATATGCAAACAACTTCATCTTACATACACCACTCTCTCAAAAGTACATAATAACTGGTGAGCACCACCATAGTCTGGGAGGGCTGGATTTTCAAGGTAGTAGTAGTTTTCCTAAGGTATTATGATCAGTTAACATAATTGAAGAAGAAATTTGTTGTCAAATTAAAATAGTGATTTTGCACTTTTATAATATGATCAAATCAAGATATAATTATTAACGAGCAGATGTCACCAGCACCAGTCATGTTTGCTAGTCTTTTTAGTCAATAATCCATTACAGCTTTTACATTTCTGGAAGTATAAAACATCATTTTGAACATATGGTTATTAAATATATTTTTACATAATATGAAAGAGTACTTTATCTGAAAGGCTGAAAAAAATAAGTGGAACAGAAATTCCAAATGTCACCGGAGCATTGACATTTATTGCTTCCTGTCAGCCCTGCATTACACTGGATATCTCAATTTTAATCAGATTTTGCAATCTCCAATTTGTCCTTTGACAAACAATATACTGTAAACCATTTATGAATTATAACAGTGCTAATATCAAAGTTAAAACTTGTCATCAGTATAAGAAAATGTTAAAATATTAGATAAGTCATGACAAGCCAAAGTGACCAATGCTAAAGCAACAAGAGTAATGCAGCTTACAACTGACCTTTCAAATTTGTATGCAACAACCATATGATCTAAATCTGGATAACATTTCATTATATAACTCTGTCAGTTAACAAACAGATACAAGTATCACAGTTCAATTTACTTTGCAATGACTATAGTCTTTAAGTTGTGAATCTGGCCATGGTAAGTGACTCACTTTTATCATCATGCTAGATACAAGTATGTGGATAGAATTTCATCAAAATGTATTTAAAATACTTAAAGTTACAGAAAAAACACCACAATGAGGGTCACAATAAAATAGGCCACAAAGCTAAATTTTCCTAGGCCTGCCATTTACAATGGTAAATCTGATTATAAGTCTGATTCCCATTCATTGACAATTTTTATCCCTCCACATATACATAAATAAGATCATGACCAAAATGACCTTGAACTTAGACATTCACACCTGTTAAAATATTTTCATGACACGGCTAATATCTTCAGCTTGTCTGTTGTCAATTCATCCATGACAGTCATAGTACTGCCAGTATCAAAAGCTTGAACCAACGACCTCCCATCTAAAATTAAAGCTAATGCTCCCTATAACCTTGACCTTTAAACTCCTTATCATTTAATCTCTGGGACATTCTATCCTATGATTCATTTATGGGCAGTCATATGATTGTTCCCTGATGAAAACATGAGGTACTGCCTTTTTTAAAACATTTTGTAATCAAACACTGATGTTAGATGGACAGGGAGATGGAGATTGTGACTGCTATGGCATACCTTTAGTGATGGTCATCAGAGGTAAGTTAAAAAAATGCAAGAATCTCCTTTAAAAAGTTTCAAATAGATTCAACATAAATATCAAACATGGTTAACAATAAAATAGTCATTGTAAACTTGGATATGTAGTTAAAGCATTGATTGATAAGGTTTCAACTGAAGTAATATGCATAAAAATTGCAGACACACATGATGTTCATAGTGCTTTATTCCATTTCATACAAAAAACAAAAGAGTGGAGATGCTCCAATTTAAATGCTATTCTGAAATCATGTTAAACAAGACCATGGTCATGGGATGAACGGGTCATATTTTATTATTAATGTTCTACACAGGAACAAATATATATAGATACAGGAACTTGAGAAAACAAGAGGTGCTCACCCAACACTGTAGATGGTTTTGAGTTGCTCAGTGCCCATATCCTTGGCCTGCAGGTCTAGAAGATAGTCAACATGATGATATGTCAGTTCACTGGGTTTTCCTACCAGGCCTGTGTACCTCAACTCTCTACCAGAGATTTTCTGTGAGAACAATGCATACTTAAATTCAGTATATACCCACAAAAAAGCATAATGGTGACCTGCATAGCATAACATCTGTGTCATATCTGAGTGATACTAAACAAATACCAAAATTTCCTCTTTGAATATTCATTGAATGTACTAAAACAGGATTACAATATTTGTCGATATTAATAAGGTATCAAATCCAAACTCCCTTTCTTTGCCGACTTTGCTATTTATTGTCCCTCCATTCACCACCAAACAGCATTGAAAATGTGGAGAACTCAAAATCTAAATAAATGGTATTTTGGTTGTCTTTAATAGAACACTATGAATTTGGTGACATCAGACTCTAATTAAACAGTGTTTTGGCAGTCTTAAGTAGTAGAACACTGTGAACTTAATCATCAAAATTTAATTAAGTTAGTTTGAGGATTCTGGCCAAATATTAAATGAATGTATTATTTTCCATGTTTATCCTTCAACTCAGTATAACCATAAACATGCTGAAGATGGATGTTAAACAAGTTCAGCTGAAGTCTATCTCAAATATTTTTCTTACAAGTTGAATTTTTCACAATCAGAATTATATTAATGTGGCCAATTTATGTAAATCGGGATAAATCAAATCAATTTCAGTGATATGTAAGGGCTTTGTCAATTGTACTATGACCCCTATTCTATACCATGCAAGGCATCCACTTTTTCACTCATAAAAACATGCTAGGAACTGATTAAGCTTGGATCAGATCCATGTCTGAAACATATCATGATTGGATGAGATTCATGCTAGGAACATATCATGATTGGATGAGATCCATGCTAGCAACATATCATGATTGGATGAGATCCATGCTAGGAACATATCATGATTGGATGAGATCCATGCTAGCAACATATCATGATTGGATGAAAAACATGCTAGGATCATATATCATGATTGGATCAGATCCATGTCTGAAACATATAATGATTGGATGAGAACCATGCTAGGAACATATCATGACTGGATGAGAACCATGCTAGGAACAGATCATACTTCTCTTTCAAGCATGGATCTCATCCAATAAAAAAATTATTAATGATACTGACCATGTTAGTTTTGTCATTCACAGAAGGTCAGGTTGTGTATTGGTGTCATTAATGGATGTCAGAAAAACAGTAGTAAACCTAAAATAGATCCAGGAGGAACAATTGTAAGTACAGGCAGTATATCTGATTAAACATCTGCTACATTAATTTGTTGACAACTGTTAGTAAACAAAGACCTAAACCAAGTACCTATTATAGAGTGAAACATGTCAAGCTTGACATGTTTAAAATGTAAAGCAGAGAAATTATACATTTGGACTGTACTGTGATAAGTAAATCCTGCTTAAGCAGGTACCTTTATCTAAGGGACACCTGCTCTGAATCAAGATTTATAAATCACTTTGCTTAGTTTTACTAACAGATTTATCATTTAATAACTAAAAGCTGTCCACAAAGAATGAACATATTTTGCAGTTTCTGTCTTTAATTATGGTTCTTGGTTTCCTTTAATTCAAGAATGCTGTGACTGTTTTGAAGGGGTCTACATCAGTTGCTAAAGGAACCAGTCATTACATAATCATTACCTGGAGGGTCTACATCAGTTGCCATATAGAACTAGTTATTACATGCTCAGGGATCGTCCTGGGCTTCACCAGTGTCGCAAATTGTGATTTTTTCCTTATTGGTGACAAAAAATACATGTTAGGGATTTTTTTGCTACAGCCTTTTTGGCATTTTAATTTGTACATACAATAAAGATTTGGAGTGGAGAAATTCAATGGAACCATGAAAGGAAGTCACAGACTTATACACAGACCTATATTCCCACATAAACAAATCCTTTGTTTGTACTGACAAACCTGTCTGTGCAGTGCAATGTTACATCATAATCCTCTAATGTTGAAATCTGGCCTATGTACTGTGGATCTAGGACATCTCCCCCCCCCGGGACTTTCCCAGACATTTTCCCACTGGACTTTTTCCCCCAAAAGATATGACTTTTTTCGCCCAGTCATTTCCCACCCATGATCTTAAAACTTAATTCATTTAATATGACATTTTGCCAATAAAATAAAAAAACATAACTTAATATAAGTTATGTTACAATAAAAAGGTTATTTGAAATCAATCTCAGTAGCACCAAAGTTAACATTTTCACATATAAAAAATGTATTGTTTAAATGTTAATGTTGTAAATAATTGATTTTAAGTATTCTATGATGTCATGATTGTCAAAGTCAGTGACTATGTTTGCAACTCTCAAAGAACAGTCTTTGTACTTCTTCTTTGGTTGTTTCATCATAATCCGCTAATGTCAACATCTGGCCTGAGTACTGTACTGAAACAACTACAATTAATTGAATGATGCCTAATCCATCTGTTGTTTACCTTAAATATACCAAAAATGCACTATAAATAATGGTTAGACTCAAGCCTCATCAACATATTTCAAAGAAACCTCCTGTTCTACATTCAGTAAAAGAACTAGCATTTGATTGACAAATAGACAATGCCCATTTTTGTTATAACTGATAATGCTTAAAAATTCGGTGTCATACCTGTGCACTAATGGTGATGTGGGATGCAAGTCTACATTAAAGCTAAATGTTACTATATATAAAGTTGTATATAGATAATGGTTGGGAAATGACTGGGGGAGGGAGTCCCATCTGATGGGGGGGGTGGAGTCCAGGGGAAATGTCCAGGGGAAGAATGTTGGGAGGGGGGAATCGGGGTGGTGATGGGATGTCCTGGGAAGAGATGTTCTGATACCATGTACTGTATGCTATAATAACACTCATTCATTCTACCAGGCTATATCTGATATGATGGTCACTAATGCCCATATATATGGTACATTTATGTCAGGTGTTGACTCTTATAAGTTTCATTGGTGGGAATGAAGATCTAAGTTTGTGTATCAAGAAAAGCTCTATAGCATTCAGTGTGTGTGGTGGGGTTGAATTTAATTAAAAACATGAGCTAGACACAGTAGATGTCACAATGTTGATATTTTTACATTTGAGGTGCAAAATATTCATCATCATGTAATGATTTATTTTATATTTTAGCTGTACTGCTTGTTGTCAATAAAGTAATAACTATTCCGTGTTTTTCAATTTTCAATTTTAATTCCCTATTACATTAACAGACTTGGAAAAATATTTACTTTTTATTCTGGTGACACTTTTTGAAAACTGGTGACAAAATATTGCGGTTGGCAATTATTTTTGTGACAACTTTTTAAAAGCCAGAACCATCCCTGCATGCTCATTACATAGTAATAATTATGTGCAATATTTTGTGTAAACTGCAAATCTAAAATGTTCATTACCTTAAGTGTCAACTTTTATTGTGCTTTTTAAAAACAATGCTACAATGAATCACAAGTGAATTATGCAGCAACTGTGTGGAAAGTGAAGTACAAGTCATACAGGTTATGTAGACATGCAGTACTAACTACATGTATTTTGGTTTCAAGTGTCAGTTTTGAGAATCTGATTACACATACATTCAAACTGGCAATTCAGTTTATATCATTGCTTATCAATCAATATTATTTGCAGGATCATTTTATAACAACCTCTGAATGTACATGAGAGAAAAGGAGTGTTAATATACATTTTTAGATGTGATGCAGTGTAAACTGGATTGAATATTGAATGACATGATTCCACTGTTTTGATCTTTAGTGATTGATAAATTTCATCTGGAAGTTTTATAACAACAACCATCATGCAAATTTCTGAACAAATGGGAATGAACATACTGTAGTAAAACTAGATTTAGGGCTAATTTTAGAACAAAAATATTTTATTTAAGACCAATAAAGGAGCATATATGACCATGGTGACACATATTTAGACCTTTGACTGTTAAACAATGCCCCAACAGCTGAAGATTGACTACACTGATGATGTATACCTTGCACAAAATTCCAGGGTATTTGTTCATGTGTAATTATAAAAGTTATGGAAAATATCCTACATCTTTTGAATACTTAATCTGACAGCCTAATAAATGGATAATAACCTATATGGCTGTTATGTTTACCAATTTTAAAAATTATTACATGTTTACAAAAAAGAAAAGAACCTGTTTAAATGTGATCGTATATATTTGTCATAATATTTGTTGCTGACATTTAGATATTTCTTGCAGTAAAAGGAAACCATTTGTATATTTATGATATTTTATTGATAGTTTTAAACTCATCAGTGGCACATCTTGATGATGAGTTGAATATACATTAATGTGCTAATTTTGACAATTAGGTCAATTAAGAAGCTCATTAATGCAATTATTTTAGTGCTAAGACTCTTTATTGTTAATATTAAATTAGCTGCTACTGCAGATTTAAAGTTGCTAATACAATTTCTCTGCTGAGAAGTTGTCCATTTCATTATTTTCTAACACGGTACAAGAATTGCATGTGATGGTAACCAAGTTTTTTTTGTTGCCTTTGCCATTTCAAAAATTTGTCTTGGATTGGGTTTCCCACTAATTAAAAAGTCCAGTAAACAAATATGAGAACAGCAGCCCTGATTTGAACTGCTAAGACTTGCTCCAGGTCCAGAAACTTGAGGCCAAAATGACATTAGTCAAATTGGACATCTATATTATGCTTTCTTTTATTTGGTTTATAATACTTATTTAAATTTTATTTTGTAGAACATTTCATGATACTGTTGCTGTCAATGAAAGGTACTGACCTAGTTAATGTCTTCAGGATTTCAAAACATGTTTAAGTTGCAAGAAAAATGGTGCATGAATCATGGACTGGCATGAAGTTAGGATAGTCTAGATTTACATATCAGCATTGATTCTTAAATAGGAGAGAAGTGTCCTCCCTTGCATGATGATATTGCGCATGTATGACAAGCAAATTGTAAGCATCCATATGAGCATCTGTGTTGATTAATAAATGCACACATGACACAAGCCTTGAACAGAATTCAGTTTTCTGCATCTTGATCTGAACTTGAAATACTTTTTTAAAATGGGTATCCGGTTGTTCATTAAATTACCCAGGTTATATCAATGTGTGGGTACCCGAGTATCATTTGGTATCTTTAGTTGTAGAATTGGATAAAGCGCTAGAAATAGCTAAATACACACCTGATACAGTGACTCAAGACAGTGAAGAAAACAACCATGTCCAAACCTGGAAAGAAAGAAAATAGCATATAAATTCCAACCTGCAAAGTTTTACAAATCCTACAACTCTTAACAAAGACACCATTAAGGATGCCAAAACATTTTCCAAAAATAATCCTCTTTGAAATGGGTATCCATTCTGTTTCAGAAACTCAGAGATCAAAATGTGATTTAAATTGAAAGAAGAATTTTAAGTAATAATCCATAATCAAAACAAACAAAATTTTGTTTCAAATTTTTACTCAAATGCAGCATTTACGATAACAATAACTGGTAAAATTGTAACTGAATACTTAGCAAAGGGATAAAATTGTTGAATTTTCAATCATACTCATTTCACAGCAGGTCAAAACATCACTAAAACTTTGGCAGGAAATCAGAATTATGTTCATAGTTTAAGGCATTAAAAGTGTAAAAGCTGTTGAGTAACTTAAGTTCCCAAAGATATTATTAAAGTTTTCTTTCTTTTACATAATATTTCTTTAGCAATGATATGAAAATAACCTGAAGTTAAACATTTTGCATATGGTTTTGATAAATAAATGTTTGAAATATAGATCTACCAATCAGGCCCTCTATGTTCTTGCATAGACATCTGTTTACAATGCTTATCTCAAATTATGTACATAAAACATTGGTCACATTCATGGTATTAATGGACTAGCAGTCACCAAAGAAATCTTGTGTGTGTGTGTGTGTGTGTGTGTGTGCATGTGAGTGTATGTGTTTATATGCCATTACTCTGTCTCGCAGAAGGATTATGCATCTTAGTAAATCAGCAACCGATAAGATAAGAAAAGTCTATATACACCTTTCCCTCATTAACTCACACACACAGGGTCCACAAACATAGACTGCACTATAATCGATGGCACGAGTTTCTGAAGGACGTCCAGAAGTTGAAAAATTCTCTTAGACATCAAGAAAACAGCAGAGGGAGTGTCAGGGTTTGGGAACTGGGCCATTTAATGACTAAATGCTCATTTTACAATCACTTCAATAATAGCTTTTAATAACGCACTTTTTGGAATGAAGTTGCTCATTATTCTGTTTAAATAACATTTATTATCAAAATGTCCAACATGTGAAAGATGGTTCAAACTGATTCCAACAACCATCATATGTGCATGAAAACATCTGTATATTACATCACTGCTTTTTGTTTTTATGATGAGTCTGGTTCCTGGAGTGGTATTGTATACTATCC
The DNA here is from genome assembly GCA_016746295.1 of Potamilus streckersoni. Lineage (NCBI taxonomy): Eukaryota > Metazoa > Mollusca > Bivalvia > Unionida > Unionidae > Potamilus > Potamilus streckersoni. Next base: position 2,495,798 of record JAEAOA010001325.1, read on the forward strand.
TGCCAAATTGGTAGTCAAATGAGCAGGAAGCTAGATTAACTGTTGATACACCACCAAATTAATTTTAATAGTGATTTGCTTCAAGTTCAATAGGTAGGGATCAAATTTTGGGGTATTTTCTGTCTTTAAAAAATAGGATCCATGCCTGACACCAAGTTATAAGCGGGTTCGCGAGTTATCAGGGAGTGATGTACAAGACAGATGGGTTATAACAGTTTACAGAATTTTAGTATTTCCAGTAACTCTGTGTGAAAAAGTATGGCTAATTAAAAAAAAAGTAGAATGAAGCAGGGCTAATTTTTAAAATAATAGGAGGGAAAAAAAAGGGGATAGTAGGATTATTTCATCATGGGAACGTTCTGAACAGTAGTATGATTTTACTCAGATACTAGCATTCTCATTAGTCCAGCTCACCTCTATGCGCTTCAGCTGTATGTGACCATTTTGGTCATAACATGATGCATTTTGACAAATATCTTCAAATAAACACAACAGAAGCTATTAACTGTAATTAATTCCAACTATCATGAGCAACAATATTACCTTATTGTATTTACAAAAAAGTAAAAATGATTAATCAACTGCTGCTAAAACAAGCAATTTAATTATTGTTGTTTCTAAAACTTCACCAAATACTGTATTGACAAAGTCAAGAAAACACTTTTTAACTGTCCCTTTAAGTATGTAATAACTTAAAAATAATGTTAGTGATCACTGTAGTCTGAACAGATGGCCAGTATGGCATAAAGACATCTGTGCATAGGTTCATGTACACATACTGGGATTGCTTCAAAATAAGTAAAACCTGCCAACAGCAGCCACTCATGGCAAATGGCAAAAGTGACATATGTATGCATAACCTCTGTATACAGGTTCACTTTTTTAAGTTGGTTTTTGAACAAATACCATGCAGTGATTATTATTATTATTATTATTATTATTATTATTATTATTATCAATAGATCTTTTTATATGTGCACTACTAAAGAAAACCCATACAATACATACATGTTGATCTTTGTACTCAAATTCATGTTCCTATTCCATATATTCATATTCCACATGTCAGGCATCAACCAGTTATAAACCACTAGATGACAACAAAAAATAGTTTATTTTATACATGGTTGATTCTACAAGAGTATAATTTTTTGTATGAAAATTAACAACTGACATAACTAACATCAAACAGACTGGTAGGTAAAGCTGCAACAGGACTGTGTAAACAGCTCAATTTAGTTTACTGTCTGTAAATCTTTACAAAAGCCGGTGAACATGTAAACGAAGATACATGTGGCTGCCAGTGAAACAGGAACTACTTGTTCTAATAAAATTTTTTCAACATCTCTGCTTAAGAGGAGCGTTTCTAATGATTTTCTGTTTGTTCTTTTCTTAAAGTATGAACCATTTTCATACTGAATGTGGCACTACTAGAATAAGTTGAATATTGGTTATTTTATGTACTTGCTTGTAAGATAAATCCAACTGCAAACTGCACAGACCCAGATCGGCTGTTATTGCAATTTTTATCACGTACGCCAAAACAACAGCAGGAAACAACATCACAATCATACAATGTATGTTATACTGAAACAGTTATATAGGTCAAACAAAAGATATGTCATACAAACTGAGTCCTGTAACAATAAAGCATGAAGGATATAGAACAAATGAAAAGCAACATACATCAGCATCATGCACATTATAAAAACTATCAGCTGTTCAGAAAGCCTAATGTTTTTCCACTGCTATGTTGGAGTACAGCATCAAACATCTGGCTGTTATAGTTCCAGATTATAAAAATTACTAACCATGTCTTCAAAACATTTTACTTATTATGATATACATAAATACCTAAAAAAAATTTGATCACAATGTCAACAAAGAAGCAGAAAATTAGAAACAAACATAATTAAAATACCATTATAAAAATTAAAATACCATTATAAATGATCTTAAAACATATATAAATGTAATTAGGAGCAAGGTAAGGACAGAATGATCCAGAAAAAAAGTTTATTCTTGCCCATAACTACCACTGAATATCACTGGGACAATCTGTAATTTGTCATACAGAAATCACAAGTTATTCCAGCATGATTAAAGATTCATAATGGTCCAATCAAAGGCATTCTGCAATGAAAGGGAAACATAATATGTGATGAAAGTTAATTACCTACTGACACAGGTGTCAACAGAATCCAGTTCAATGCTGAACAAATCCCATATTCTGACAGCCCAAGCTATTCATTTTTAGAGTAAACATGTCAAATTTTCTCAGTTGCTAGTCCATGACAAGTGTTTTATCCTCTTTTAAACATGTTGGCCAAGTGCTCATTGACACCATTTCAAAACTGTATACAATCTGGTAATTTTGTAACTTTGCAGTAAATGCCTTTTTTCTCTTCAGAACATAATAGGCTATACATGGTGACCAGTTTATCTGGTAGATGATGAACCTGGGAAAACCCCAATAAGAACCACTGACCCACATGAACCTACTGGCAAACTTTCTTACATACCCACAATGGCTAAGCCAGAGACTTAAACCCACATAGACTTAGGCAAGATGGCAGTGATCAATAATGGGAAGCACCATAGATCCACTTGGCCATATAGGGCCCATTGTATTAAAGAATTTTAGTATTTAATTATCTTAGAAACATTTCTTAATTTTTTTTTCTTTTCGACTCTTAAAACATGTCAAATGACTACAAAATGTAATATTTACTTACTAATATATATATATATATATATATATATATATATATATATATATATATATATATATATATATATATATATATATATATATATATATATATATATATATATAGACACACACACACACACACAATCAAACATACTTATCCAAATAATTTCATTCATAGTTCTAGTTTCCACCAAAAATTAGATCATCCAAATTAATGACGGACCGGACCAAATCCATGTCTCCTGATGGGTCCAGATAATCTGTAGTACTGTATATTTTGTTTTACTTGATTTTAGGTTATGTTTGACAAAATGAAATTTATAGCAAAGACATTTCACAGAAACTGTTAATATAGTCTATTCACCTTTATCAATCATTTATCACTTTGACTGGATATACTTATTTGGATGTATTCAATAAAAAATAGTCTCAATATGACAAAACAGATAATCATGACATAAAATCAAAAAGTTGACCCAGCTAGCTAGTAAGGTGGATTTTACCTATTCAAACATCTTCTTAACTTCACAAAGGTCATTCAATCTTTGTTTTCTACCTCTGTTAAAAAATTTGACCTCAAGTAAACATAGTAGCCAATGTTTCAGCTGAGACACAGGAGAGTAATGTGAATTTTTGTGTCAAAGTAGAAAAGAATGCTAGTGACTTGTGGATTATAATTATATTCTTGACTTACTGTTCCATTTTTTTTTGGTCCTTTACCTTTGTCTTTCCTTCTGTATTTATCAAACATCTGAACACATAAAAAGCATTTCCATCTATTTGATGATTTTTATTTATGTTTGATTAACACATATTCTATACACAAAACAGGATTTTCTTAAATTTTACCTCTGAATCACAATGTCATTCTCTACCTCATACCAATATTTACACTGATAATCTCAATGCCATTCTGATTCATACCAATATTACACAAAGGCCTTTCTGGTCTCCATTTTATCTTGAACTTGTTTCTCTGTAACTCATATACCCTGATGGAGACAGGAATTCTGTGGTTAGTGTGCTGGACTTGAGACCAAATGAGCATAGGCTCAAATTCTACAGTCAGATTAGCAAAGGTCAGCTACCATTTGGGAGTCCTTGGACAAGGCAATTTATTCTGATTTCATCAGCACTAAAAAACATACCTATGTTGTGCTGCTGTAACACAACAAATAAATGAACACACACACACACACACACACATGAACACACACACACAGCTGCCCCCGAAACTCTTTCAAATCTGAGGTGGAAGGGAGAGGATAAAACAATAATGAATAAATGGAAAGCAATAAAAATGCTTAAGTTATTCTAGGATGTGGACATACATATGGAGAGATGGATACATGGACAGGCAAGCACTCAGATTCTGATGTGATTTCTATCTCCAATCACTTCAGCATTAGTCAACAAAAGCTGGTTTTGAGAAGCAACACTGAATTTACAGTACTGCTTAGGTATTACCTAGGTATACAAGCCTCTGCCATCCAAAGTAGGTCCATATTACAGGCAAGAACAGGGATGTGAGGGTAGGGAATCTCTGAGGAGGCTGCACTGGGCTTTCCATTTGTCAACAGACAGTCAATAATTAACTGAAGATTTGTCTCCCACCTCACTGGCTCTCCAAATAAAATAATAGCTGAAAATGATAGACAAAATAAAACATATTTCTTCAATAACTAGGTAAATCTCAGCAAATTTAGCACATGCAGTTTTTTAAAGATCAACCATTCTCAAAACAACAGTACTGTACATGCTACTTTAAAACAGATCATTTGTTTTTTGAAATATTCCTTTTAAATATGTATATGAATTACAATTTATTTCATGTGTACTTAGACACTTAACATAGAATTATAATGATTATAGATGGTTTACACTGGATTGTGAAACCAAAAGTTTACTTTTAAATTGATGCCTACTTTAACAGTAATTCACTGTTTGACATTCAAAACTCTTGAAAACTTAATAAATGAAAAAATACTTTAATCATTCAAGCCACTTCAGTGATCAGACTGGCTGATTAAAAATTATCCAATTCAAGTTTAAATTGTCTCCAGCAATCAGACAACTATTAATGTTCAGCTGTAGCCTTAAAGCTTTCCTACATGCTCCATGAAGCATTGGCATAAAGCATACAGTGTATGGACCCTATTTAAGCAACTTTTATTAATAAGCTTTCTTTTCCATTCTAAGCATATAATGTTAATCCACTGTTCCAATGGCTTATATAACACAATCTCAAACATGTGAGAATGGTAACATCATTTCATCAATAAATCATTACAACTGTGATGAAAATTACTGCTCTGCTAGATCATGATTATTATTATTATCATTATTTACCTTCAATTCTTGGAAAGTACTCCTCAAAGCCACATGGCTGAAAGAGAACAAGTGCTTTGAGATTCAGTGTGATGCATTTATAAATAGTCTGTATCTTAAAACAGTCTAAATATGTCAAAGGCAGCAATTGTAATGTATCATAAAACAGACTTCATTTTCATTCATCCATTTATCCTAGTCACTTAAACAAATAATGCCATGGCTATACAATTTATTTCGGGAGGAGGGGAGATTTGCACTAAAGGAATTAATTATAAACTATCATGTAAAATAAAAACAAAGCACAAAAAAACGTATTTAAAAAATTCTTTGAAGATTATCGATACATGGACCTTTTTCTCATCTAGGTCTATAAAGAATACATGCAAAATCATGTCTCCAAAAAGTGCTGTGCAGCTTTAATATGCACAGCACTTCTTGCCAGTTTTGTTCTTTCCTTTGCCAGTTTACATCAGTTTTAGATAATAGTATTTACACTGCTTTCATGGCTGTTTCTGATCTAGTAAATATACATATGTAAAAGTGCTTTCTGTAGAAACCAGAATGTTTAAGATAATTATTCTTTAGTACTAGACTGCAGTCTCTCCATCAAAACCAGCTGGTTAAGACAAAATTTAGAAAACTCAGCAACAGACACAATATTCTTTCTAATTTCAACACTCCAGTTTCATGTTTTGTAAAGTCATGCACAGGCCAGTCCCTGGGAAGCACTTAGCTCTTATTTCCTCAGAATGATATAGCCAGCCAAATATGTTAAAAGTGCCATGAAACCAACAATAATTTTTTTTTTAAATACATCCATGACAGTACCATCTCTGCTGTTTTAATGTTTATGTCTTTTTTAAAAAAACTAAGCAAAAACTGTAGCCTTTTAGTAAGGTATGGATGCTGCTGAAACCAGTTCAAAAATACAGTGAAGATATCTATGTTGATTTTAATCGATAGAAGTAATATTTCACAAGTGGGAATATTGTCATGGCATTTGTGACAAAACCACACTTGGCAATACAATGTGACTACTTTATGAGTGAAATATGTATTTACAACTAATCAAAAAGTGTATATTTTTTTTCATTATATTTTTGAAGGCTATAACCTTCAATTTGCATGGTTTTGTTGTTCCATTCTGTGGTAATGCAATTAAGAGCTGCAATACTACATCAATAAAATGAGTTCTGATATTTTTCAATAATTTTAGGACAGGAATTACTTGCTGGTTTTACAAATTTAGATTGCAAATATGCTTCAAAGTATTATTTTGTCAAATTAATGACTATTTCCATGCCAAATCGAAGATGTTTTAATTTTATTTTCATTAACACAATTCTTATACAAATTCATACAGTAAACATCACTGGGATGGGTGCAGAACATTGCAGAAAAAAAGACATAATGGTCAAACAGACTTCAGAAGGTAAGATCATTAGACAAAATATTTTAATGATTGTTACTTTACTTGTATGGCTTTTGGTTTCTTTTTTTGTTTATTTCTCTGTTCAGACCTGAACTGTTGTGTGCCGGCAAGCTTGTAGTCTTGAAATAAACAGATGACGTACCCTAATTTCAACTGTCTGGTAATTTTATGTGCAATCACTACCTATCAATACTTGAATATTCATAAATTTCAGAAATGGGTTAAATTTTGGTGCAAGTTAAAATTGCTACTTAAACAATTTATTTTACCATATTTAATCAAGAGATTTTCTTAAAATGTCTACCATTTGTCACTGAATGTAACAGGTGTTAAGAATGTATTGGTCACAACGAATATTCAGCAGCAACCAATGATTCCCTGACAATTTGCATGATTCATGTAATAAACTAATTATAAAAAGTAAATACTTGAGGATTACATTTTGTTTTTTTTAAATTTATTTTTTAAGCATTCTTTATGGTGCCTTCTCACTGATTATATTAAGTTATCCAAGAGGGTCAATGGTCTTGACATATTTTAAGATCTGTTCATTCTAATGTGTGTATGTGTGTGTGTGTGTGTGTGTGAGAGAGAGAGAGAGAGAGAGAGAGAGAGAGAGAGAGAGAGAGAGAGAGAGAGAGAGAGAGAGAGAGAGAGAGAGAATATGGAAGAAAAAAATGAAACAGGCCCATGAAAATACTTGTCTGAATAACATGCATAAGGGAGAGATCTTTCCTAAATGGAAAAAAGAAAAAGTAGTTCCAAAAGTGGTATTTCCACTGTATTAATATCATTATTCTCCCACTGATATTTCGTTATAAGATATAATAAGATCAATGCAATAATACAGCCTAAATTTATTACAGTTCTGTTCAAGTCAATGTCTACAATATTACAATTTTCAAAAGGTTTCTAAGCTAGGTGCTGGTAGCTAATTTGAACACTGGAGCTCTGTAGATTCTGCACTGTAATTTAGCAAGATTACATAGAACATATCTTACCGCGGACTTTCTTCGCTTATGGTCTACCATGTCTAATGTTGGAAAGTGGTGTCTGAATTGATCTATAGTAGTAACATTGGTAAAACCCAGTGCTTGTGCTATTTCTTGAATAGGTCCTTGACCTGATGCTAAGATATGCTTATCGTGAAACTGTTTAAACATCCTCAAAGGACTGTGTGACATCACAACCTGGTCTTCATGAACCTGTGAAAAAATAAAATGAAATTTTGGAATTTGTTTTGTAAACATCCTTACATATAGAAAGGTATATTATGTCATAAAGGGCTGACCATGAAGATACAAACATGACAATGAAGCATTTTTGTGCCTGATGCAGCCTGAGGAGGTAGGGTTGAAAATCCCAATTTGCATTTTAATGATACAGTAATACAGAATTAATCTGAGTTCTGCAAACACCAAGTGTTCCCTTGGAAAAAATAGAAAAACAACAGAGAATACTACTTTTAATGTCTACTCATATATCTATATCTATGTTGGTTTACTATTGTTTATAAGTCTCAACACCATGCTTCTCACCTTAATATCAAGAAGTTGTGATAACTGTTGGGCCTTTCTTTGTCGTAGTGTATTTCCTGCATTAGTCACAAATAATACTGGGACACGAAATTTTCCATTTGTGTCAACTAGTTTGCAGAATGCTTCTCTGGCAGATGGAAGGACAGTTTTACCACGACATATCACTCCATCAATGTCAAATAGAAAACCGAAATCCACATCACTTCTAGCTGCCTGAAAAAGGATAAATAACATAGATACAAGCAAGCATGATCTTAGACACCATTAAGACTGGATAGGATGTAGGTACACCATTAGGTCTGGATAGGGTGTAGGTCAAATAATCGGCCCCTTTCCCATCATGATACTGATGTTCTGTTAAGGGGCTGATAACAACTATTCATTAAAGCTGCAAATATGGAATTACTATTGGCTGAAGGATTCCTTTGGTGACATGAACATTCTCTCTCTCTCTCTACTCTTGTATAGTAAAACAATAACACAATATAATAAACAACATCATAAAAGCACAATATCAATTACTCATATTCATACGATAATTGATTCGCATCAGTACATACTCATAATGCAATTATACTGACAATCACAATAATCAGACACATTTTTGTACATCACAACTCATATCAAATATACAAATATCCAAATGTCTATGCTATGATATATTAAAACCTCTATTTAAACTAGTGAACGCTAACATACATACAACTAAAAGTACCAGATACTTCAGAGTAACCCATCATGACTGTATAACATTAATTCTGCTGAACTAGCAATCTACATAATTCTGCATAACTCAAATTCATGTCTGAAATAAGCTCATAAATGAAAAACTACAAAGTAATTCTTCATGCTAAAACAATCCAAGTAATTGAGTAAAACATAATATCAGTACTTAAAGTTATGGCATTGTAATATTTTGCAAAAATAGAGCAAATATCTATCTTCTGAAGCTTATGTTTTTTTGTTCACAATTCTTTTCCTACGTCTTCCCACCAATTCATGAGTGGCATGTCAAAGAGTATGATTCTTACAGTGATGTCTCTTCACAACTGCCAAGGAATACACTGACTAATTCTTGGGCAGAAATCAATTAATATTCTGGAATCTAGGATTTAGGCCCACCCCCTGGCTGAATTCCAATTGGATATTGTGGGACTGACCCAATCATCTGAACTATCAGGGTTCATGTTTGTTGTTCTATGTTGTTCTTACTTTTTGATCTCCGACCAATGTATAACACATGGGTGCAAGTTACAAGGTTGGACCCAAAAATTGAGTTTTCTGGACTTACATAATTGCTTGACACTTGCCACTTGCCAGCAGCAGTTCACACATCAAACATGTTGAAAATAGCCCCATGTTTATACATCTGTTTACCTTAGCTTGAATGAATATGACAAAGACATAACTAAATACTGAAATTTTATCACAACTCTTTTTAAATCGAGTCCCTCAAAAGTGCTGACACTCTACTGGTCTAGACAATTCCTGGAATTCTATATAAGACCAGTTCTTCTTTTCCAAAGACCAACTCTGATATTCTTCAGTGATAACATTTTAAAATTAATTGCTGTGGTGGCCATACTGGTTGTCTGTGGGGCACCATTTTTATCTAGGATCAACTAAATATCATATCTTCTGCTTTAAACCCTATGCAGACTTGTCCATCAGTTCTGGAGGAGTAGCATTAAGATTTTCAAGACAGCCACAATTTTGATCTATTGGATGTCAGATTAACATCACTTTCATTTAGGACCAACTAAATGCCTTTGTCTTCTGGTGAAAACCAGACAGCGATATGACTTTCCATTTAGGTATTGAAGTGACAAGAAAACTTTCACCATTGCTGCTATGGCATCATATTTGAGGACAGATCCCAGTCATTTTCATTCAGGATCAAACAGATATCATAAAGGGTCTTTTAGTGAAAGCTGCATCTTGATATGCCTTTCCATTTATGATGAAGATGGTGAAATGATTTTCTAGAAGTTACCAATTTTACTGAGTACAAACTAAATATAAGAAGTTTTCTGTTAAAAAACAATGCTGATGTGACATTCCATCTAGGTGCAGTAGCGACAAGAGGACTTTCAAGATAGACACTTTTCAAGATGACCCTTTTGGACATCAACACAATTTTTATAGACATCATCAAAGGCATTCTGGTAAAAACACATTCCAATATGACTTTCTGTTCAGGAAGAGTAGCAATCATAAGATTTTTTAAGAGACCTGATCTGACAGCCATACTGGACATCATATTGGCACAGTTTTCATTTAGGACCAAGCAGACATCATAATAAATATTTTAGTTATGACCCTATGTTAATACAAGAATCCATTCAGAAGCACATGCAATAACAAGATTTGCATGATGGCTACTGCAGTAGTTATTTTGGATGCCTGAGCAGAATCATTTTAATTAGGAACCAATGAGACATCATAAGAATCCTTCTGGTGAAAAGCCCATGTTGATTTGACTTTCTGTTCAGGAGCAATAACAACCTTATACTAATATATGAAAAGACAGACCCTAGATGATGAACAACAGGTCATCCCATACAATCTTCTGGTATATGACCAGCAGAGCTTTAAAAAAAACCTGGCATTATGTCATCTAAAACAGATATAAGTGTATCCATCCATCTATTCCCAATCTCTGGTCATTGGTAATGTACTGCATCTCCTGCTACAATGTAATATACAGACTTGAAACTTTGAGACTGTGAATGTTCTGTAGACCTTCAAGACAATTTAAAATTTTTTTAATGCATTTTGGTAAGAGCAAAAGGGAGTGGGAAACAATGCCACTGAACTCGTTCATGCACTTCTCTCCAGGGGCTGAATTTCTTTCTATACTGGTTCTTTTTGACAAAAGCCAGGTGTTAAGAAAAAGTCTATATGAACATCAATGGAAGACCTGCCTTCTCAGCTGCCTGAACAGACTGAGAAATGCACTGATCTCTTTGGAGACATATACCACATGTTCCAATTTGTTGTTGATCCAAGATTTGTCACAACCTGAATTATCTTACAGTTCTGATCCCTTACTTTTTCAATCACTGTAGCAGTTATCTCTGGGGAAGGGTAAGTAACCAAAATCACATCCAAATTGAACAGACCATCCACTGGGGGTGGGGGGTGTGATGCATTATGCTATGGCAGATCAGAATCTTTGTTGTTTAAAGACTGACTGAGACTGACTTTATGGTTAAGGGAGTACATATGTAACTTAATCTAAATGTACAATTTCAGACTAAAAGGAAGATGCTACTAAGAGTATCCAAATAAAACCAAGTTTGCAGTATAATTCTTATCCATGCAGTGCCAATTTGAAGACACACTTTACTAAATAACATTAACTTTTCTCAATCATGTGTCAACTATTTTTTGACCTGCCAGTGTATCAAGAACACTGAAACAAAATAGGAAAATTAGTATTATATATACTCTCTTACAAATTTAGTAAAATTGCAAACTCAGATTCTGATATGGCATAGCATTATGTGCCTGAAGACCAGGGTGTATGTTGTTTGCTTTATCCGATTACTCCTAACAAACTGCACAGAAACAGACCTACTGGAACATTATGTGATGACAGGTCTGGGTTCTCTGTTGGACTCTACTTATCAGCATGCATATATGGTAAGCATCTTAAAAATGTCTAATAATGTTGTCGATGAATTAAATTAAATCCAGACTAGAGACAACATTCAAAAAATGTCTAAGTTTTACAAAAATTGTTTTTTTGGTTGGAACAATCTATCTCAACAGGAACAATACAGTGTCTGTCAAGTCATGAAAAGGAAGCTTTCTTGTTGGCCTTAAATGTAAAATTTTCTTAACCTATTTATTTAAAATAAATTATTGCAATAATCTCATTGTTTGCAGATATCTTGCCATTTAAAGAAAATCATGATAAACTGGAGCAGATGAACTGATATCTTCACTAGCCAAGGTTCTGATAACCCTATCTACACCTTGGTGGATCGAACAGCTAAAGCAGTTCTTTGTCCAAACATTTATTGAATTTCATGTGTTACTTCCATTAGCATGTAATGCCAACTAACCAACAGCATGGTGCATTATACATCGGCCAAAGGCAGTGGTGGCAATTGACCTAAACAGGATACATTGTAGGTTTAACATTAAAAGTATGAATATGAACCTGAGGGAGCCATTACAGGTCTATTTGAGTGAAAGATATTTGTGCAAACACTTTTCCAGTGCTTATTTATCAGTCCATTCAAGTTGTGAGCTCCCCTTGTCTCAATCACATAAGAACAGTGTTCAAATTTTAACAACTTAATTTTGACTGGATGTAGTGGCTTACCACGTCATACAATCAAATTCACAAACCCGAAGCACAGACATTTCTGCTCGATATGCCAACGTGTAGAAAGGGTTATCCGAACCTTGGGAAGCAAAATGACAAACTAATAAATCACACAATATTCATTGGATGGATTCGTTTTAGATAACTTAGTGCATTACCTTTTACATTTTATACTTAATTATCTAAGAAGTGATAAGTATTTTAAGCTGTATCACTGATCTGGTAATGAGACTGCAAAGTACATCTGTGGCTGTACAAATCAATACAAACTGATTGATCTCAAAATAATGTTCAGCTGATATTATCCATCAAATAAGCTAATTAACTTCACACAAATTTCTTACATGCATAAAAGTTTTAAGTCATTCATAAGATGTACAAGTAGTGAAATAAGTCTTTTATTAAGGCCCAAAACAGATGTGTGTTTCCTATTGAACTGGTTTTATAATTAGATAGGTATGTTACAAAAACATGATGTACATTATAATGATTAGTATATACAGTCCTATGAACTTCAAGTACTGGGCAAAACCAGATCAATCAGATGCACAAATCAATTTAGGAAATTTTAAAAATATTGTTAGTTTATCCTGGTGAGAAAAAAAGGGCTCGAGTCAACAAGAAAAACCAAAATTCAAAAGACCATGAAGAAAGACATATTTTTGTTTGCCTAATTCCCCTCATATGTCTTGTATTGCACATGTCCAAATTTATTACAATCTAAAGCAAAGAAAATGCACAAATAATTTAAATGTCGAAATCTGCCCATTTTAGGATCAAATATAAGAACTGGTTAATGACAAAAAGTGGTGGGATGTGAGTGCAATTCACAGACTTTTTTTTTACATTAAACAGGGAGCTTTTAATCATTTTCATTTTTATCTCAAAAAACCTTTGTGAACTGTTCATAATTTAGCACAAAGAAATCTTTTACAACAAGAATAATTTTCACATTCTGAATGTCAATGTTATGCATAAACACTATCAGAAGTCGAAATAATGGGACTTCTGATATAACTGAATATTTACAAAGTGTATACAAATAAATTTAATACCGATGTATACATGAAGAACTTTTTAAATATATTCAAAAGTGTGCGAACATGTTTATTTTTTAAGTAATGACTTAAACTTCATCAATTTATATTATGGCAGATTTGGTGAATATAAAACTGCAACCAGGACAAGCTCTGGATGTTCTGTGTATTTTATAAAATGAAAATACAGTTTAATTCCATGTGATTGTTTTAATATATTAAATTCATGCATTGTGGAGAAAGCTTTGATCTGTTGTAATGGATGTTATTATTAAACTGGTACATTGAAATTCAGACTTCTAATTAATGCTTCCTTATACAGTTTTCTAAATCACTAATTTTATGACATTATATACATGGACGATGAATGTAATCTCCAAATATAAGGAACATATAGGTACAAGAACCAAATCTAAATTTGCCAAACAGCAATTTCCGAATTGCTATGTCAATGTTTTATGCCGTCTCTATCCAATGTAAACATTTTTCTCTGATAACTTTTTAAAAACAAGAGGTTCTTTAAAAGTTATTTCCATGTTTACTTTAAACAAAACTCTCTTAATTCACAAAAGTACACGGAAACCACTCGAATGGTAACTGTGTGTATCTTATGACCGACTGGAGTACCGTATAAGAAAGTCGACGAATATTACCAAAAATCTATCATGAACAACGGAAAATGAAATCGAATGAGCTCTTGATGCAAGGAAAGATAGCATCTGATCAATTTCTTTCTTCGCCGGTTTTGAAAAAAATACTGTTGCATTATGAGTTTATTTAACACAGCTCGATAAGATTATTCTGACGTTCACTGACATAAATCAGCTGATTATTGTAAGAGAATACTACTGTTAAAAGTGCATTCGAATTTTGAAGGTGAAGGTCGAATTTCCTGTAGTCAATGAATTTTAAATAGAATGCAAATTAAAATTAAATTACTTTACCTTTCCATGAATACCTTTCCTTTGTAATGTGTTAAAACTCCAATTAAGAGAAGAAATCAATTTCGACAGATATTGTTTAAAGTGTGTAGATGAACTGGACTTCATCAAAGTGCCTGTAGTCGCCATTTTCTTTTTTTTTGCGTCCTTGGCCTTGTACGAAGGCGTGTCCTGAACTGACCAATTATATAACATGTTTACAAACGTCAATTGCTGGCCCTAGAACACAATTCATTTTACTCTATAGTCTCTACATTTGTTTCTCAGTACTGAACTTTCCACTGTGTGACAATCAATACAAATCATATATTAATCTAAAATACCTTCAAAAATGATTTTACATTGAAGTTCTTATCAAGGGATGACCTGCATTTTTTTTGAGAGGCTGAATTGTAAACAAAACACCATGCAACTGAACACAGATTTCACTTCCGATTCATCACCATGGCCTTATTACTCAATTTGCACTGTCGCCGAAATACACACAGACAACCACACCATAAGCTCACATTCTAAACAATGAATGAATTCCTTTAAATCCTTGCCAAGAATGCCAAAATCTAACTCTTATATCACCACCAAACGAAGACAGGGAAAAAAATGATCTAGGTTCTGAAGCGGAATTATTAATTGTGTACTGATTCCTGATATTAGTAGCCATGTTTGTTATATATAAGATTAAATACACTCGCCACACTGAGCACGCACCATTATTATTACATTAGCTTCGAGATTTTCTAAGAGTCTCATAATAAAATAAGAAATGAAATAAAACAGTGTCTCTTTCACTGAAATAAGTTTGTCCCTATTGGCGTGACTTTATGGTCTTAAAACAAGTAACAGAAAAGAACGAAAACCTACAAGTTTTGGAAGAATTCAAAAAATATTTTATTTCCCTAAAATACAAAGTCAAAATTAAAATTACTTTCAGTAATGTGAATTAATCCAAATAGTCCGAAAAGGTTTATCACAAGTCCAAATGCATAAAGTTACTACTGAATCCCAGTAGTATTCAGAATGAGTTCCAATACTGAATGTATTGACGTGCCTATTGTCTTGAATATGCAAAGGTGCCAATGATCTAGAGTGTAGCGAAGTGCTATGTTTTTTATGAATTATAATAATATAATCCAAAAATGTCGTTATCTGAAATCGCGATAATTCCAAATTAATATTTAACAGATGAGCACTTTGTATTTCAGTGAATAATATTTGAAATAAGTAATTCCACCCAAATGTAACACTGAACACAGCAATAAGATTGATTCTGACCCAGATGATAAACATAAGAATTAATAATTTTTCAAGTTGACAGCATTATCCAAAAAGTTAGGACACAAAAGTATAACCAGGATGTTTGGGTCAAACGTTCTATTCTAGAATAATCTAAGTTGTCAACAAGATAAGGTCTGTTACTAAAATTATAATAAAGAACAGGGAACCATCAGTTAGACCAGAATTAGCATGTGGGAATTTGAATGCCCTAGACTAAGATTAAAATAAACATTTACTTCTATTGATAATAATCCTAATAGTTAATCCATAGTCATAGAGAAACATTAACTAACTATTGTTTGTTTACAAAATAAGCGTTGCTGGTCTGGTACACAATGAACTTAATTTTGGACAAGCTCAAGTCCAAAATACAGTTATCCATAACTTATAACCATGGAGAAAAAAAAAACTTCTGACAAATAAAATTAAATATACATAACACTATCCAAGTACTTCAGCGATTTCAATAAATTTATTCTGAACTCGTGGATTTGGCAAATCTTTCAACTCTCATATCCAACTACAGAAAGAAGCAGAAGTATTTCTTAAAAAATAGCAAAAAGAGAACAAAAGGAAAGCAAGAAATACGAAGAGAAGCATTGAATTGTAAAGGACACAAGGAAAGGATTATAAAAAGCTCCTTGTGTGCTACAAGACATTCAGGCGGAGTGACAGTATCTGAAACAAATCTACTCGATTTCCAAAAGAGACAACCATATGCCAAAATTTCTAAACCGTCACTCTCACTGCCACTGACATGTCAGGAGCAGCTGCATTAGTTACTACTACTACTACTACTACTACTACTACTACTACTACTACTACTACTACTACTACTACTACTACTACTACGGCAACAGGAGGCCGTGGAAAGGGATTAAGACAATTAAAGCTGATGATGTCAAGTTCATGAGTGTTTTTATATATTAAATAGATAAACTGTCAAAAAATCTAAATACACTAACGCTAATTTTCATTACTCACTAACGCTCATTTTCATATCTCTCTCGTACACACACACACACACACACACTCACACACACACACACACACAGAAAATTATGTTTATATCCCTTTCCCATTACTCAATGCTATGTGTGTTTGAGAGTGTTTAAATAACTTATGTATACGAAAAAAACCTCAAAACAAAGAGACACTTACGTTAAATTTTTCTTTGATTTTCTCATATGTGTCTGAATCACTATAAAAATTGTAAAAGGCGTCACAAAAGTCCATTTTGTTCTTCTTCCTTTACTGTCCGTCCCTGTTTTTGCACTTCGTAACTGGCATGAGTTGTTCCTTTCCCATGCCAAAATATAAGTACTGATGCTAAGACGAGCATGTTTCCAATAAATCAATACCTCTATGTGATGGCGTCTTCTGGCTTTTCTACTCTTTTGTTCACGATGATGTCTGCAAAACCCGATTTAACACTCGTATTTTCTAATGTAACGAAAACATGGAAACCCATTTCTAAAAGAACTTTTACTTCTACGACGGCGACTACGTGTTCTTCTTTAGCGACGTCTGCTAAAAAAAATATTATATTACCACACCTAAAAACAAACGTACAAGATATAACAGGTGAGTGACGAATCATACTGGATTTATTCAAACAAGAATTCGTCTTAAGAAACATCCTTCCAGAGAGAGAGAGAGAGAGAGAGAGAGAGAGAGAGAGAGAGAGAGAGAGAGAGAGAGAGAGAGAGAGAGAGAGAGAGAGAGAGAGAGAGAGAGACTCAATCCTCGTTTAACTAAACATTGGGATGTATTATATTACTATATATCACTAGTGACAAATCCATTTTTACGAAAACTGTTTTAATGTTTTGAAAGGAACTGTACCCTTGTCCATGATACAGAAGCAACGATTAGGAAAATATTCAAATGTTCTTCGCCAAATCTTGAATGAAATAATACACATCAATAAAAATAAAACAATACTGGTTCTACGAGGAGTATTTCTGCTGATAGGACCATTACTAACAGTGGCTACTCCTTTGTTTATCCACTGTTAGGAGGAGACATGGGATAATGTGGAAAAAAGAAGATAAAAAGGAATCCCTTTCCTGGAAAGACATCACAACAAGAAAAAGAACAAAAACAACAACAACAACAACAACATTAATAATAATAATAATAATAATAATAATAATAATAATAATAATAATAATAATAATAATAATAATAATACAATTTTTATTTTTGAGGGATTGCATTGAATTACAATATTGATACAAAGAATTTGGAATTCATCTTTTAACAAAATAAACATTATTTTTCTGGCATAATTCGCAGTACCTATTATTTTTCTTAATCCTACTATGTCTACTTTTTTCTATTTATGGCATTTACGTTGAGCACTAAATTTAGAAAGTAGCTTCCTAAAGCATGATTATCCACATGATATCTATTTTCCTGTTCTAAGTCAGTTTTATACATATTACAATACTTACAATTTACTTACAATACTTACATTTATATGAATCTTTAATATGGCAGTGTTGGAATGCTGAATCATTAATTCTTCGTGAAAAAAGCGAGATTTTTTTTGTTCAGTCATTTTCATTTAGCCAGATAAACTCATAACCGATGCGAAATAACGTCTTTAATTTTGATATCCCAATGACACGGTCGGACGGTTTCATTTATTTTTCAACATTAAATAGCTCTGGCTTGGTATCAAGTTCTAGACACTGTCAAACCTTCAGTTTGTATTTAATACCTCGCGATAATACCAGGTACAAAGTGGGTATCTTCCGCACTTCCCCAATACAATCGCATTATTGGTAGTGTTAGTAACACCTAAAAGCTATTTACAAAAGTTTTATTGCGCATTTTCAATATCTCTACCTAAATTCATAACCAAAATTTCTGACCGATTGCAAGCAACTGGTATTGTCACTGAATCAACTTTCAAAATCATTATCAGCACGAAACTAGCCAAATCATTTTTGATAATTTAAAAATCCTTGAAATTGCTTTCTCTACCGTAACAGCTTGTGTCTGATTAAATTTTGTCTAAACCAATTTTAGGATTAAAAAAAGACCCGGCACACACTCAGTACGTCTTTCTTTGAAAACTAATTTGTTTTGTTGCCTGAGACATCTCCCATATCTGAAAAACACTGATTTTAGTTTTATCGAGATTGACCATCATACGAGTTTGCCACAAAAAAAAAATGAATACCATTTATTTGGTTCTGGAAGAGCTTTATTGTATCAGCGCTATTCGGAGCCGTTCTAAGACATTTGGGGGCCCTAAGCACAAACACTAAACTGCTAATACAACCGACACCGAAATTTTGTTTTTGGGCCGCTACCCCCACCCTCCTTGTTGCGCAGGGCCATAGGCACGTACCTCACTTGCCTGTGCTTTAAACGGCAAGGGCGCTATTAGCAACATCATCAGCGTAAAGTATTGCAAAAATATAATCAGAATCTTCTGAAATAAATATACCTCTTTTGCACACGAGCTTAAGCTATACAACTTAAGATCGAATGCGATAGAGGTGTATTTATCCAATCGTTAATAAAACGGGAAAACATGATAGATCTCATAACACAACCTTATCTTGTACCTAATGTAGATTCGAAATACGAAGTTAAGCCATTAGGTGTTTGGACACAGCTTATTAGGTTTTTATACATATCTATTAAAATATTTATTATTTTACCATTGCACTCTTACGTATTAATGACGACCATAATTTATCTTACTGTACTTTATCAAAAGCTTTTCTTAAAATCGACAAAAAGGCTATAAAATCTTCCTTTTCTTTTGGAGATATATTTTTGAGCTAAAGCCTGAATATTAAACATATTACCGAATGCAGACTATTCTTTCCTTAATCATGCTGTTGCTTCGTCTCATAGCCCATTGTCTTCTAAACATGTGTATACACGAGTATTCAATATACAGTAAAGACTTTGCATAGAGTATTAATAAAAGGAATTATACCGCTGTGATTGTTTGGATAGTTCACCACTCTAGTATATAGGACAGATGATACTTCTCTCACACTGTTTAGGAAAACAGCCAAATTATAAGATTTTGTTAAATGGATCGTTAATGAATGGCAAGTTCATTTCAATCGTGCACTGATATAAACGAGTAGGTATCATGTCGGGTCAAATGGTTTTGTTATTAAGCGTAAGAGAACTTCTCGTAGCTTTGTCATTTATAACAGGTTTATTTTAGTCGTCATTTTGTAAGTGAGGCAGATCTTCACTAATAATATTGTTAGTCATCTAACACGAACACAGGCTTTTGCACGAAAGATTTCAATTATTCATATCAGTTATGGGGAGACACGTTCCACTTCATCATGAGAATACAGAGTTTCCCGTTTCAAAAGATGCCAAAGCTGGTTAGGGCTTCTCTTCGCTTGAATTAATTTATTCATCTGATGCTCTATGTTGTATCTTTTCATGGGTTCAATTATTGATTTAAACACCATTTATGCACTCTATCAAACTTAAGGTCAGTATTTGAGAATCTCACCAAGGTGTTTGTTTTGTTATCACATTAGGAGCGTTGCTTCTTGTTTGAAAAATCGCACCTATATTCTGTATAACTTAACTAATATTCTAAGGGAGAAGACCGAAAATGCAATATATGAATGTCCTGGTCATTTATTATGTACCAAGTCACCAACAGTTTGTGTGACTGAGATCTGGAACAACCCATGCCTGTTAATAAACAATAAATCTACAACTAAGCCATAAAAAAATAAAATAAAAAAGTAAACGAAGAAAAGAAAATGCTTTGCACCAGAGCAATGAAAATACACTTAATATGGTTAGAAGTCGATTTGGGAGTAGAAATATATTATTTTAAAAGACAACGGCATCTGGAAACATGAAGCCTTATAGTATAATTAGTAGTAGTAGGAGAAAGTAAGAATCCGAGCTCAACAACCCCCTCCAGACCACCAAACAAATACAAAATACCTAGGTAACGTAATAGAAAACCTATGGCAATCAATAATTGCGTTAAGAATCCGAGCTCAACAAATACAAAATACCTAGGTAACGTAATAGAACACCTGTTGCAATCAATAATTGCGCTAAGAATCCGAGCTCAACAACCCCCTCCAGACCTCCAAACAAATACAATAGAACACCTGTTGCAAAATATCTAGGTAACAGGTAAAATTTAATTACGTGATCTTCCAGAATAAGCAAAATGATATGTCAGACTCAATCTTCCAAATCATTACGATTTAGCAGAGCGTGGCGATTGTGGACTAAATTACGCATTAGAATTCCAGTAAGGTAAGTGGTATTATATCTTAATTTTATGTTACTCATACTTCTTTTGATAATCTTTCTCATATTTGCTGATCCTCATGGGTAGAATATCTGTTAACATGTTATCAATAATACGAAATTCACGTATTAAATCGTCCATACTATATTTTACTCCTCGTAGGTAAGATCTTATTTGATCAAGTAGTTTTTTGTAAGTTATAATTGATGTTAAGCAGCCGTGCTTTTTTATCGAAATTTTAGGTTCAACTTTTTTACAAGCTGCTGTAAGAGAAACACCAACACCGGATATGATTAACAAAAACGGGTTTAATGATATACCACTTGAAATTATGCCAGAACTAGTCATTAACAAGGGTAGATATGATATTACTCGAAGTATTTTGTTATAATATTTGTAACATTTTTTAACGCACCAAAGTTTTTTATGATAATATTTGTAGTATTGTATTAGTGCGTCAACATCCTGTCCTGGAATATCTTTTGAAATATGATTGAAATCAACTATACTTTTTTTCATTATAATATTTGTTCACATAATCTCAGGCTTGATTAAGTAACTAGTTGAGGTGTTTCAGCCACAAATTCCAGACAATACCAATATGACACAGCAGTTAATTTTTTGTCATCTGCTATTAGCATAAAAGTTTCTTCAACATCTTTGTTTAACACAATAGACACAGTTCCAGAGAAATTATCAGTCGAGTGACGCCATGGAAATAATGTAAATATATTAAACTTTGCACTGCTCAACACGGACAATCTATACACACCAGTGACCTCTGCAGTATGTTTGAGAGTGTTATTTTGCGGCGACCAAGTAGACATTCCAGAAGCAACAGTATAGACAATATTTTTAATCTGCTTGTGAGGAATTTTAATCATACTTGTTTTCTCAACAATACCAGGAATTCCACTAATAATATCGTTGAGTTTTGTGTTAATATTATCGAGTGTAATATCAACAGATGGCGGACTTCCAAAAAATTCGTTATTGGTTTTGTTTATGTTTCTGCGAAAATTTAAAAACGTGGTGATGTGATTAGTAAAATCAGTTTTGAACTTGGTGATTTCATTGTTGATATCATCAACATATTTCTTTGTTACAGCATCAAAATCAGATTCTGGTGTTCTAAGATTATTGATGCCATTATTGTTCATGTTGAGAAATGCACGCATTATACCGCCATGCGCCGACACGTACTTTGATTCCTGATCATCAACATATTTCTTAGTAGCAGCGTCATTATCCTCAGTTGGGTTTCCAAGGTATGTGATCTTGTTCTGGTTCATAACAATGTTTCCCGTAAATAAATCACCTGCTTTTCTAACATAATCGTTAACTGACCTACCCGAATCTTCTATCTTACCTTGATTGTTAAAAGTAACAATATTATTAGCAACTGCAGTAGGATTTCGTACTAGTACATCTGATAGTTGTACATTACTCGTCTTTAATCGTCCTTGTTTGTCCTGGAAAACTACAACTTCATTTGGATCTACACTTGCAACGTTTAACAAATTGTTGATTTCATTTTTGAGCTTATCAAGAGTCGCATACTTGGATAAGTCACCCTGGTAACCTTCTGTTAATAAATCTACTGCTAATGTTCCAAATTTTGTATAGTAGCTCATTATACATACCGTTCTACACAAAATTGTTGGTTTAATATAACATAAAATTATACGATGGCGAAGATAATAAACTTTGACACCGAGCGATTGGTGAAGCATAAACATAACAATGAACTTCCAGACTGTCATTATCTTATTGTTGGGCGAACTGGATCTGGTAAAACAAATTTGTTATTAAATCTTTTACTCAATAATAACTTTAACTATGATAAGGTGTATATTTACACCATCAACCCCCAACAAGACAAATACGAGTTACTAAGTGAGTATAATGATAAACTTCGTGATGACCTTGGCATTGGTGATGATATATTTTTGATAAAACAACCAGAAGAACTCGTTCCAGTGAATGAACTCGATTCGTCAGAGCAGAAGATAATCGTCTTTGATGATATTCCGCTAAACAATGAGGAGATGAACAAGATTAGATCATATTTTTCACTATCACGTAATAAAAGATGTAATTCTGTTTATCTTGCCCAAGGTTTTTATAATGTTGATAGGTTTATTAGGCGAAATACGGGTTGTTTCATATTATTTCCCGGACTAGATAATGTGGATGTGAGAAATATTGCAAACGAACAATGTGGTGATGTTACAAAAGATAAATTTATCGAATTATATCATCGAGCAACTAAAGATCGATATAGTTTCTTTTTATTTGACAAGCTAGCGCGTGATCCAACCAAGATGTTTCGTTGTTGCCTTGAGACGTTTCTATGATATAATTTTGTAAAGCGTATAAAAATAATGGACAAACATCAACAGAAAATCGAATTACTAAAAAAGTTTCTCGAAACTCGTGCGGCTTTTAAGAAAAAGGTGGAAGAAGCTCGACGTGGACAAGTTCAAGCAGAAGAAGAAAGAACCAAATTTTTCAAACCTGTTACTGAGGCGATGCTTGGCAAGCAGCCAGAAATACCAACATTGTCTCCAGAAGAACTAGCAAAAATGAAAGAAAAAGGTTTGTTAGGTTTACTTGGAGAAAGATCGAAAGAAGAAAATAAAAAAATTGCAGAAGAACTTGTAAGAAACATTGCTGATCCTGCTGCACGACAAGCTGAGTTTGACAGGCTAATGAACAATCCTCTTGAACTTCAACACGCAATAACAAGATTGACGGTTAATCCAGATGAGATAAGAAGTATGATGGAAAAATTGTCAGAACAAACTGAGAAATTAACTGAGAAACAAAAAATATTACAAGAAAGTGTGATAAAAATGGTACCTTTTGGAGAATCTATAAAAATTTACAGAAGACAAGCTAGGGTTAAAATAGAAGATGATGAGTATGAAGAGTTTATGGAAAAATATAATATCACTAATATTAATACTATTCGAACTTGGTCAGAAGAAAACTATGATAATTTGATAGAAAAATTAAGAGAAATTATAAAAGATGGCTCACATGCTGATGATAAAATTAAAGATGAAAAAGATGAAAGAAATATTCCAACATTACTCAATTATATTAGGGAAGGAATTATTGCTGAGGTTTTTCTTAAAACATCAGAACGATATCGAAATAAACCAGGAGGTTATAATAAAAGTTGGAATTTTATAAGACTATTAAAAAAATATGAAAAAAAGCGAGATAAAAGATTACCGGAAGAAAGAACTGGAGGTGGAGTTAAAGTTTTTACATCAAACGCAGACATAGTCGATCGGCTAATGCTGTTGATATCCTCTAAAGAAGCTGGTAATGAAAGTGTAGAGATTGATAACGAAATTATTGATATACTTGATCATCTAAGATCGAGTGGATTACTAACATCATCCGAGTACGAAATTTTACACCGCGATCTTATCTAAAATATTAGTATAATGCAAACAACATTATTGCTTGATTCGTCACAAATAACAGGAAACAGCGCGAATTTTACAGTAAATTACAACCCACCAATAGAACTAGATCCTGCAAAACAGTATGAGATTGGATTAATTTCTTGTACTTGTTGGAACGCCATGCCGAATATTAAAACTGGGATTAATGATGAAATTTTAATCGTTAATGTTAAACAATCTCCAACATCACAAAAAGAGTTTATTGATATACAATACAAACTACAAATTCCACAAGGAGCTTATAACATTACTGATCTAAACAGAACAATAAAAGAGCTTCTAACAAAAGCTGGTGGGAATGCTGACAATTTCGAATTAGCGGCGAATTATAACACCTTACGAGCTAGGATAACAGTGAAAAGAAATATGAAAGTCATCTTTGAAGAAAGAAGTTTTGGAAAGATGTTAGGTTTTACTAGAGTTTTATACTATACCAGCGGTGAAGATAAATCTTTGACATTTGATGGAGAACTACCAGTAGATATTACAGAAGTAAATACAATACTCATCAATTGCTCTATCGCATCTGGATCTTATACGTCAAAAGGCAACCGCGGGCAAACGATCTACAGTTTCTCACCAGAAGTCCCACCAGGTTCTCTCATGCAAATCAATCCGCGACAGATTATCTACTATCCAATAACACCGGAGAATCAAATTACAAGCATTACAATGCAACTCACAGACCAATCTGGACGACAAATAGACGTGAACAACGAGATAGTCACGTATTACTTACACCTACGCACTGCCTAGGCATGTGATTTTGTGTACATAATTTTATAAAATGAGACGAAGAAAAGTTTATCGAAGAAAAATTGTAGGTGGATTTTTTGGAAATATATTTACAACAATTGCAGAGAATATTCCAGGAATCGCGCGTAAAGTAGCACCCATTGCACTTGACGCCGGTAAAGCTTTCGCTACAGGAGCGGCATCTTCAGCAGGCACTGCAGTAGGGCAAAAGATTGCTGATAAGATTAAAGGACCTTCAACAACACCTACGGTGTCGGAAATAAAACGAGTAATATCAGATATTGCGCCAACAGAAGAAACAAAACGAGCTATGATAGCTACAACAAAAAAATTATTGTCGCCGAGTGGTGAAGAAATAGTACGTAAACTTGTAAAGAAAACAGCGCCGATGACCCCTGCTGCCTTTTAATTTTGTGTAACGATTATAAAATAAATGTCAGCTAAAAACTATCTCGACTTTGCAGAAGAAATTGATACTGACGATGCTGTAACAGAATTAGAGTATGTCGAGTATCTCGATGAGAACTCGAACGAACCGAATAAAACTGGGGTTAGAACTTTTAACACAAGAGAAGAGGACGTGTTTCTACTACCTCATAAGGCAATGCTAGAAGTGCGTGGCCGAATATTAGATGCAGCAGGTGCTGATATTGCAGCTAATGTAGAAATCGCTCTCGTCAATAATGGTTGGAGTTTGTTTAAGAGTGCACGATACCAACTGGCCAATCAAACCGTAGAAGATATTTCAATGCACTTACCCATAGCGAGTACCATACTCAACATCGTTTCGTTTAGCGATGACTATTCCAGATCAATAGCCACAAACATGATGTGGTTCAAAGATACTGGACTAGGGACAACTACCTCTGGCGAGTTTATTTCAAGTGGTGCTTTTGAACACGGAGCTAATGCCGATGCAGATGTTGGAATTGTAAGAAATTTTCTTATTGCTAATGCTAATAATTTTGGTATAGCCGCACCAGGTGCAGCTGCTGATGCAAACGCCACAAGAGTTTCACTTATTGCCGCTTGTCGTAATCTTGGTATAACTCCACCAGGTGCAGCCGCAGATGGTGTTGCGATGTTAAATTTTATAAACGGTGTTATTAGTGCACGTAACATAAGATATAACGAGGGATTTACCAAACGAAAAGCATTTGCCGCAGAATCTCGCCAAATAACGATGATGCTTCCGTTAAGTACAATCTTTGGATTTTGCCGTGATTATAACAAAGTGTTTCGAGGAATAAAACATACGCTTATATTAGATCGAGCTGATCAAAACGATTGTATAATACACGCCGATGGAGTGGCTGAGGGACAGTTTTCTATTACAAGATTAGCACTGTGGATGCCTCGCGTTGTCCCTTCATTAGCTAAAATGATGGAGCTCGAATCTTTACTAGCCACCTTTACAAAAAAGATACACTTCCAACAGAACAGGATTTATCAAACAGCCATTCCCAACGCGACTGATTACACGTGGCGTGTAACGACCACGCCCAGCGAACAACTACCGCGACACTTGTTCGTCGTATTTCAACGACAAGCACGTCGTAACAATCAGGAAATAAACAACTCCATATTCGATAACCCAGACGTTAGACGAATATTTGTGAGAGTAAATTCCAAACAGTATCCCGAACGTGCAATCGAATGTAATTTTACCATAGACGCCACCAGAAACATCTCTCGGCCGTACATGTATCTTATGGAAGCAATGCAAAAATATCAGAACGCGGACAGTGGATCTCAAATATCAATAGATGAGTTTCGAACGCTCTATCCCATCTTTTACTTCGACGTATCAAAACATTTGGAGCGTGTTGTGGGATCGACTGCAGATATTGAGGTCACGTGGACACTGGGCGCTGTGCCAGGTGAACAGTATAACGTATACGCGCTATTGGTTAGTGATCGATTTCTGACCATCGATTCAATCAAAGGAAGAATGACAGTACAAGTTTAATCTAACAACTTGGATATAACATTATGAAAACCAAATACACAACTCGAGAAATATACCTAACATCTGGTCAAGTTGAAAAATTATCAGCAGCTGTTGCTAAACGCAGCTCTGTTTCTTTGATGATCTCTCCGGAAACTTCAAATAAAATTGCAGTAAAAGTCATGCTAACGCAACAACAAATCAATAAACTCGACAAAGGAAAACCATTTGTGCTGAAATTATCTGTTTCTCAGGTAACTGCAATGTCAAAAGAAGGTGGATTTTTTGGACCAGCGTTATCAATAATAGCTAGCAAAGTTTTACCAGTACTTGGTACACTTGGACTTGCGGCTGCGTCAGGAGCAGTCTCTGGCGCAACGAAGAAAGCAGTCGAAGGTCGTGGTATCAAACAAATCTATCGTTAATTTTATGTAACAGTATAAAATAAAATGCCAACGAAAAAAACAAAATCATCGAAAAAAAAGAAAACAACAAAACGCAAACAAACAAAACAAGGAGGAATTATTCCTTTCGCTCCACTTCTAGCGGGACTAGCGGGAAGTCTGCTGCCAAACTTACTAGGAATCGGACGCGGATTAACTCTACCAGGGACCAGACGTTATTGAGCAATTTTGACATCATTGAAAAATTGAAGGACGTTGTTGGATTTCGAGGAGTATTTTCCAAAGATGAACTCGATGACGTACCAACAGGCGGTTCTTGTGTTGTAAATATTGAAAACTTCAATGATGGCTCTGGCACCCACTGGGTTGCTGTCCACGATAACAATTATTTTGATTCGTTCGGACTTCCTCCAAGCGATCTCATAAAAAAATATATTTTTAAAAAATTTGATAAAATAAATTATTCGTCTAATCAACTACAGCCGATTGGAACATCAGCTTGTGGTTATTATTGTATCATGTTTGTCAGACAAATGCACCAGAGTAAAAACTCTGGGAGTAAAAACTTTTTGAAGTTTATTTTACAATTTGATGAGCTTCCTTCTCATGCGAATGATAATATTGCAATCAATTTTATCTAAACTCCTTGATATAATAATGTCAACATACTGTCTCAAATGCAAAACTAAAACAGAGAACAAGGATGAGATGACGGAAAAAACGAAAAATAATAGAACGATGTTAAAAAGTATTTGTGCAATCTGTGGTAGAAAGAAAAGTATGTTTTTGAAAAAACAAGTAGGATCTAGCGTTGATAGAGTTATCTTGATCGACGATTAATCTTATGAAACAAAATAAAATAAAATGAAATGCAATTGTGATTGTGACAAAGATCTTTGCATAGAACAAGATAAAATCATTACGTACTGTCAACGTTGTAACAACAGAGAAATAATAGGGTTAGGTATAGATATACATAAACTAATTGGTAAATTACCAAAACCAAAAGGCGGTTGGACTTTGCCAGGTCATCGGTATACAGGTCCGTGGAATCCGCTAGATCAACAACTAGATGAAAACGACAATCCATTGCCAGGACAAGAGCCTTATAATCAAGTGGATGCAATAGCAATGCGTCACGATATCTGTTATCGTGATCATGAAAACTCGAAAGCAGATTGTGATAAAGTAATGTTAGACGAATTACATGATATGGAGCCAACAAATCTACGAGAACGTTTTGATAGAAGATTTGTTCAGGGAATGATAGGAGCAAAATATAAACTCGGACTCGGAGAGTCTCGACAATCGCCTCGCGATCGGGGAAAAGAATTATACGATGATCTTGCAGTCGAACTACACAGACCTAAAAAAAAAAGTTTCCGAGACGTAAAGTTGTTGCAAACGCTGTAGATGATATCTGGGCAATAGATTTGGTAGATGTATCCAATCTGGCTCAGTTTAACGTTGGCGCTGATGGCGCTCCAAAGAAGTATTTGTTTAACGTTATAGATGTTTTCAGCAAATACGCTTTTAGTGTGCCAGTTTCAGATAAAACAGGAACGTCAATCACTGATGCGTTAAAACAAATAATAACGAGTACTGAAAGAAAACCAAACAAAATCTGGACTGATCATGGAGCCGAGTTTTTTAACAAAAAGTTTGAGCAGTTTCTAGAACAAAATAATATTAAAAAATACGTTACAGGAAACGAAGGCAAAAGCGTTGTTGTTGAGAGATTTAATCGCACGCTAAACGAAAAATTACACAAACATATGACAGCTAAAAACACTAACAGGTACATCGATGACCTTTCTCAAATCGTAGGCGAATATAATAACACGAAACATCGATCCATCAAAATGTCTCCCAATGACGCTATCAAAAATCCAATATTAGCAAACGAAAACATGTACCGCAGACATAAATTTAAGGTCGGTGATAAAGTTAGAATCTCTTTGACTAAAAAGATATTTGAAAAAGGATTTACTCCAAACTGGAGCGAAGAAGTATTTGTTGTTGATAAAGTACTCTTAACAATACCTGTAACGTACGCGTTAAAAGATCTGGCAGGTGAACCTATAGTAGGTAGTTTTTACGAACAAGAACTACAAAAAACTGAACAAGATGTTTTCGTTATCGAAAAAGTGATTAGGAAAAAAGGAGATAAAAGTTTAGTCAAATGGCGTGGGTATAGTGACAAATTTAACAGCTGGATTCCAACCCGGTCGATTTTATCGACTGTGAAATAATGCTATTATAAATTTCCTCATACTTTCGTTTGATAGATTTGCATTTTACTGGTTTACATAATGATATTAGATATTGTCTGCGATCGTCAGAGATCGTCATAAGATTAAAGAGTTTGACAAATATGAAATCGAATTTGATATTTTTCTGTCGGTCTGGAATTTTAATGTTTAAGAAAGGTCTGATTAACTGCAAAAATACCTGCTGTTCGGTAACGGTAAAATTAAATTTTATAATTTTTTTAGCAATGTGATACTTGACATTATATTTTCCAGTGGTTGGTCTGCTATAATTATATCTGTTAACGACGGTGACTATTTCATCATCATCAGACTCGTTGTTATATAAAATATCATCTTCGTTATAACCAATGGATTTGTCTATCATATCATTAGAGATTGTTGAGACCTTATCGCTAGCAAGTCGTTTCATCATATCCATATTATAATATACTTTTTATCTAATTTGTTGTTATAAGATGACTGACAAGGTCAAATATCACCAAAAAGTTAATATAATAAACTACCACGAACTGACTGAAGCGGTAAGAAAATGCTTGTCAGGTTATAGTTCATATTCCGTTGACGTTATTGTAATGCAAGGTGATTCTCATAAAATATTACTAACAGAAGCAGAAAAAAATAAAATTAATGAAAGTGCAGTAACGACGCTAAAATTTAATCACGATGATATTATAGCATTTGCTCATCATTGTTTGACTAAAACCGAATTACAAAATATTATTAATCATCATATCTAAAAATAATACTAGCATCATATTTGTTTGAAAAAGCTGATTTTGTTGCTCCATCAGCTACAAATTTTACTGCTCTGGGATTTATATTATAATATTTCGCCGCAGCTGTAATTGATTTGAATTTGATCTCCTCATCCGTTTCAAGGTTTAACGAAATAACAGGTTTTATTGGGCATCTAAAATTAATACCATTACTATTTGTCCTTTACTCACATTTTCCTGTTGGGTCACTAGCTCCAGATTTTCCAATCGATTGTCTGTTTTTACATTATTGATATGATTAATAACCAGACCATTGGGTATAGATCCGTTGAACACCTCGTAAACAAACCTATGACCAGTATAACAAACTCGATCTGTCGATGTTCCTCTAACAGTCACACTGATATATCCCATATTGCTCATATTATTAAGAACTTTTTTAGTTTTTCTGTTTCTTATAATACCACGATCGTTAGCCTCGTATAAATCAAAGACCGGATGCGGCTGAAACTCATCTTGTAAGGATAAATTTTCAATATTATCATCAGTGACTTTACCGTTATAATGATATACTCGTTTCCCCTCTGGAATGTCATCGCAAAATAACGTGTAAATAAAATCTTTTCTAAACATCGTAATTCTTTCAGTATTATCTCCCTTTACACTAATCGTATAACCCGCTGGCGTTGCTTTACCAACAGATATTCCAGTAATGATATTAATAACCGAACCAAGTGCATTTCCAGCGTACAGATTGTACTTCGGATAAACATGATATACCTCTTGCTCACGTGCGCTTGTCAGATTTACTGTCATTATATTATAGGTGATATTTTTTTATCTCTAATTGTTGTTTAGCGGAGTAAATTATCAATTAGATATTAGACTATAGTATAATAATGTTGAAATTGCGTGATATAGCCAAGAGAAGTCTTATTGGAGAACCTGTTAAAATAGCGACTGCTTTTACAGGTTTTGACAATAGTTATCAGTTTGATAATCAAAACGTTTTAGTAAATTTTTCTGAAACAAATCTCTTTCATCTGCTACAGACGACTGTAAAACGTGAGCTTGAAAAACATAAGGGTCTAAGATTGTTAGTGCAATATCACGTTATATTTTCAAAACTACTTGTGACGGAAGAATCTACTAACAAGGAAATTGCAGACCCTTACATCAACGCAAAATCTAGACGTGTTTTACTTGGTAGTGATCTTTTGTCACTATCTAATGAAATACACCAAGAAATTTGGAAAAAAATAGAAGAATTTACCGAATTAGGTTCGGGTTGGAAGTTTGAAATGATCAAGGAAATTTTGTTTCACACGATGAAATATGACGCATTACGCGGTAGTTCGTATATCGACCTGCCACCAAAAATAAAAAATAAACAGTGCTGTATAAACATAAAAAACGTCGATAGCAAATGTTTCCAATGGGCTGTTCTTTCCGCGCTATTTCCAGCAGAAAAAAATGCTGATCGTGTTGAGAAGTATATCAGTCACGTGTTAAGATTAAATTGTGCTGGTATTGACTTTCCAGTGGCAGAAAATCAAATACCAAAGTTTGAAAAGCAAAATAATGTTTCGATTAACGTTTTCGGATTAGATGAAAAAGAAAATGTCTATCCGAGGTATATTTCAGAAAAAGCTTCACAATCGACTATCAATTTACTGTTTTATAAAAATCATTACGTTTGGATCAAAAACTTTAACAGACTAGTTGGAAGACAGTATAATAAAAATAACAACAAAAAGTTCTTTTGTTATCGCTGCTTGCACGGTTGTAGAGACAATGAAACATTACAAAAGCATTTGCAGTACTGTAGTGACGTACAAAGAATAACAATGCCATCTAAAAAAGATAGCGTGTTACAGTTTGTCCATCATAATCATAAACTAAAAATTCCTTTCGTCATATACGTCGATTTCGAATGCTTACTTCAACCTGTACTTGGCGTAGAAAATGATCCTAACCAATCGAGTACAAGAAAAATTCAAAATCATGTTCCATGTGGAGTAGCGTACAAGGTAGTTTGTTGCGCTGATTCGAGATTATCTAAACCGATCAAATTATATCGAGGTAAAAATCCAGCTGTCTGGCTTCTCAAGCAGTTGATTAATGAAGTTGATAATATTACTTATCGTTTGAAAAGAGTAACTCCAATGTTAAAATTAACACCTCAACAAGAATCTGATCACGAGCAAGCGAAAATTTGTTATATTTGTGAAAAAGCTTTTGATGATAACAAAAAAGTACGTGACCATTGCCATTTGACCGGACAGTATCGTGGAGCGGCTCATGACCAGTGTAATTTAAAATTTCACGCTCCAGATTTTATTCCAGTTATTCTTCACAATTTTCGAGGATATGATAGTCACATCATCGTAGAAGCTTTTGGTGATCCTGAGATAAAAGCTCATCTAAAACTCAATAATGTCATCAAATGCATTCCAAATAATTTTGAAAAGTATATGTCAGTTACGCTAGGTAAATTGCGCTTTATTGACAGCCTGCAGTTTATGGCAGCATCGTTAGATGAGCTAGTAAAAGGTTGTAGTAAATTTAATAACCTAAGAGACTGTTTTGGAGATAAATTTAATCTATTAGCTAAAAAAGGAGTTTTTCCATACGAATATCTCGACGATTGGAGTAAATTTGATGAAACATCTTTACCTAGCAAAGACAAATTTTACTCGCAACTTAAAAATGAAAATATAACTGATGATGAGTACAGGTATGCACAAGATATCTGGAAAGAGTTTGATTGTGAGACTTTTGGTGATTATCACGATTTGTATTTGAAAACTGACGTGTTATTATTAGCAGATGTTTTTGAAAGTTTTCGAGAAGTGAGTTATAATAATTACGGACTAGATCCTTGTTGGTATTATTCTGCCCCCGGACTGTCATGGGATGCTCTGTTAAAGTTTAGTAAGGTAAGGTTGGAATTACTGACTGATGTTGATATGTTCAATTTTATTGAAAAAGGTATCCGAGGCGGTATTAGCGTGATAACGAAGAAATATGCTGAAGCAAACAACAAATATTTGAAAGAGTATAATCCTGACCTTCCTTCGAAGTATATAGTTTATCTAGATTGCAATAACTTGTACGGGTATTCGATGGCAGAACCAATGCCTCTTGGTGGCTTTCATTGGATCACGGCTGATCAATTTCTATCAGAGACAGAAAAAAAGATACCCGACGATGTTTCGTATTTCGTTGAAGTTGATCTCGATTATCCAACTTCGCTACACAAATTGCATAACGATTACCCTTTCTGTGCGGAATCGATGGTTATAGATTATAGTTTGTTATCAAAAGAACAACAAGCGTTAGCATCACCAAGGCAACATTCTATGGTAAAGAAACTAGTACCAAATTTGCTTCATAAACGTAATTATGTTTTGCATTACAAAGCTTTAAAACAAGCAGTCGATGCTGGTCTCGTGTTGAGAAAAGTTCATCGCGTACTAAAATTTAATCAGTCACCGTGGATGAGAGGTTATATTAACTCGAACACTACAAGAAGAGCTACGGCAAAAACTGATTTTGAGAAAAACTTTTTCAAACTGATGAACAATTCTGTTTTTGGTAAGACGATGGAGAATATTAGGAAACGCGTAAATATCGAACTAGTCAATGATGTCAATCGCAGAAACAAACTTGTGTCAGACGATGATTTTGTGAGCATGAAAATTTTTAATGAGAATCTTGTTGCGATACAAAGAAGAAAAACAAATCTAAAACTAAACAAGCCGATCTACGTTGGAGCTTCAGTGTTAGATTTATCAAAGTGGCTGATGTACGATTTTCATTATAATTTTGTTAAAAATCAATGGCCGGCTAGTAGATTATTATTTACTGATACTGATTCGCTCGTATATGAAATCGAATGTGAGGACATCTATCAGGACATGCATGATAATAGATATCTGTTTGATCTTTCTGATTACCCACGTGACAGTAAATTTCATGACGACACAAATAAAAAGGTTATTGGTAAGTTTAAAGATGAAATGAACTCGAGCGCTATCAAATATTTTATCGGATTACGCAGCAAAATGTATGCCGTATTATTGGACAATAATAAAATAACAAAAAAAGCAAAAGGTCTGCCTCGTGATTTTGTTAAAAAGTTTATAAAATTTGATGACTACAAGTATGCGCTTGATGGCGGTGTTAGTTTTATAAGAGCTATGTCAATTCGGACAAATCATCATAAGCTCGAAACAGATGTCCTTATCAAACGCGGTTTGAGCAATTTTGATGATAAACGTTATTGCGAAAATGGGGTAGATACATTTGCACTTGGGTATTGTCATGATGATAGAGATATATTTGACATTATCTTTGCAAACTAAAATTTTATCTAAACTTTAAAAATAATGTTTGAAAATTTGACAGTAACAAATAGCTACAGTAGCAAAATCAAATATCTAATGATGGACGGCAAACCATTGACAGTTGAAATTAATAATGAAACATCAGGCATATGCTTTAGTGGTACTCGTGACAAGTTAAAACTTTCGCTCATCAGATCTGATGACAGCGAGTATTTTAATTATCTCGAACAATTGTATCAAAAGTTGCTAGCGGAATTTAACAACTTTCACTGTCCGATTAGTCAGCAAAAATATACCAAACTTACAATTGATCTTGATCGGTCAAAGGTGTATTTTATCGACAAAAAATACCCTCTTAACAAATCACAAATAAAAGATTTGTTTGAGTCCCGTCGTTATGTCAGCGGTAAAATAAAGTTTAGCCTCTATCACCATGATAATGAAATATTTTTGATATCTACAGTTGAGACATTAACAGTTGGTAATGAGGTATAATACCACTTACCTTACTGGAATTCTAATGCGTAATTTAGTCCACAATCGCCACGCTCTGCTAAATCGTAATGATTTGGAAGATTGAGTCTGACATATCATTTTGCTTATTCTGGAAGATCACGTAATTATATTTTACCTGTTACCTAGATATTTTGCAACAGGTGTTCTATTGTATTTGTTTGGAGGTCTGGAGGGGTTGTTGAGCTCGAATTCTTAACGCAATTATTGATTGCAACAGGTGTTCTATTACGTTACCTAGGTATTTTGTATTTGTTGAGCTCGGATTCTTAACGCAATTATTGATTGCAATAGGTTTTCTATTACGTTACCTAGGTATTTTGTATTTGTTTGGTGGTCTGGAGGGGGTTGTTGAGCTCGGATTCTTACTTTCTCCTACTACTTTAGTTTCCATTATAAAATAATGTTATACAGATCCAATTGATACAAAATATTCAGTACATCATCAGAAAGATATTCAATTTGCAAGGAGAATAAATATAGAAAAAGATATAGTATAAGTCGTTTTAAAGAATACAAATATAAAATTAACCAAACCTATTTATGCCGGCTTAACAGTGCAAGAAGTAAGAAAGTTGCTTCTATTGCAGCGAGATCTAAGACCAATATGGAGATGGAATGAACTTTGTAATGACACATATTCTTTATATAACTTTTCCAATGACAAAAGAAAATGTTCACTCTTAGGGCACAACTGATCACAAAATATCATATGGTACTTTTCCAATAAATTAATGAATAAACTGGTACCAGAACGTTTTAACGAGGAATTGAGTTTTGCGGCCATATAAATTAAAATTTTTGGACCTGACATAACTGCTAAGAAAGCACGCTAGTGTATTAACAAGTCTGTCATAAAAATAAAGTTTGGAGTGTGGAATTTTTTTTTATTTATCTAAAGTATTCGTCGTAAAATGTTCAATAAAGTTAGATTCTACCATCTCGAGATATGAAATATCACGCTTAATATGGTTCCAGTTGATATTAATTTCACAACATGACTGTAATTCCACATCATTTTAGGATACCTTATAAGCATTAAGCAATCTGCACGTTAAAAAATGTTTTTTTTTTTTGTTAAGTATTGTAAGTTGTATATTCAGTTAGGACTAAAACTGAAAAAGTGCATGGAGCAGTTTTATTTGACCAAATAAATATCTACCAGTTATATTCTTGTATGTGCCATTAGCCACAATTGTTTTAAATCATGTATGAACTCACTTTTCTTAATTGTTTTGTTTCTCTTCGCGTTTGTCTTTGTTATCGTATCTTCTACAAAACTGATTTCTCCTTCAGCTATTTATATTAATTTAAAAGTGCAAGATTAAAGACGTAAATGAAAATTGGAATTTCATATTACTTCTGATAATTCTGTTTACGATGAAAATGGCAACGATGAACAAATTTCAAATGCAATGAGTGGCAAACCTTATAATAAAATTTATCTAATATTGGATTCGAAGCTCATCAACAGACATCAACAAGCATATTTGACGGATACAATTTTTTTTATTAAACATGAACATTAGAAATAGAAGATTTTTATCAACTAATTAGACCTCATTTACAAAATCAATATGAAGCGTTGATTTACTAAGAAATAGGAGAACCAGCACAAATTTATTAAGCAAGTTAGAAAAATAATGTAATAACCCAAATCTATTGATATACAAAGAGGATAAAGTAATGTTTAAAAATATTTGGATTGGACAAGGTAATGCATAAAAACTGCCAAGTGAAAACACAAAATTCGGGAAAAATAGAGATGCAGTAGCTTAAAATAAATCAATCATTAGAAACATCAGATGCAATTAGATAGACATACAAAAATTATCAGAAACCAAAACAAAAATGCAGAAAATAGAATGAGGTTATTCACAAGAAGGAAATGGTAGCAGAGTATCTTCTCTAGAAGAATAAACAGATTTTTGAGCAAATAGTGTTACTCCGAGAAGCCACTCGTACTTGGCGGTAAAACTTAGAACATATTCTAAGGGAATAAAAGCTTCGAAAAAGAGTTCTTTGATCGAGTTTGACAGAATAATACGGTACTATAATTGTAATTATTTGTAGTATTTATACTTAACTACTAGCATCGTTTAGTATGTATGAGTAAATTTGTAGTGTTTCATTTATATGCGTATTTGAGAAATGTCTGGGATCTGAATTAAACATAAATATTATCTTTACTACCTAAACTATTTTTTTTAGGAACAGTTGTGAGATATTTTCCATCTGTGTATTTTGAATTTTTATGATTTCAACTTGTGTATGTTGTATTTTTATATATGCATGTTTGGTAAATTTCAGTTACATCCAGTAATTGTAAAACAAGTATCACAAGTATCGGTCAAAATATCTTACGTGAGTGAACTTAGTTATTTCAACAGATAAGTATTGGGTTAGGAACTTGTGATATCTGTCAATTGTTTAGTAAGTCGGCACAAGTATCATTTACAGTTAGATTCGTCATAAAAATGGCTACAGAAAGACAGACGAATCAAGAGTATCGCGTCATGGGCTCGGAAGATCTAGGGTACAAAAGAGATTGCCTAGCAGCATTCATCGAGTACAGAATCAAATAATGGAGGGCTGAAAAGCAGCTGAAAGAGAGGCCCATAATGAGCTGGCCAGGATGGACGAAAAT
This sequence comes from Potamilus streckersoni, assembly GCA_016746295.1. Classification (NCBI taxonomy): domain Eukaryota; kingdom Metazoa; phylum Mollusca; class Bivalvia; order Unionida; family Unionidae; genus Potamilus; species Potamilus streckersoni. The sequence continues at coordinate 2,533,758 of JAEAOA010001325.1, forward strand.
GCAGCCGTAAGATGGTTGACAGATGAAATAGCCTTCATCAGACACCTGACGAAACAAATACCAAAATGTAGACTGTGTGGAGCACATATTGACTCTAAAAAGCACCTAGTTTTAGAATGCGAACAAAATAACTTGGAAAGGCAAAATATCAAAAATAAAATTCAACAAAAGTATGGAACAAATGAAACTGCACAACTTCTATTTACAAATGGCATTAATGATAAGAATTCATATAATGACCTTATAAATTTTATTAACTCATTAATGAAAGCTATTCGAGGTTATAAATAGTAAATTGCACAAAATGTGTACGCTTGTGGGCTCTTTATTCTTACATAACTTTTCTATCACCTATCTATCTTCTTTATGCACACACTAAAAATAATAAGGGTCCTAAACTAGGGAGGTCAGTATCGATCTTATTTCACAACCGGTCTCCCGAATCAAAGGAACCATTACAATTAAAGAGACTATGTGAATTTGACCTATCTAGCCAGATAGGTCAAGACACATCAAATAACACACTCAATTAGCAAACATAGGCAAGACGGGTTCCTGGCAAGGATCACTAAAATGTAAATGAGCTTTGACTCCAGCCCGGTTAAAAAAGCTCTTATATCACACTAGTTTAGGAATGCGTTTAAACCCTAATCAAAAATTGTTAAAATAAAAACAAGAGCACATACACTTAGACACAATACAAATACACATAAAACTTTTTTTTTCGATCTAGGGGATCCCTCGGATGATGAATTCTGAGAGGGATCACGCGAAAAAAAATTGACGCTGATGGAAATTATGCCAACACTGGTCAGTAACGTACTTCCGACCGAGTTGAGGAAGCTTCAGCAGGAAGATGCAACTCTGATGCAGTTGCACAAATACGGTGCAAAGGAACCGAGAAAGAAAATCCGAATGGCGCGGTTAATTTTCTATACAACAAAAAGATCTTGTGTCGCCACGCCAGGAAAGGAAACGAACACTACAAGTAAGTCGTCGTTCAAAAGAGAAGCAAGGTGAAGTATTTGAAACCCGAGTATGAAAGTCTCATGGGAGGACATCAGGGGAATTGCCAAGACGCGTGATCGTCTTGTTAAGAAATTATACTAGCCAGGGTTACCAGGAGATGTCAAGCGGTTCTGTCTTTCCTGTGATAAGTGTCAGAGAATGACACCAAAAACGGATCAGCGAACGGTCCCTTGGGGAGTACATACCTTATCGATGAACTATTTTGACGTGTTGAAGTAGATTTGATCTGACTGATAAACCCTCATCGGCACAAGGAAATAGGTGCCGATAAGAACTACTCCATATCGGAGAGGGAATGCCTCGGAATTGCGTTCTGCATATCACGGTTCGAGTGGTACTTATACGGGCGGAAGTTGATATTGGAGACGGACCACCATACCCTCACCTCTCTCGCGCAATCGAAGTTGTGGAATGGACGCTTGATGCGATGGTCGCTGTTCTTACAGCAGTACCAGATGCAGATCAGATACCTTAAAGTAACCGAGAACGTAGATCGCGCAGTAGATAACCATATATTGGTTGTTTTTGTTGTTGTTGTTGTTGTTGTTGGGCTTAACGCCATTTTTCAGCACATGATAGGCTATTCATGGCGGCCAGTATTAATGGTGGAGGAAGAAACCGGGAAATCACCGGAAAGAACCACCGACCCACGAGAAGCTACTGGCAAGCTTTCTCACATATCCACATTCGCCGAATCCTAGACTCGAACCCACGCAGACAGAGGTGAGATGGCAGTGATCCGTAACGGACAGCGCTTTAGACCACTCGGCCACTCGGGACCCCTAACCATATATTGGGTATATAATCATGTCCATACTCTGCGTTCAGCGTCGTTGAGATTTTGTTCTTTTATTACGTGTAATAATGCACATTTGCATTTAGAGCAATTTTGGGGGAATAAAATCCCGATTTTACTCTCAAGCGTCGGGGTTGATGGATGTCACGTTTGCTAAGGTGGAGCTCTATAGTTTCGTATTTGGCATAAAGTTAGAATTTGCTCTGGTTTCCTCACTAGTTATACTGGCTATTTAAAAAAGACTTTGTATATATGAGGTATTGTGCAAAGAACTTTTAATTCCCTTTATTTTAGTGTATGAGTGATGGGTGTAATATGGGTTTATAGAGTATACAGCTTGGCCTTACTCCAAATGTGCATCTTTCAAAGTGCTAGCTCCACTTGCTCATTTTCATTTCCTGAACTTCAGAGGTAAATTTAAAAAAGAACCGATAACTTTTTTTTTTACATTTTATGCATTTGGTAATTAATTCATTGCACTTTCAGAAGCTGGCATTGTCTAGCCAGGCAAAATTCATTTTCCCTATTTTAATAGCGGCAAAGGATAGTGTAATTTAGACAAATTCAGGTTCATTTTTAGAGAATAAGGGAGCAGTCATTTAAGTTTGCAGTGTGCAAAGATCATTTAAAATTTCCAAATATACAATATCCAAAGAAATGTCAAGTAGCATAGAGGTATGCCAACGTTCTCTTCACTGTGCATGTTTTAAATGCAAACAGTTTCACCTTACATACATCACTCTCTCAAAAGTACATAATAAGTGGTGAGCGCCACCTAAGCCCATGTATTGTCATGTATAAACTAGAATATTACTGCGACCATGTGCTTGATGTCAAAACATTTCCGCGGGCTAGTGTTAATCATTTACACAAGGTTGCTGTAAACCGACTTCCGGTTCAGATGAATCCCCAGTCTCCAAGAGGGAAGACGGCAGTGAGACTAGTAAAACAGTCGGAGTCGACAAAAGTGTAGTCGGTGTAGAGAAGGTGGATAGAAGGTGGAGGAGGAGGAAAGGAAGTCTGGAGGAGGAAGTCGAGGAGGAAGAGAAGGATTATAGTGAAGTCGAGGAGGATGAAAAGGAGTATAGAGAAGTTGAGGAGAAGGATCAGGAATTTGAAGGAGGTCGGGGAGCAGGAGAAAGAATTGGGAGAAGTTGGAGAGAAAAATGCTTAGATGAGTAGAATCCAAAGACAGGTAGAAATCCATCTCACACTAATCAAATGATGCAATAGGCTATTAAATGGTCGAGCGAAAGGAGTGTATTTGGGAAATCATTTGACTACAATTGTTATTAGATTGCTATTAATTGTATTTCACACTTTTTGTAAATTTAACCATTTAACCATCGGCATTGCTGACTGTAGGCTCGGAGCTTTAACTTTCACTAATTTAACTTCCAACCAAAATACAACCTGGGTAGGACTTCTACAATAGTTTAATTATAATATTGGAAGTACCCCATCCAAATACCTGACAACCAATTCATCACACTGGGCGCATCTTCACATTTATTCTTTCCTCTTTCAATTTTCCTTCTTTTTTAAAGTTATATTTCTTATTTTATATTTTGTGTATACAGTTTAGAGTTTACTGAGTTCTAATTAATATAAAAGTATCCGACCTTCGACCTAATTACCGAGTTAATGACCCCAAAATTGTTGGTCTAATTTTTTACATATGTTTTAAACAAATATGTATTCACCATTTAAAATAAAGTTTAATTCAGATTGCTCAATTATAAGTTTATTGAGTTATTGACGTAAAATTGACTAAACCAATCAGATATAATAGCGTAATTTATAAGTGACTAAACTACTTAGATTGGTGCATAACTTATAATTGACTTATCAGATATAATAGCATAACCAGCCATTTACGAACTTCAGAGCAAATTGTTTAACGTTTATTGTATATTGTTGAAGTATATTTTATAATACAAAGATTTTAATTTTTAACTGACGGTGTTACTCAGTTCTAATTAGGTAAGGAATTATGAATTGTGAACCGTATTAGGCTAGGTAAGAACCTCAGATCTGGTGTTTTAATATTAAATTTTAAAGTTTTACGTTCGGGTATGAGTATTGTTCATGGTGATGATCTTGTTTTGAAAATGGCGTATATCTAATATTTCGTTTTCGATTTGGTGGATACTAAAAAAACCAGAATTAAGAAGAATGGAGTGGAGTTTTTTTTAATTAAAACAAAACTATTGATTATACTGGATTTGAGAATATGCAGTCTATTCTAGGGATACTATTATGTTGGCCTGTATTAAAACAGACAGCTCCGTTGGCCTAGTGGTTAAAGCGTCCGCCTCGGATGCACCTTAGATGCGGGAGGTCGCGGTTTCGTACCCAGTCAAGTCATACCAAAGGCTTACGAAAATGGTACTAACAGCTGCCTCGCTAGGAGTTCAGCATTAAGAGTCTAGTGTTAGGACTGGTAGGCCTGGTTTCAGGATTATGTAACTGGGTGGGACATCATGTTTCCTGTCTGCGGCATGATGCCCCAGTGCTAGACATCACTTTTAACTGCCACACTGCAGACATCCTAGCGATATGAATGAAACATTTATTAAAGCTACGTTAAAAATCCACATCACACACACACAAAAGCGCGCACATACATACACACATGATATGATGTAGGCTCATGGTGACCTAAATGTTTTGTGGATTGTATAGTGTCTAACTAAATAAATGGATGCGGGTAGTATTATGCCGTACTAGAACTTGTAAAAAAATAAATCGATTGGCGAGGAAATGGTCATGGTGATTTATTTTATCGGTGGGAGAATGGTGTTAGTTTAAAAAAAATACAAAATGAATAGGGGTATTGACCATGTAAAAATATATTCGATACTACTGATTGTAACTCTCCTCAACGACGCCGTAGGGTTGACTATTTACCCGGATGTGTAAATGGATCTGTTTGCATTTATATCGTAAACCATGGACAGGTAAAATATTAATCAATAAAACAATATGTCACCAGTTCGGACCTATTTACTAGCTGTTTTGACGGCTTTATTGGGTAAGTTTGTAAACACGTTCATATGTAATCTTTGTTTTTACTTATTCACCAGATCAAAAACTTTTACAGGTCTTAATATAAAATAAATATGTCAGACATTGTAGCCAGTGGCGTACCAAGAGCAAATGGCGCTTGAGGCGACGATGAAGGCTCAAATAAAGTTTGGCGCACCAGGATCTATGGCACACGTGGTTTTGGAACCCCAAAATTTCAAGGCCTTTTCTGACAATTTAATACTAGTTATTTCTTAGCAAACTGAGTTGTATGCATAATCAGCTTTTTGTCTCTTCCATTATACACATGACTGTCCATTCAATATATAAAATATTTAGGAGGTCAGCGTATCTAGAGTCGTGTCCAAAGACATTGGAATACGATAGAAAAAGAAAGTGTAAGTAGAATCTAGTACATCTTTACATGATTTATATATGGAAGAACGAGTCATACGTTTTGTGGATATGATTTGTTCTTAGCTTGTCTCTGTTATTCTCATCTCAATGTGAAAACTTGACTGGTTCGCCATGGACTCGTTAACGTAAATAATACGTTAAATCTGAATTCAAACTTCCTAGTAAGCATTACATGCACTGTTTCATTCATGGATTCGTACACCGTTTAGTTTGTTTTGCTGCTGGTTGTCGTACATATAATATTTATGCAGTCACTATTACATTTATAAATTTATTACCGTTTCTAAATCAGGAGAGACGGGTTTTGATCACCACAGATGACTGCCATTTAGTGTGCTAACCAGAGGAGAGAGAGAGATATGTCGAGTTTAGGCAAATTGTAAATCAGTATTGAGATATTTAAATATCTTCACTACTCAAGCTAGCAATATTGTATTCTTCCAAATTTGCGCGAAAGTGTCTGAGAGGAATTTAGAAATGGAAACGACAGAGTGTAGGCTTGCTCTGTGTGCAATCCCGAATGTCCCACCCCTTATGATTAGTTCAGAATACAACAACAGACAGGTCTGAATATATGATACAATATCTTTAGCACAGTAATAACTTTCTTTCGCTAGATAATCCGATATTGTATATAGTGAATACATCAGTATGTACAATGAACGAGGTATGTGGTAACTTGACTCTTTTTGGGCCGATTTACCACAATCCACCACAAAGAATACAATTCTCACCACAATCCACCACAAAGACTACAATTCTCACCACAGTCCACCACAAAGACTACAATTCTCATCACAATCCACCACAAAGTCTACAATTCTCACCACAATCCACCACAAACTACTACAATTCTCACCACAATCCACCACAAAGACTACAATTCTCACCACAATCCACCACAAACTACTACAATTCTCACCACAATCCACCACAAACTACTACAATTCTCACCACAATCCACCACAAAGACTACAATTCTCACCACAATCCACCACAAACTACTACAATTCTCACCACAATCCACCACAAAGACTACAATTCTCACCACAATCCACCACAAAGACTACAATTCTCACCACAATCCACCACAAAGACTACAATTCTCACTACAATCCACCACAAAGACTACAATTCTCACTACAATCTATCATAATTTATTTCATACTACCACAACCTACTACCATCGACGATAATCTACTATGAAAACACAGTAATCGACCACAAGCTTCTACCATTAAGCGTGAAAGCTACAATCTACAACTGAATACGAAAATAACAAAAATATATCACAATCCGCTACAATAGGCCATAAAAATACCACAATTAGCCACTATTGACCCTGAGAACACTAATGTAAAAATATTGATATAATAACAAGGTGGCAGCTGAAAACCCGAAATGTGTTCATTCAAATATACCAAATAATAAACACATTATTATAATTTATATTCCAGAGGAAAATTTAATAGTATAAATTTTGCATGTCGATACGTAGAAATTTCTCCTTTATTTTCGTTGCATTAAACATGATTCGCGGCATCCCATTCTCTAGAGATGACCGAAATCTATAAAAGAAATGTTCACAACAATGGAAGAATTATGAAAATCAGTAAAGCAATAGGTCTGAGTTGATGTTTGCTTCTTTGCATGTTTAAATTATTAATAAATAATTCGAACAAATTACCAATCACTTTGCTTAATGTTTAATTATTTCGGCAAACGAACATTAAATTGAATGAAACAAAGGGAATAATTGCACAAGCCATTCTTACGTGTGCAGGCTGATTCTTACAGATTATTAGCATGTACACATGTATTTACTGCATCACAGACACATACATGCATACATACATACATACATACATACATACATACATACATACATACATACATACATACATACATACATACATACATACATACATACATACATACATACATACGTGTGTGTGTTTGTGTGTGTGACTAGTGCTTGATTGCAGAATATTGTGGTAAATTGCGGTAGTTTCATAGTCGATTGTTGTGGTTTACAGTAAAAAGGTTCTCATCTTAAAATGTGCCGCAGTCAAAACGTACCGATGAACGCCGAAACACCCCCCCCAATTGTATTCATTAATGACAACATTACCATTCCGAAATGAAACCGTTTTTTTGCAAATTATTATAAAAATAATAATAAGAAGAGAAGAGGAGATAAAAAAAGAAATAATGTACTACGACCGAAAGAAAGTAAACAACAATAGTCTGGGCTAATTAGGCGTTGACAATTTTAATTTATACAGCAGATAAGCTTTAATCATCAATGAGAAGTTTCTATAGCGTTTGTTATTGTTAGATGCTAGAGATTTTAAAGAGTAATATAAAATATTGAGCTGCAATAAAATCCACAGTTTCTACAAACTTTTGCATCAAACAAATCATCTGAAATGGAAAAAAAAAATATAATTCCACGTATCCAATCTACCAACATCCAATTTAACTTTCAGTAACTTTTAATTTGAGCAACAAATGTTGGGTCTTGCTTTAATTTGGGTACTTTTTGGCTTGGATGCGTTTTGATTTGAGTACAGTTGTACGGGACGGGTACGTTGAGGTTGGGGTACATTTGGATTTTTTTTCCAAAGCGGTAGGTTGCTGTGGCTTGTGGTAGATGGCATGGATTATTATAATAAAAAAGAATATGCTTATTTGTAAATAATTGAATATATCCTGGTCTCCTGTAGCTTTGTCACGCATGTGAATAGATTTTGGAAGATTGTTGTGGATCACTGTAGCTTGTTGCCGATTGTGTTAGATTTTGTGGATATATATATATATATATATATATATATATATATATATATATATATATATATATATATATATATATATATATATATATATATATATATATATATATATATATATATATATAATGGTCGATTTGTTTTACTGTCACGCTTGTTTGTAGAAGAATGTTATCTGTTGATGTATTTTATACGTCTATTGCGGTCGATTGCAGTGGAATGTGGTAGACTGGTGTATAGATTATAGTGTATGCGGTAGACTGGTGTATAGATTGTAGTGTATTGTGGTAGACTGGTGTATAGATTGTAGTATATTGTGGTAGACTGGTGTATAGATTATTTTGTATTGTGGTACTATGTGGTAGATTGTGTTAAATTGTGTTGCAATTCTTTTGCGTTTAATGCACCAACTTGATCCTCACATCCTCAGAAAAGTGCCCGTTAGCATTAAGATATCCAACAAGAAACCATTCAGTAGTGAATGCTATTCCAATACCCAAGCGTCACAGTATCGCAATGAGATGTTTTCACTGTTGCAGTCACCAAGCGTTCAAAGTCCCAGTGCCGCCGTTTTTCATAACTTTCACGTTTCTTCCATTTTAACTTACGTTTGGAGGGTAGGAAATAATTTGTTACAAAAGCTATCTGACAAACCGTTCTTTGCAATAATCAAGATGCTTGGTTTAAACGACATTTAGATATTCAGTTTAGAATTAAGAGATGCCTCCCTTTCATTCAGTCACCAAGGCGTTCTTAATTTCGTTCTTTTTCGAGAGTACTCCAAAAGTAGAGATGTGATGCATTCGCCAAATTCCGTAGGTGACTAATCTAATAACAGCACATACGTACGTGGCGGGTCAATTGATTTGAAAGGGTATATAATGAAGAGAGACCAGCCCGCTTTTTAAGCGGATATGATAAGGATAAGCCTACATTAGATAAAAATAAGACTCGGGTGAATATTGGTGATCAGCTGGACCCCTAGAATACTTAGAACTGAGAACATGGGTTGAAGAATATGAGTTGTTGAGGATTTATATGTTACGACATAGACTTGTAAAAAGGTAATGTACGTCAGTAGTACCTTTAAAGAAAAAAAATATACTAGTCATTTATAGAGTATCACATAAGGATCACATGCCGTACATAGCTCGGTGTTGATATCTTGTGTTTGCAAGTGTTATCAGATGGCATTTTCCATGCGAAAAGGTATCACCTCATTAATCCAACGACTTGTTTATCTGTTGCAGTTCTCTAGTGTCGTATTATCCAATGTGCCTAGGACCTAAGACATTATATTACTGAAAAGTATATGCACAAAAAGTCATGTCAGTCGTTTTATTAAATAGATACTTTGGGCTTATAAAGACTTTAATCCGGCCCTGCAGTCCCTAATCGCTAAGGTATTAAACCAATCAGCTTTTGTCATAAAATAGCCTGGAAAAGAAAATAAATAATATTGTATCTTTGAGTTTCCATGGAGATTTGATGATAATTAAAGAATGTTACTTGCATTCAAAAGAAAGCAACAGCAAAATTTATTCAAAAAATAAAAACTTTATAAAGTTGTACCTCATGGGTTTTTCGTAAGATGACAATGTTAGCGTGTATGATTCTGCCGGTCAGGGAAAGGTCACCTGCACTGAAAATTCCAGTCATTTCACTCAGATGCAACGAAATTCTTAGAAAATGCAAAATGGTCTCAGCTGATTTTTATGTTGTGTCCATATTACACAATTAAAATAATCTTGTGCATATAAACTCATAACTAATGCATTTAAGTTGATAAATCTGCAAACAATTAAAGAGATATATAAGGGATTCGATATAGTGGTACATGCGGGAGAAGAATTCATGTTAAACTTTCAGTTTGCTTAAAATAAAGAAACTTAGACGCAGTCTTCCCTAATTTTTCTGTCATATAACTGAAATATGTAAATATATTTTGATTATTGTTATGGTTGGGGTGGGTGCTCCCAATGTTTTATTTAAACTATAATAGAAGTCCCACCGTGGCTCTATTTTGTTGCAAGTTAAATATAGTGAAAGATGTAACGCTCCGAGCCCATAGTCAGCAATGCCGACGGTTAGATAGTTAATTATACAAAAAAGGTTGATATTCAATCAATAACAATTTAATAACAATTCAATAATCGGACTACTCAAATTTTTAATTTCACTCCTTCCCTTTAATAAGCATATTGCATCACTTGTTTAGCAGTGTGAGAATGATTTCCACCTGTCTATGGATTTCAACTCATCTTGTGCATCCTTTCTCTCTCTTTTATTTCTTCAACTTCATTCCCCCTTCCTTCTCGACTTTTCTCCGAATTCTGTCTCATCCTCCTCGACTTTCTCTAGACTCTTTCTCCTCTTCGACTTTTCTAGACTCCTTTTCCTCCTCCTCCACATTCTCTACCTGAAGAATTCTCTTCTGTCGACTTTGATTGTCTCGGCTACAGCCTCAATTCTGTCTCCAACTCTTGAAGACTCAGGACTCAATAGAACCCGAAGTTCTGTGTCCCCTAAAAAGCTCCATGTGAAAACACAAGGACAGTATAATCTTTTTCCATAGCTCTCTCATCTCACAGTTCATACAGCCTATCATTAGATAATGGCTATTAAATTTCTTCTGTCACGTTTTCATTCACATCGAGATACCCATACGTTTTTGTATGGTTAAAAAAACGTCATAATACAGCACGGTATTAATTACTTCTTATACATACATCAATAAATTTTGTCACATCGGTATATATTCCTGTTCCCGTTATACGACACAATATCACAATAATCAGACGCATTCATTTACCTCATACAAGCACACAACTGTTAAAATATCTATGCTCTGATATATGCATACATCCAGAGTAACTAATTTTAAATACTTCAACCATGTTCCAAAGTCACAATTCAAGCATGTGTAAATTTAACTTAACGCACTAGTAAATGCACTGGTTCACTACGAAGCAACCTAATAGCGAATTACAAAATAAATTATAACCACAAGCTCACAATCTACTTGATTCCTCCTCGCATCTAAGCGCCTTTTTAGTATGTTGGGGGCATCTTACTTTCAAACGCAACAATATGGTTGGCGATTTGGCTAATACCCGCGACTTTAACAATCTGAATATTAAAAAATATTCTAAAACTTATATAAGATTCTTAAATTATATTACGGTAGCTTTTATGTAATAGGTTAAGTAAGACAGGTGATATCTTGTTTCTTTACCTCACATTGAAACCTAAGGCATTATATAACACCCCATTTACATCGCTGTAAGATAAATTGTGAAGCAAACCAAATTTGAGTAAATGCAGCGAAACTTTAGTTAGGCTTCAATGATCAGAGATATACAGAACACACTAATACATAAATAGAAACAGCTTTTGTCATATCTTCAAACAACGAAAGGATTATATACGGAACGTATTAGTTGCCCTGATTCCATTCAGAGCACAACACGTAAGATTAGACTAAGATAACCTTCGGCAGATCAACTTAACGCAAACCATCTTAGATTAAGGGCACAGATCAACTTAACGCAAACCATCTTAGATTAAGGGCACAGATCAACTTAACGCAAACCATCTTAGATTAAGGGCAACTGTTATTATGGAAACAACCGAAGAACGAAGTTTTGTTGTTCTAAAAAGTAACAGGATAATTATGACGGCTATATAATGTTAATAACATAAAAATGTACAATACACAAACGATATTTTAATTTCCTAAGTTAATACTATGTTGTGTGCTTAAAAAACAAAAAAGACAAAAAAATAAAATAAAAATAAAAATAAAAATAAAAAAGAAACAAGAAAGAGAAAAGCGAAGTTATTGCCGCTTCTTTATACCATATTAAGTCCTCATATCTTTAATCTTGAATTTCGATTAACACGAAAAGCCCATGACAAATAAATAGATACTGAAATAGAAAATGTATCTCAATTAAGGGAAAGAAAAAATACTTTCTGAAACTTTATGTTTTTTTATCCAAATTTGAATTTGCTGAAAATATTACATTACATTTGTTTTTTTTTATTAATTAGATTAGAAAGTATAAAGATTTGAATTCTAGCGATTGGTGTTTTTTTTGTGAACATTTGAATATAGCTATAACATGAAAGCAAAGGTTTTCTTGAAAAGTCAATAACGTTTTAAATTTAATAAAACATCCAGCTTTATAAGATAATCAAGCTTTACAAGATCACAGGCCCTTAAAATTAAATAAATGTAAACCTTACAATTTAATGTTTCACCTTAGAGAAAAATAGTTTGAATTAATGTTTGATTTTTCTTTAATGTATTCATCAAGTGAAAGAGAAAAGTAGTCAACGGGACATTGCTCCTCTTTAACCGTCCTTGCTGATCTTGATCATAAATGTACATGAACTCCATACCAGAAGGCACAATTCAACACAAATGGGCACACAGATTAAGCATTCCAAATAAGTTAGGACACACAATTGCACTCACACAAATGTTATTGCTTCGAGTTTCTTCTGAACTCTTTACACCACCTTTATGAACTGCTCTAATAAGTTATCAGCCATATTGGTGAGGGTCTATCTGTGAGACTAGTTATCAGCTGTATTTATTAAGGTGTATCTGTGAGGCAGGTTAACAGCTGTATTTGTTAGGATGTATGTGTGGGTCAAGTTATCAGCTGTATTTGTTAGGGTGTATATCTGAGGCAAGTTATCAGCTGTATTTGTTATGGTGTATGTGGGAGGCAAGTTATCAGCTGTATTTGTTAGGGTGTATAAATGAGGCAAGTTATCAGCTGTATTTGTTAGGGTGTATCTGTGCAGCAAGTTATCAGCTGTATCTGTTCAGCTGTATTTGTTAGGGTGTATATTTGAGGCAAGTTATCAGCTGTATTTGTTATGGTGTATGTTGGAGGCAAGTTATCAGCTGTATCTGATAGGGTGTATATATGAGGCAAGTTATCAGCTGTATTTGTTAAGTTGTATGTTGGAGGCAAGTTATCAGCTGTATTTGTTAGGGTGTGTCTGTGCAGCAAGTTATCAGCTGTATCTGTTAAGGTGTATGTGGGAGGGAAGTTTCAGCTGTATTTGTTAGGGTGTATTTGTGAGGCAAGTTATTAGCTGTATTTGTTAGGGTGTATGTGTGAGGCAAGTTATCAGCTCTATTTGTTAAGGTGTATGTGGGAGGCAAATTATCAGCTATATTAGTTATGGAGCCTCTGTGAGGCAAATTATCAGCTGCATTTTTTGTTGGTGTATAATGGAGAGGGATAACAAACGTAAATCCAAATGAGTACTAATGCCTGAACTTAAGTTGTGTACTATGGCAGCTGTTATCAATCAATGTAAACACTGACTGTTATAGTAGAGTTTAATATTATTTTAATGCTAGAAATATAACTTAATGCACCACTCTTTCTTATTCCTTTGTCAATAATTAATATATTCAATACAGTTGAAAGTTTGTTTTTCGTCACCCTGAGATCACTAATGGAACGAAAGAGGAATAATGTTTTACCACCTTAATAAGTATAATAATAATTATCATATAAAAAAAATAAAGACAAATTTTAGTCATGATAAGGTATTATGTTGGTGTATAGAATTCATTACGATGATCGCTATTCTAAGTCCTAAGCGTGATAACTGTTCTAAGGATGAAGATATAGTTGTCACCTCATCTACATTAAAATCCCCTCGAAAATCTTAGTTGTTGCTGTTGTTGTTGTGTAGGGTTTAACGCCATTTTCAGCACAAAATAGGCTATACATGGCCGCCAGTATAGAAGGTAGAGGAAAAACCTGGGAAAAGCTCGTAAAGAACCACCGACCCGCGAGAAGCTACTATCAAGCTTTCTCACATATCCACGTTGGTCGAACGTGAGACTCGAACCCAAGCAGACATAGGTAAGATGGTAATGATCCGTAACGATGAGCATTTTAGTTTAGACCACTCTGCTGCTCTGCGCAACCATCAAAATGATACTGATTAATAAATATTGTGAGAGACCAAAGATATATCTTATGCAACATTTCACGATATTTAAAACATGTCTATATTATGTGATGATTCATGATATGTAAAGACATGTTTGTATTATGTGATGGTTCGTGATATATAAATGTCTTCATTATGTGATGGTTTATGATGTATAAAAACATGTCTATATGATATGGTGGTTCATGATATCTAAAGACATGTCTATGTTATGTGAGGTTAATGTTATGTAAAGAAATGTCTATATTACGCGAGAGTTCATGATTTAGCCGGTAATTAATAACATGTTAATCCATGTGATTGATAAAACTATATTTCTTATTCCATGTTATTGATAACTTGATTAGCGATACATTTACTTTTTCGTTATTGTAAAAAAAAAAACACTTTTCAGCACCATTTTGGTGCGATTGCGTTCTTTGAATCAGTATTGGGAATGTAGTGGGAATATAAGAGGAAAAAGTTTTAAAATGAGGGATTAGACATGTGAAATTTCTTTCCATCAATTACTAGTTTCATTTAAGTTACATTATGGCATAGATCTTATAAACCTACGATGAGCGTTCAAGTTTTATACAAATTATTGTAATGTGCAAAAATACGATGCTTGCTGAGAATCTGGTCAAGTCCGTTAACTGGCTAGTCAGTCTTCTCAATCAGGTCACATCAATATACAGTTGGGGTCATGATTTTAATGGCGATGGAACATCGACTCACATGCATGGAAAGGCCTTTTCTTTTGTATGAAAATTTTACAAATCTTAAGACTTTGACACTTTCTAACTGTTCACATAAAGGACATGCATCATCTGCTTTTTCTGAGAATGCATTTTTTCCAGTACTAATTGCATTGTACACTATTTGCGTTGGGGTTGCAGGATTAAAACAGAACCTCGAAGGTTGTTGCTGCTGTCTTAACGTCATTTCCCAGCACGCAATAGGCTATATATGGCGGCCGGTATAACTGGCGGAGGAAGAACCTGGAAAAACCCCGTTAACAGCCACCGACCAACGGAAAGCTACAGAAAAGCTTTCTTACATAACTGATCGAGCACGCGACGCAAGCAGACAAGGTGAAATGGCAGAGATCAATAAAATATAGGGAGGGTAAACATACCACTTTTTAGAGCAGTCCATTTTTGAAAATGAAGCTTCCCATGAAAATGAAAATACAAGCATCAATAACCCTAAACGAAGACCTCTAACCGACCGAGGTTTTTCTAAGCGGGTCAGCACATTTTTGATATTTTTTATTTTGACGTTTGTATTTTCAAATTTTTATGCGTTTCTCGTTTAGCGACCAGGTACACTCACTGTTGGTTGTTCCCTTTCTGCTGTAGGTTGCGACGCCATTAGGTGCCAGGTCTCTCAATCAAAACTTTTATCGAGAACTATGCGATATCGCGACCGATAATCATGTAGATTTATGTGATAAATCCACGAGGAATTTTTGTGCTTTTGAGAAGTTTCTGCATTTAATGATATCCATGTTTCCTGAACACCACGTTTGGTGGATGTTTTTGTTAATGTATCGGCACCAACACCATTAAAGACAATCAGGAGATGGCAATTATCTCTGATCACTTTATGTATTTGTGTATCTCGCTGAGTAGCATATATAATATCGGTATTTTTATGTCTGCCTTGGGAAAATATCCGAGCTGGAGTTGATTGTTTGTCTAGCATCGAATCATCGGATACTAATTATTAATAAATCCATCGAGATCATCCACAGATGGAGCATCGTTGATATCGGTGATAAAGTCAATAATATTATTACCGTCCTCGTCCAACAATTTTGCATTTTCATTAAAAAATTTAAGCACGTCGTAGCATCGCTGAACATCTACAGACGGTGCCACTAAATGCAACTCATTCCACTCGAGCCATCCCATTAACAGGTTAAAAACAATTGCGTCTTACCAGACACAGATGGACCTATGATAATTGTTCTGATAGAGTTTGATAGCGCTTGATGATGATTGATTGACTCTTGCTTTCCTGTCGCTGAAAAGTCAACGACATTCATGTTGTATGAATATATAATAATTATATGAATTTATATTGTTTTTGATGCAGAGCACCCACCCACCAGTTATTAACGGCCAAAGACTCAATAATTCTTTAAATAATTTTCAGGCTATTGCACGGTCAAAATTGTAAACTTGAAGGTACCAGGAAATATGATAGACCAGTTTTATCTGTTAAATAGAGACATGGGAAGAAATAGAATTTCAATCGATATATGCAGCTTCCAAATATTTGTGTATTTTCCCAGCTTCGGTACAACGTGTCTCAGATGAAATGATCAGATTAACGTTTTAAAAAATACAAGATATAATATTTAAGTATCTAGAGGCAGAGAGAACTCATGAATTTTATAATGAAGTAGAACAGTAAAATACTCTTAAGTTTTGCTAAGGGAGATTATAAAGCAATGCTTCCTCCAGCGGAGTAATTAAAGAGTAACCTTATTTGTATTTTTTAATGACTTCCACTTATGAAAAGAATTATTTCTTTTCGGTTGTTTTTTTTTTGTTTATAGAAAACATCCTTCTTTTTCTGACTTTGCCAAGTTCCTTGCATCCTCCTGTCTTTGTCAGGGATAATAGTTAAGAAAAAAGAGCAAAACCGACAATCCACGCTCTTGATGTAATCCAGGTGAGCTATTTTTTGATTTTAAGATATTGGTAACCTTAACATAATTTCTGAAACATAATCGTAAGAATGTTTCTTGGTCTAGCGTTAACGCTGCAGATTTTTATTTTCCTTGTATTGACCTATTGCATTCGAATCCCGTGACTGACAAATTTGTCGAAGGTTTGCAAATCATATTTATAATATTTGGTGCTCCAAACAAAGGAGTAAAGGTAATGAAAGCTGAAAATTCATATACACCTCCCCACCATGTTGAACAACGTGGTGGGTGGTAATTTTGTAATCCCCTGGGTCTGATATTGTGGGTGAGGTGTGCACAAAAATAAAAAATTATCAATATAAATCTGTTGACGTAAAAATTATTTTGTATGTCCATGGCGTGGAAAAAGAGTATTCAGAATATGATATTTATATTTATTCTGATTCATATTCAGATTTTTATATTTATTTTTATTCTGATTCATATTTAATATTTTTAGATTCAGAGTATAATATATATTTTTATTCTGATTTAGATTCAGATCATAAAATTTATTTATATTTTTATTATGATTCCGATTCTGATTATATTATTTATTTTTATTCTGATTCTAATTATAATATTTATTGTTATTCTGATTCTAATTATAATATTTATTTTATTCTGATTCTAATTATAATATTCATTTTTATTCTGATTTTGATTATAATATTGGTTTTTCTGAATCAGTTTCAGATTATAATACTTATTCTGATTCAGATTATATTATTTATTTTGATTTTGATTCTGATTAAAATATTTATTTTAATTCTGATTCAGATTATATTATTTATTTTGATTTTGATTCTGATTAAAATATTTATTTTAATTCTGAGTCTGATTATAATTTTTAGTTTGACTTTGATTCTGATTCTGATTATACTATTTATTTGACTCTTATTCTGTTTCTGATTATAATATTTATTTTGATTTTGACAACACCTGGTGATACGTGACGACCACCACCATCTGGCTTATTATTATGGGACAGAATACTCAGGGGAGAGGGTATTTTTCTCCATGATTCTAGTGTCGCTGGAAAAGATTCATCAATGATATAATATGCGTCAGCGATTTTATATCCCGGTATAATGAATTTTGCTAATTCTGCTTCTGTGATCACGTAACGCCTGAAAAAAAAAACAAACAAAAATAAAACAAAAAACAAAACAACATATTAAATGTTGCTGTATTTTTATCCCGTTGAAGATCGATAAATTCATCTCCAGTAAGAATTATTGTTTCAATAATAACCCAACTGACATATTTCAGGTCGGATACACCTTGATTTAGATGTATCGTTTTAATGATTTGCTGCTTTAGATCGTCGTTTAGGTATTCTCGTATGTAACTTTGAAACAATTGACGTTGCGTTGGAATTCACTGTTGATCACTATTCACTATTTGATAACTGCATGTAGGAACTTGCCAATCAAGGGTTCAATTAAATTTATTTTATACGCAAATATCAATTATTTGTTTATGACCCGCCACACGACTTTGATCGAATATTTGTAGTATTTGGCCAGTTATAATATACCCGGCAATTGCGCTAACGCTATATAATTGGCTGGAACTGCCGTTGGAAAGCTAACATGAAACTCAAGCTTGGCTGAGCTCGCTGATATCATCATGGCTGCTGTGGTGTTGTAGTAGCTATGATTTATTCTAGCAATTCTTCGATATTATTATTAAAATCCTGATTTTAAATATCGGAGACGTCGGCGTTTTTATACTTATGACTCTCCTTGTAGGAGACGGCGGTGTCTGCCGCTCGGGTTGGATTTCCAATTGCTTCGTAGTAAACCGTAATTGTTTCTGCGAATTCCTGATCTGATATTATTCCATCATTGAGCTATGACGAAATTAGAGATGGCAATATGTTACGTGCGCGTGTTTCCACTGATAGCAGCATTGTATATTCGTGTAATTTATGAGCAGCGTACGTGTATATTATTTTTGCGATTATATTAAGAATATCAGCAACCCTCTTTATAACCGTAACGCCAATTCCTAATACTAGTGCTATTATATATGTGGCTGATAATGATCCGATTGTAGTTGCTGTTCCAGCGACTAAGGTCGATGCAAAATATAAAATTAAATCAGTAACAACGACACGTCTGAGATATTATTTTAGTTTTACTGTATGCATATCAATTATATTTTTCAGTTGGGTCTGCCATAAATACGCTTGCTCCTATCTGAAACGTCGAACGACAGTCTATTGGTTCATTATATAAATTGCTAATAATTTAAATAAGTGGCATATTGAAGACGAATTCAATATACTAATAGTAAAGCAAACCAGGTCTTCTTCGGGTTCCACCACGAATGTTTCTTCATCATTTTGCCCCAATATCACTAACATAGATATAGAAGATCCACTAACTGGATAACGCCGTGAAATTGTGGTAGATTTGTAAATGTAATGCCAAGTACTGAGAACCTGTATATGTCAGTAAACTCAAGCGTGATATTTGACCCAGACACTACGTACTACATCATCGGTAATCTTTCTTTGTCAGATAGCTTAATGTCGATGACTGCTGGACTAAAAAATTATTAATGGATCTATTTGTGTTTCTACTAAAATTTGTAAATGCGACTACATGATTAGCATATTCACATCTAAATGTGGTCATTCTATCATTGATCGTCATTATCGAGGTCATCACCGGGATGTTGCAATTATCGACGTATTTATTCGTTGTAGCGTCATCATTTGATTCTGGTTCCTCAAGACCGTAATTTTATTGTTAGCCGTTTTGAGAGAACCAGCCATTGTAGCACCAGTGAATTGTAAAGGATCAGCAGCATATTTACTGATATCAGTTCTGATCGTGGCGTTGTTGCTGTCTACGAATTTATTTTCTTGCCACATTATCGTCTGATTTTGGTTCTCTCACATTCATAATTGTATTTCTGCTCGTGTTAAGATCGCCATACACAATATCTCCAATTCTTAGATGCGTCCATCAATCTCTCCCATGTGTGTTAGAATTTATTCTTCTGAGTCTTTAATTTTACAGGTTTTTAGCAAACACCACTAAGTTATCTACTGTCGCACCTGGAATCAGCAGAATAATATCTATTAACGGGCTATTGCTTCTCTTTAACCGTCCTTGTTGATCTTGAAAAACACCAACTTCATTTTGTTCCTCGTCTACGTGACGCAAACGATTAGCGATGTCATCCATGACCTTGCCAAGGGTTGCATATTTTGATGTCACCTTGGGGTTTGCCTTGAGTAAGGTTTCTAGCAGATCTTCCGTAAATATCTACCATTGTATATTCAATAAAAGACCTGTTTAAAGTATTGGACGACGTGGTATATTTGTGCAAGACTTTATGAGGCGTGGTTAGGGATCTTGACAAAACGTTGAGCACAGCGAGTACTTCCCAACCACATGCTGACAGATCAGATATTGTCCGTGTTGGTAATGTTGAATACCAGACAGAAGTTCTTTAAAGTTTGTCAACATATGTTTAAAATTCTTTTGGTGGCGCTAACCCATGCTAATAAAAAATAAACAATTCCTCGTGGGTCGACCGCATACGAAATCCAATGAGTACTCGGTACAGAACTTCGATCGAGATTAATGATACCGGTTTCAACATCGTTGTTTGTTTTGGTAATTGATCACGCATAAAAGCACTTCTGAAGTTTTTGATGTTTAATTTCAGCAGCATCAAGTAAATTAAAACTGGACATGGGAAGCATGTTTAACGAAGTGTCACGGGCAGTCGCAGACCTGAATGACGGGTTCCTAGCAGCTTTACACCCCGTCCTTTTTTTCGAAGTCTCGAGTCCGTGACCTGTTCATTTTTTAATGCCATCCCAGTGGCAATTCCAACATAACCAGGTACAGCTGCTTTAGCAACAGCTATAGCTGTAAGAAAAGGAAATACACAACTCATCTTGTTAATATCTTTAATGGCGCCCGTAGAAAGATAAAGTCTAACACCAGTCGCTGATAGTTTGGCGTCATTGAAGTGCCTTAGATAAAGCCCTGTCAGTCATAGCTTTTTTGGACCTTGTAACGCTGATGATTTCAGCAATATTCTTGTTCCATAATTCTTTACTAATGCTGATTGTAGCTTTTTGTATGACCAGGAGTAATTAGAGTAACACTAACATGATGATATTACATTATAATATCGCGAGCGATTTAATTACAGATCACGAGTGATCCAGTAACATGTTTTCGACTGGAGCATCAACGATTTTCATTCGTCCACCAACAGTTTAAAGCAACATTGTTTTGTCTGAGAGTATGCCAGCGATCGCTCTGTAATTAGCAATAGCACCTCTTGCCACACGAGCTCGAAAGTGTATATCAACGACAGATCGTCTAAATGAATCGAGGTGTTCCTGAGAAAAGTAATGAGTGAGATTCACCGTTGTAAAATCTAGTTGTGATATTTGTAGACTAATATCAACGTTTTGAACAAGTTCCATAAATGTTTTCAAATGAGGTTAAGAACGTATTACATGACTGTTATCAAACTTTTATATCTTCGGATGGTTCTAGATGTCCATTTATTCTCAGTGAAACTTCAGTAATTCCATGTTTGTCAAATATCATTATACTGTTTGTTTATGAGTTTACTCATTCATTTTATTGGAAAGCAATGAGTATATGTCGCGGTGAAGAGATACCTTGCTGTGACGCTATCTGCCATGTGAATAAACCATTAATGTTACTTTGAACGTAATCCGTGGTCATCATCGACCGTGGTAATGTCTACTTACCACCTGAGTCCATAAAAGAGAACAGCCGTTGTTCTTCAGAGAGTGATGTAATCATTGTTGGCATTCACAATGAAAGTTTTGTCAGTATTATACTACCAGCATCATTGAGAGGGCTCCAGATTGCATCATAGTTGGTAGCCTTTCATATGAATACAACTATATGTCTAACTCCAAAATTAACCTCTCTGATATTTCTGCAGAATCCGAAAATATGCGACAATGTAAGTGCATATGAAAATCTTCTACCTCCATTCTTCAGCATTGATCGACGTGTTGTGAACTTACTTCCCTATTGCAAAGTGTCTTTGGATTGAATACGATTGGTGATATATATATAATTTTTTTTTTAATTTTTGAGGAAAGATATACAAGCAAGAATATTTCTTGATATATGGATTGTATTATTACACACTATTTTAGCAAGTATAGAGTCTTTCCTGGGCCATACAATTATTTTTGTTTAGAAAATAAACACGACAAAACAATTTTTGGGAAAAAATCCATGGATGACATGACACCTCTACGCATTAAAAACAGCTTCTAGGCCAGCATAATAATTTGTACTCATATTGGATGGAGAATTCCCTGAGCCGCTTTTCAATTCTTTTTTTTCTTTTTTTTTTCTTTTCATTAGGATTGCTGTAGCGGCCTGGATAATATTTATTTAAAAAAAATAAAGATTCATCAGGTGATCTAGGTATTATTAAAAATAATTTTGGTGGTTGAGCTCCTTGACTTTACCAAAAATATTTTTATCATGTTTATCAATGTGTTTGAGCCTTACAGTTTAACTGTAAAAAAATAAGTGAGGTGCCAGTGTTTGGTAAGGATCACATTGACTCTTTTTGATCACTCATTAATGGTCATCCACGAGTGCACTGTGACGCGGTCTAGTTATTAGAACTGTCGAATTTATTAGTGCGGTATTCTGAACTGACTTGTGTACAACAATTATAGAGGAATATCGGGAGTTGAAGTACTAAGAAAACTATGTACAAATACGATTCGTTTCATTGAAATTTCACATGTACTTAGTGTTATGTGTAGAATGCGGGCGTGGAATTTTGCACCAAAGTTATCATAAAAAAAATGTTGACACTTTGGATAAATTTACTAAAACAAAGAATGATGTTGTTGGTATAAACAACTTGGAGTTCTTCGTCTGATACGTGTGTGTGTGTGTGTGTGTGTGTGTGTGTGTGTGTGTGTGTGTTATTATGCAAGTCCAGGATATTTGAGTGATGGTGTCCTAGGAAATTATTTTTTGCTTGTGCATGTGTTAGGAATTTGGTTTTTGAATATATATATATATATATATATATATATATATATATATATATATATATATATATATATATATATATATAGAGAGAGAGAGAGAGAGAGAGAGAGAGAGAGAGAGAGAGAGACGCACCGATTCTGTATTTTACTCATTATATTATACTGAGAATATAAATAACTTGCACCTTGACAGATTCTAAGTTATCGCTGTAATAAATTTTTGATCATAAGTACGATAAAATACACTTCTCTCTTAAACATAAAGATAATATTGCAGTCACTGTCGACTACTTTTCCTTTTCAGATAACGTTGCATCAGATACCTGCTATAACAAAGATGATGACACACAATGCGTGGGATACTGTTGCGGTCCTAGCTACAACAAACACTGCTGCGAATCTTACTTGTAAGTCTATTCTCGCCAATTATATAAGCTAGCAAAACAATGTGTGTGTGTGTGTGTGTGTGTGTGTGTGTGTGTGTGTGTGTGATTGTAACATTAAGTTCGCCAGGCGAAAATCATCTGTTCTGAGACCAATTCTTCCCCTTCTGGTCTCTTATTGCTTTCAATTACTGCAAACCTTTAATTTAAATGAAGACAAATTTAACTAAAATTCTTTCTGATCTGATATTCTAGCAACAGACTGAGTTACATCCTTACATCAAGTGATTTGTGAAAATACTGTTCATTCTGACAGTTTCGCCTTCTTCAAGCTATAATTGTTTCCTGTCATCCACTGTTTTGCTTAAAAAATTAGTTTGCCTGCCATCATATAAAAGGAATACCAAAATGCAATGCTTCAGGGAGGTTTTTACGTTGATTCCAAGCTCCTTAAATGATAAAAACGTATCACTTTACCGACACCTTTGTAAGAAATGCTTTCGCTTTAGAATCATTGTGTTTCCATTCCTATCAGGGATGCCGGGACCATTGGAGGGATTACAGTTGGCTGTGTTATTGGGTTGGCATTCCTTCTAACAACAATTATTGTATGTTGCTGTTGTTTGCGTAGGAAAACGCCGGGTGCTAGATCTTTACAACCAGGTATTGCATATTCAAGCTCTTTATGATCGCAACACGATTTAAGATATGGAAGTAAACACTGATTGAGTAACAAATAATAATAATAATAATAATAATAATAATAATAATAATAATAATAATAATAATAATAATAATAATAATAATAATAATAATGATGATGATGATGATGATGATGATGATGATAATAATAATAATAATAATAATAATAATAATAATAATAATAATAATAATAATAATAATAATAATAATAAATCTAAAGGATGGTTGCAGAATTGATATTTATTGAAAGTACCGCTTTTTCGTCTATCATACCAAGATGTAGGTTTGTGACGGTCTTTAACAATTAGTGTCAATTACTTCTTTTTGTTTGTCACTACCATTCTAGAGAGGGGCAATAACATAGATAATACATAAATGTAACCGCCTGCAATTCATTACTTGTGAATGCTTAAGCATACTTTCTTCGTGCAATTAAACATACATTTTATTTGACTCTCCATCCATTGATGTTAGCTATGACATTAAGAAGACTGGACATTCTTTGTGTCTAGTTTTGGCCACTATTCTATACAGAACTTGAATTTGTGTGGCAATTAAACACTACATTGCTTGCCTCGTTTAAAACAAGTTAGATGTGATTTGGCAGCTACTAAGAAGACACAGAGAAAGATCGATGACCAGTATTTTAGTTAATGATAAGAGAAATATGAAAATACTATCCCAAAAGATAGTCAAAGGAAAAAAGAAAAAGTACCAACCCACTTTCCCCCATGATATAGTTATCGTAAGCGCTACGACCACCTCTTTAAACTCAAATGTCTTTCATTAATACGGTGGCACCACTTTGTAACTCTCAATAAAATCGTAGTGGTACTCACCTAACATTTGTTGCTGCTTCTGGATAGTAACATTATAAGTTAGTATTTAGAAATCGACACAAACACACTCACACACACACACACACACACACACACACACACACACACACAAGATTTTTGCATTAGTGAAATGTGGGTGCATTTCTTTGATGAGGAATTGCATTGTGTGTTGCAATTAATTATATTCGTACTTTTGCATTACAATTTTTTAAAATCAGTACAGTCAAGAACCATTTTCAGTACATGTATGTATGTATGTATGTATGTATGTATGTATGTATGTATGTATGTATGTATGTATGTATGTATGTATGTATGTATGTATGTATGTATGTATGTATGTATGTATGTATGTATGTATGTATGTATGTATGTATGTATGTATGTATCTATGTATGTATTTTAAATGCATGGCGCAAATTTGTGTAATAAACAAATATTCTTATTAATTATATATTTTTGGATCGGGAGAATAAGGCCAAAATTATTTTTTTGTGTTGCTTATCATGTGGTTTAAAGGTCACATACAACCAAATTGATGACGACAAACACCAGCACTTATCGAGTACTGTATTGTTTTGCTATCTCCAGAAAACTTGCATGTAATGCATCCTAACCTACCTAAATGGACTATATATATATATATATATATATATATATATATATATATATATATATATATATATATATATATATATATATATATATATATATATCAACGAGTTTTACAACCTTGCATTATTCATAATGTTGCTTATTATGACAGTCTAACGATAGTCAACTTTTTACCATATTTTTTTTCAGTTTTTACAACAGGGACGACTATGCCTTCGACAATGACCAATGACACTCAAATGACAATGACACCATTGACCCCAAGGCTGTATCCACCGCCATACGAGGAATACCAGCGATACGAGAATAGTAATCCAAGCAGTGACTTGGTTCTGGACACAAAGCAAGATGACGAACCGCCTCCATCGTACGAACAGGCAATCAAGAACTACCAAATCCGAGATAAAGACGGTTGTTAAAAATGATTATGTTTACTGGGTTATGTAATGAGTACATGCAGCTATTAGATTAAAATAAGAGAGAAAATTAAATGACTGGAACTTAGAAAAATATTGGTATCTACCATCGTATTACCTGGAACGAATAACTCTTAGAGACGCATTCGTATTTAAAAAGAATTTTATAAAAATGATAAAAACAAAGAGATGACGCAATTAGGAAAGGTAGACAAAAGACGAAGAAGTTTATGGAAAAGCACAAAATTTCAAAATTGAATCAATGTAGACTCTCGACCTATGTTCACTCACTATCCGCATAAAGGGACACTGGATAAATGTCGTAGCCTGAAATACGTTATGTTATATTTCTTTCTGTTTAAACCAATAGAAAAAGTTTGTAAGAAAAGATGTGAAAATGTCATTTTAATATATATGTTGACCTCTGCCGTTCGTTTAAACACCAACATAGAGGATATCATGAACGACTAATGTACATAATTTGTATAATTACTGACCAGTGAATAATAAGACTAGTGCAACGATATTTAAGACAGTAAAACTGGGTATGAAAAAAAAATAAAAACAAAAACAGAAGGAAAAGAAAATGCAGACTTGCACTATACGCATGAAATAATTTAAAGACCCTAAATTGTTAAGTGTTTGGAGGAGTGATGAAACATATAAAATTACAGAATAACTGTATTACAGAAAATCTAAGGACATATTAGGCTCGTATTCTCAAAGATGAAGCTTCCAGATTAACATATAGAAATAATTGTTGAATATTTTAGAAAAGGGCTAGGGTCATTATATAGGTAGATCGGATTTTGTTAACATTCATAAATAAATATCATCTGTGAATGAAATCAAATAGATTCTTAAAATAAATTTAGTTAAACTTTGAACATTGTTTTTTTTAAAAAAAAACCATTTCATATTGAAGTGCCATATATTTTAATTCCCGACCTGGAGTAGAAAATAAATGTCTGGGCTAGAATATGTAACAAAACTATGAAATCATTTATTAGGGAAGTAGATTATAAATATTGTATTTAAAAAGTCAATACCACAACTGGACACACACACACACATTGATTTCAATACCAATAAAATTATGTATTAGCCATATATTACGTACATATTTATAATATACAAAGCATATATTCAGT
This sequence comes from Potamilus streckersoni, assembly GCA_016746295.1. NCBI lineage: Eukaryota > Metazoa > Mollusca > Bivalvia > Unionida > Unionidae > Potamilus > Potamilus streckersoni. The sequence continues at coordinate 2,560,624 of JAEAOA010001325.1, forward strand.
TATAGTACTAGAAATTGGTGGAATTTATGTCTGTATCGCATTGAAACAGTTTGTGGTGGTATGTATATCTAGTTTGTGTGTTTGACTTTTGGTGCACGACTGTAAATTGCAATAAGCTATACATAGATTGTTTATTTGAGTATGTGTTCTATACAATGTACCTGTTTGGGGTAATTTCTCACTGGATAACTAAGTAAGGTGGATTGTGTTTCAGCACAAGTCAGGTGTGGTGCATTGCGACATAAGTCACGAGGTAAGGTTTTGCGACATAATATAATTGTGGAGATGTATATAGTGAGAGAATGGATTTATTCCTTATGCCAGTTTCCTATGTTCTTAGGTAAAATTCAGTCTGCAGATGAATTTAATGATGTCTTTAGATAAAATTTGAGAGGAATCCTTTATTTGGAATTATAATGTTATCATTGACTATGGACTAAATTATCATTCTGAGATTATCGTGACTCAATTTAAGGAGTTTTGGACAAGGTATTGTGATGTTTTAAGATTGTTGGCACTTCAGCATGTTCACAGTGCTAGGTGGGCATTTTCAAATTAATTAAACAATGATAGGTGAACACATCCAAATTTAGAACAGAGTCCTAGGTGCCCATATTTAAATTTAGACCACATACCTAGGTGGATACATTAAAATTTAGAACACAGTGCTAAATGGACATACCCGAATTTGCCAATCGCATTGGCCATAGTTCGATTTAAGACAGATTACTGTGAAACGTATAGCTAATTTAATTTGTACGCCAAGGAGAGATATACTTGGAAAAAATGTGAAAAAAATGTATGAAAGAGATTTAGGTTTTTCATTGCTTTTTACATTGCGACTTTTTTATTGCTGAATAATTGGGATTTCTTTTTTGAGCAAGAGATAATTGTAAGATATTAATATTTTGCACCTTTGGATGAATATGCAAGTCTGGAGATATAGAATTTGGTATGATGTGTTATAAAATATTGAACACGTGATCACTGGTATGACTTATTTCTATATTACAGTAGTGGTCAAAAAACAATCTGAACATTAGTAGGGTTTGTCATAAGTATGAAAAACTATAAGTCGAACATGATTTTATTGATAAGACTTAGTATTTCACGAATAAATTGCTATGCTTGCTGGCCACAACTTCTTGTATATGTGTGCATCGTAGATTCATTTGGTATATATTAGAATGAACAGACTGGCAAATTTAAAAAAAATAAGTAATTTAAGACTCGTGACTATTAATTAGACACAAGAGTAGATTTTGGTAAGTGTATAAAACAGAAGAGACTGGCAAATTTAAAAAAAAAAACATTAACTCATTTAAGAATCGTGATTATTAATTATACAAATGAACAGATTTTGATAAAGGTATAAAACAATCACATTGTATGCAGATAAAACAGTTGATGAAAATTTTGAAAGCATGTCTCTTTTTATTATTGCATGGTTTTACCCAATGAACAACATTACTAAAAGTACTAGAACTATTTCTTCATTATCTCCTAATACGTCAATTGAATATTATTTTGATACGTTGTCGCTAGGCCCCTAAAAGACGTAGATCCCATGGGCCGGTGCCTATATATATATATATATATATATATATATATATATATATATATATATATATATATATATATATATATATTGCAGAAAGGTTACAATGAATCAATAAAGGGTTGTTAAATAATAGTCTTAGAGCATTGGACCTATGGAAAACAAAATTATCAACCGCGATTGATGCTGTACAAATGAAAAGGGTAGAGTAGGAGGTTTGTAATGAAAAGAAGCGGTTAAAATGAAAAATTGGTCTTGCAATGCAGTACATTACACGACCAAACTGTTAAGTATTGTTGGTTTTTTAAATCTCAAATAAAAATTACTACTATTGATGCTGTTGCTCTTTTTCATAAATCCTTGACACATTGACTGTGGGTTGGTATATTGTTCATAGAGCCTGGACAAGGCCTGGGACTTTGACTATGTCGGCTGGCATATTGTTCATAGAGCCTTTACAAGGCCAGGATCTTTGACTATGTGGGCTGGCATATTGTTCATAGAGCCTTGACAAGGCCAGGGCTTTTGACTATGTGGGCTGGCATATTGTTCATAGAGCCTTGACATGATCTGGGTCATTGATTATGTGGGCTGGTATGTTCACAGAACCTTGAAAAGGACTCGGTCATTGGTTGTGTGGACTAGTATGTTGTTCACAGAGCCGTGACAAAGCCTGGGCGATTGACTATGTGGGTGGTATGTTGTTCCTATAGCCGTGACAAAGCCTGGTCGATTGACTACGTGGGCTAGTATGTTGTTCACAGAGCCTTGACAAAGCCTGGTCGATTGACTATGTGGGTGGATTATTGTTCCTATAGCCGAGACAAAGCCTGGGCAATTGATTATGTGGACTAGTATGTTGTTCCTATAGCCGTGACAAAGCCTGGACAATTGACTATGTGGACTAGTATGTTGTTCCTATAGCCGTGACAAAGCCTGGGCGATTGACTATGTGGGTGGTATGTTGTTCCTATAGCCGTGACAAAGCCTGGGCGATTGACTATGTGGGTGGTATGTTGTTCCTATAGCCGTGACAAAGCCTGGGCGATTGACTATATGAGCTAGTATGTTATTGATATAGCCGTAACAGAATCGGGGCGATTGACTATGGGTTTTGGTATGTTGTTCATATAGCCGTGTCAAGGCCTGGGTCACTGACCCTGGGGGCTGGCATGTTGTTTATAGAGCCATGACAAGGGCTGGGCGATTGGCTATTTGGGCTGGTGCGCTGTTTATATATGCTATGACAAGGGATGGACGATTGACTATGTGAGCTGGTATGATGATTTCGGGCTGTATAAGCAATCTGCTATAATCAACGACTAAATTGCGATATCTCAAGCATAACGAATGATTATAGCATGATTAATTATCCATGAAGCTTAATAACAGAACAAATTCATTTAGATATGTTAATATAAACGCAAATGATAAATTTACTAAGAAACTTTTCTCTTTCTGAAAGCTGGTTACAAGAATGCCTGTAGTCATTACAGCTCCACTGGTGGTTAATTCTAATCATGGATGAACAGAAATGCTTACAGGATTTGCCGCCCTTTAATAATTGAACTTTCTGCTGAAGAAAGTAAACTCCAATGTAACTAAGTACATGGAGGAGTCCCTCCCAGTGTTTATTTAAAAAGGTAAGAATGTTAGTCTGCGGTAAAAGCGAAATTAATAATTGATTTTCGTTTTAGTCAAGAGTTTGCTAATTGGGTGCTGTGATTGCCGGCAAACCAATGGAGGCTGTAACCCGATGTTGGAAATGTCTTAGCTGTATGATAATATTCTTTCTCCATATATAATTTCACTTCTATCGCCATTCCACCTGTAGGATACAGGACCAGAAAATGAAAATGTAGCGAGAATGACGCTGGACAACGTTTAAATATCAGTTTCTTCGTTTATATGACATAATGATCATATTACAACCAGGCATTACTTTCAATGCATTTAAGGACGTTCAAACTGTATTATTCTAACTGAAATTATGCTTTCAAGTACATGCAACGCATATACATTCTAGAAATATTGCGAACACATTATTTTGACAGTTATGGAACCATGCTGTCTTTGAAACATATTGAAACCCGCTGATGGAGAGAAAATACCAATGGGAATTTTAAATCTAATAATTACTTTCTTGGGTATAAGCTCCGCTATTGCTATAATAGTCGTAATTCAGCTTGTCTAGTTGGAAGCGACCTCCAATTGAAGAACTCTTGTTGTATGGGATAATTTGGTATATTGGTCAGTGTCAAATTTCTTGTCTTGAGGCTATGATGTGGCTTTTTCAACTATTTTTGTTGAATAGTTAAACATTTTAATATATTTTCGAAATAGGTGTTTTTGACTTATGCTATTCTTGAAATTGATGAGAGGCCTACACACATACTGACGTAACTTCACACAGTGTAGACATTGAAATATCATAAGAAGCAGAGCTAACCACTCACAGCAATGGTTTTAAGGCAAGTGGAATAGATACAAAATAGCATGGCAACTATTGTTGTTGTTGGGCTTAAAGCCATTTTTCAGCACACGATAGGCTATTCATGGCGGCCAGTATTAATGGTGGAGGAAGAAACCGGGAAATCCGCGGAAAGAACCACCGACCCACGAGAAGCTACTGGCAAACTTTCTCACATATCCACATTCGCCGAATCCTAGACTCGAACCCACGCAGACAGAGGTGAGATGGCAATGATCCTTAACAGACAGCGCTTTAGACCACTCGTCCACACGGGGCCCCTATCATGGCAACTATTTGAATTGTATGAAAATGTTTGCTACACATTCATTTCAAAATTATCACAGAAAAAAAGGTTTGCAATTACTCTTTGAACATCACTTTGTAAAAACGGAATGCATGAATTTTATACTTGGGTGCATACACTTCATTTGCTATGAACCTTTTATTACTGATTTGTCAGATGGAATGAATGTTTTATTGTATTAAAGTTATCCAAAATATGGACCCTTTTGACCAAACTGATAGTTTAGGCCTTAGACACGATATGATGTTTTTAGTTTCAATGTATTATTATTCCTAAAATTATCATCAAAGTTAAGAAGACTACATAGGTCAGATGTAATTAAATATCACGATTCTCTTGAAAAAGGAATTGAAATTTTTCTGTTAAATTAAAATTGTTTATTTGTTATCAGACAGAAACTTTTAATAGTTTGACACAATAAAGAAAATGTCTAGGTGACGAAGATCTAATTGTAATATATATATATATATATATATATATATATATATATATATATATATATATATATATATATATATATATATATATATATATATATATATATATATTGCCAAGTATGTGTTTCTTATAAATTTTCATAAATTATAAAAAGAAAGAACCACATCTGAAGGTCAGTAACGACAGCTCCATATGAAACTTTATTGAAGCTGTACATTATTCTAAACAGTGTAACCTGCCTGCTATGAGTCTACGTGTATTTTCACTGATCAACACCGATTCGTGAAAACAGAAATATTGTCGAAAATCCTAGTGTTATTAGTTGTGATATACAAAAATACATATCATAAAAAACTCCATTTCATAAATGCTCTTCTTTCCATATAATAGGCTCTCGTAAAATAATCCTTATCAACTACTCTGATCGGGCAAATCAATTATAGTGCCATAATAGAGAGTTGGTTTTGACATATTAGTTTAATCGGGTAAATCAGTCTATTGCCATAATCGAGAGCTGACTTTGACGTATTAGTTTGATTGAGTAAATCAGTTTAGTGCCATAATAGAGAGCTGATTTTGACATATTAGTTTGATCGGGTAAATCAGTTTAGTGCCATAAAAGAGAGCTGACTTTGACATATTAGTTTGATCGAGCAAATCAGTTTAGTGCTATAACAGAGAGCTGACTTTGACAAATTACTCCAAACGGGCAAATCAGTTTAGTACCATACTAGAGAGCTGATTTTGACAACATCAGGATTCTATGTCTCTAGGCGACAAGAGGACTGGCTCAAGGTCACCTGATGGTAGAAGATCAGCGACGCCTGATGACAGATCAAGATCTTGATCACCATATCAAGGGTCAAGGACAAGACCGCCTGCTGACAATTCCAGGAGCCCTGAGTGATAACTGTTTCTCATCAGTGGAGAGGAAGATGATTATTTATAGACGATGCAAGTTTAATTTTTGCATAATGCATTAATACACATACATTTATTCCTTGGTGCACCCTTTTGACTAGAGAGCTAGCTATATTCTTTTTACCTGTTCATACCTTATTTTATTATTCATAAGGATACCTTTTGCCATAAGCATACTATTTTCAGTTGTCATGGTATATTTGATTGCATAATCAAACCATGGGTTTCTGCTCAGCAGTACATTGTATATATTCACAGTAGTAATAAATAAGTTTCTTGTAGTTTGATATTTTCGCTATGATAATGACATGGCTTTGATGTAGATTTCTTACCAAAGTTTGATTAAAATTTCTCATATAACTTTGTTCTTGATTTCTTGTATAACTTTGATCTCTATTTCTTATATAACTTTTACCTTGATTTTTTAAAATATAATTTTGATATAGATTTCTTATATGACTTAGATCTAGATTTCACCATCAATGACAAATATCTATACGTCTTCAATATTTTAATAAATATTGTGTGATGTCAATTTATGGCACATTGGTAGGAACTATTAAGTGTTATTACAAGGCTTAAGATAGTCATTTTCTGAACAGAAATATCTGTTGGAGGTTTCAATATCCGTTGCAATCTCTTAAAAGTCTTATTCATCTCAAAGCACCTATAAATGTTATATGATAATTTTGTATTATTTCAATGGAAATGTTTGAATGCATATTTACGTGATGACATTGTTTTTACTTGTGGATTTTTCCAATTAGGATGATCGTATTTGTTTATAGTGTATGATATAAGTTTTTCTTTGTAAACTTTCTTCATGAACCATGTGTCACAATGTTTAGTCTTGGTGGAGGATGCTATAATACTGAGTTTAAGTGTTTCATTAGGACGAGGTTATAGGTAAAAAATCGTGATTCAAGCATACAGAGTTGGTTACCTTCCAAAGTATGTGTCTGGTTTGGAATATTTAATAAATGTAAGAATTAAAACATAGAAACACAGTCTGGGCTATTTGTCTTTATTTTTATATTTAGGCCTTAGACCTTTGTCAGGTACCTACTAGATAAAAGACTCAAGCTTATCACTGATTCCATTAAGTTTATGTTTGAATTATTATATTGTAATATATTTTAGTTCCATCGAAATTTGGCGTTCCTTATCAACCTGTAATTTTCATTCTTTCAGCTGTGTAAGGTTTTACGCAGAACAAAAGTAATTGGGGTGCTCCAGGCAAATTTCGTAAGTCCAAGACGAAGCTTTTACTTTCGAATAAAGTAAAATATACCTAATCGACACAACTGCCATGTCGAAAATATATGGATGTACATATAACACAAATAATGTATGAGTTTTCAAAACTATATTTGGTCTCTAGAAGAAGCACCCCCATAGAAATATGCAAGAAACTGTAACGAAGTTCTCAGTTTAATTTGCGGTACGGTTTGAATGTCCTTCCAAATACTCAAGGTCAAGTTGGTTCTAAACAATCTATTCTATTAGGATTTAAAGCTGTTTCCGTTTCTTTGTTATGTTGCCAATATACTTTATAACTATGTGCAGTTTAGTTTAACAATTTGTTTGTTTAGTCATTTCATATGCAAGAAAAGCAATATCAAACTACGCACTGATTCAACATAACTTAGTCAACACTATGTTTTCCAGACGTTGCGAGCCTTTAAGCGTGTACTTAGCATCCATGATGCTTTTCTGGATCACAATTTTATTGTTTATAATGAAGACTCATCAATATTTGAAGCTTTTTTTATAGTTCTTGAATTTTTTTCCGATAAGCCTCAGGACTACCTCATATCTATTTAAGATACCTTCCTTCACCAGATCATAGTCAAAACTTTGCTATATGACAGGGATGCATAGATTTCTCGGGGTTTGCCAAAAAGTGCATTATGTAATAATAGAGTCAAATATTCTCTAGTAATTAAATATGCATACTGCAAATAATTACAATGATGATATTCTGCAAAAGTTCTGCAAAATATATTCTGCAAAACTTGAGCAAATAACTTACTGACCTGTTTGAAGCTTTGTCTTTTCTTAGAATCTACCTCTAAGTTTCAGCGCCAAATTACATTTATTACAGTAAAATTTGGATCAAAAATTTGATTAATATAAATTTTTGACGGGGTATTTATTGTTCCCTAGTGTTTTTATAGGTGTGTTCAAATTTCAATTATTTTCTCGGAATCATTTACCTAATTTTCATGTATGACTTTTGCCATGGGTTTTCAATGTCCTATGTTTGCTATGTGCATTATGCTATATTGTTGTGAGTTATATAGGTGTCATGCAAGGACGGCATTAGAATCAAATTCAATTTCCAAAGGTTTTATACCAGAGTACGCATATTTATTTATTGAATTAAGATGTATTAGTTAAATTAAAGTTTGAATTTTGCTATCATTGGAGAGAGAGAGAGAGAGAGAGAGAGAGAGAGAGAGAGAGAGAGAGAGAGAGAGAGAGAGAGAGAGAGAGAGAGAGAGAGAGAGAGAGAGAGAGAGAGAGTTTTTAAACAATGCATATAAACGTTTTTTAATAAAAAAAATCTATTTTTCTCATGTGAGCATTTGGTGTGACGTCTCTTTTTATATCTTAGTTACTATAACGCTGATATTTTGTATCATGTAGGGGCCGCTCTCTTTATCGTTTTCTGCTCCTACCTACATTTAGATGTCTCTCCATTTATATATTCAATAATCTATAGGTCCAAAAGTTTTGATTAAAATCTGAGGAGGATAGAGAAGTAAAATGAAGAGATGGGGGTTCTAAGAATGTATTTGTATTTGTTATCTTATTCCCGTATGTTTGTTTTGTTTGTACATGTACTACTACACATGGGTTTTTCTGAGGCTCTTTTACAGGCCTGTCCACTTCGCGTAGCGCCATGTGGCTTAGCTCTACGATATATCTGTCCCATACTTTATCCATGTGTAGGTCCCTCTCCATTGCTATAATAAAAAACAAATTCAGGTGGTCAAAAGGAAGGAAGGAACGAAGAGAAAATTGGTATACCCCTTAATTTCTTAATGCTATTACTTGGCCATATGTTTTCTTCGTTCCCACTATGTAACAAATTATTTCCGTTATTGTTCTATTGTATACTTTAGTATCTAAGTTAACTAACATCTTTTTATGTAAAACGTTTGTTTATTTTGTATTTGTGCAATTATTTTATTTCATTCTTCTCTATTCTTTTAGGATTCTGTGATTACATGTATCTTGGTGTATCATGTTATTTTGCACATTGGACAATTTTGTATTCTTTTGGTTAATTCCCCTGTTAACAATACATTGTGTAAGTACTTAAACATCATGCTTTGTATTTTTATTCTTTTTTTTTCGGAGGTGAGGTGGGCACTAGACAGTTAACTCTTAGCCAAAAAAAGAGAAAAAAGTAATATATGTGTTTTTGTTTATCCCAGGTGCGGTGTAATGTATTATTTTTTTAAAAAACGAATTTTGATCAAAAATTTACTTTTGATAATTTTTGACGGGGTATTTTTTCCTAATGTATCTAAAGATTCGTTCATTGGATCAAGTTTCAATTACTTTCTCGAAGTCTCTCGACCTCATCCAAATTTTTGTGACCTTTGCCAGATCTTTCCTATGTCTAGTGTATGCTATATCTGTTAAGCTATATTGTGTGTTTGCTATATTGTGTTTGCTATTTGCTATATTGTGTGCATGCTATATTGTGTTGGTTTGCTATATCGTGTGTTTGCGATATTGTTTGTTTGCTATATTGTGTGTTTGTTTGCTCTATTGTGTGTTTGCTATATTGTGTGTTTGTTTGCTTTATTATGTGTTTGTTATATTGTGTGTTTGTTTGCTATATTGTGTGCTTGTTTGCTATATTGTGTGTTTGTTTGCTATATTGTGTGTTTGCTTGCTATATTGTGTGTTTGTTTGCTATATTGTGTGCTTGTTTGCTATATTGTGTTTGCTATATTATGTGTTTGTTTGCTATATTGTGTGTTTGTTTGCTATATTGTGTGCAAGTTTTCTATATTATAAGCGTGTTTGCTATATTGTGCGCGTGTTTGCTATATTGTGTGTGTTTGCTATATTGTGTGTGTGTTTGATATATTGTGTGTGTGTTTGATATATTGTGTGTGTGAGTTTGCTATATTGTGTTTGTGTTTGCTATATTATGTGTGTTTGCTGTAGTGTGTGTGTGTGTGCTATATTGTGTGTTTGTTTGCTAAATTGTGTTTGTTTGCTATATTGTGTGTTTGTTTGCTATATTGTGTGTTTGTTTGCTATATTATGTGTTTGCTATATTGTGTGCATGTTTTCTATATTGTAAGCGTGTTTGCTATATTGTGCGCGTGTTTGCTATATTATGCGCGTGTTTGCTTTATTGTGTGTGTTTGCTATATTGTGTGCATGGTTTCTATATTATGTGTTTGCTATATTGTGTGCATGTTTTCTATATTGTAAGCGTGTTTGCTATATTGTGCGCGTGTTTGCTATATTATGCGCGTGTTTGCTATATTGTGTGTGTTTGCTATATTGTGTGTGTGTTTGATATATTGTGTGTGTGTTTGATATATTGTGTGTGTGTGAGTTTGCTATATTGTGTTTGTGTTTGCTATATTATGTGTGTTTGCTGTATTGTGTGTGTTTGCTATATTGTGTGTGTTTTCTTTATTCTGTTTGTGCTATATTGTGTGTGTGTTTGCTATATATTGTATGTGTGTTTGCTATATATTGTGTGTGAGCTTTCTATATTGTGTGTGTATGTCTGCTATATATTGTGTGTGTGTTTGCTATATTGTGTGGTTTATGTGTGTGTTTACTATATTGTGTGTGTTTGTGTGTGTTTGATATATTGTGTGTGCATTATTGTGCGTGTGTTTGCTATATTGTGTGTGTTTGTTTGCTATAGTGTGTTTTTGCTATATTGTGTGTGTAAGTGTTTGCTATATTGTGTGTGTAAGTGTTTGCTATATTATGCAGGTTTTCGAAAATAAAGCTCTGTATTTTTAACAAATTTATTTTTCCCACTGCCCCCATATTCATTTTTGCTCACTCCCCATACTTCATGTCCTGCCTTATTTCTTATATTTTTCGTACTTTTTTCTTTAATCCATTCATAAGCATGTTGTTTATTTATTTACCACAATTCCTTTTTATCCCCATATTGTAACAACATAATTTTTATATACCTAAATACCCTGTACATTTCGATTATTCTACTCAATTTTTTTTTGTTTTTGTAGATATCTTGCCTATTCCTTGCAGGAAAGCCAACCCAGTAAATGTATAACGATTCCCATGGCATATTGGGTGTTGATTTTATTACCTTTAAATGGTTTAGAATGTTTGTGTTTTTAAATAGAACTGGATTACACCCCCACACCCCCCCACCCCACGCGACGCCACCTAACTTCCACCCCACCCCACCCACTGACCCCACCCCCACCCACTCCTACCTCCACCCCCACCCCACCAACTCACACCCACATCCACACTCACTCACACACCTGACTACTAAGCTTAGAGGAACACCAGGTGACACACACACACACACACACACACACATATATATATATATATATATATATATATATATATATATATATATATATATATATATATATATATATATATATATATATATATATATATATATATATATATATATTACTGCTGGAGTATATAAATGTTATGTGAATTGGTTGTTTAACACTTTTCCCAGGAGGATTTAATATATCTTTTACGCTGGCATCTGCCAGTAAGGATGGTGGAGACGCTACCATGACGTCACATCACGAAACGAACCGAATAGGCATGAAAAATTTGTATACGAGGTCACGGAAATTCAGCGCCTTGAAGATACATATTGACATTACGGTCGCAGACAATCCTTCAGAATAAGATTTTCTTCTGCAGTGCTTTGATTATTATTCTATATTTATATTGATTTTTTTGTCTCCTTTAATGTTTACTTTTCTGCAAATTTTGCTTGTTCTTTGTGTCACATGGCGTGAGATATATTGAATGACGCAAATACATATCAGACATTTACAATTAAATCAACAGAAACCATCAGCAATCAGCGTAACTCATTTTGTTCTGGTGACGCAGGCAGCCCACCTTGTTCTCGCCACGACTCCTTGTTTATGATAATATTAGACTTTTTTAATGTTTGTATTATTACGTTGTTAAGGACCTCTATCTGCTGAAATAATGCCAAATCAGTTTAACACAAAGCATGACCGTCATTCTGCAAGAGGTTTAGATAAAGAACTGCTTAAATTACTCATATACAGAAATGTTTCACATTGAAATAAAGTTAAGATAAGACTTAAGTAAGAATAGAAATTAAAAGAAATGCACTGAGCGATAGATATTGGCATCTCAGAGTTATTTTCCGAGTTAATGGCTTGATAAAATAAAAATAATAAATAGAATCAAATAATCACCCTACAGCTTTAAAATTTTGTTAACTGCACATTTTTGTTCGGAAAAGGTGATATAAAATGTATGTTGGGTGTTTGCGTAGGGGAAGGAGGTGCTGAGTGACCGAAATTGTTTTCTCGTTATGCGGATCATTGTAATATGAAGCTCTCGATTGAATTTGACATAGGACTGAGTAAGAATTTGATTGGCCGAATTTTACATAGAAATGTACGAGATTTTGACTGGAAACGAACGTTACATATGACTGAGTAAGATTTTGATTGGGCGAATTTTACATAGGACTGAGTAAGAATTAGGCTGGCAGAATTTTACATAAGACTGAGTAAGTTTTGACTGGCCAAATTTTACATAGAAATGCATGAGATTTTGACTGGACAAATTTTACGTAAGAATGCATAAGATTTTCACTGGCCGAATTTTGCATAGGAATGCAATAAGATTTTGGATGGCCGAAGTTTACATAGGAATGCAAGCGATTTTTGACTGGCCGAATTTTACATAGGACTGCATGAGATTTTGACCAGCATGAAACATTTTTACAACATTTTGCAGTGATATACTGAATGATATAAGCTTAAAAAATGAAATAAAATTATGGCACTGTGCTGAACGTAAGGGGGGGGGAGGATACAGGGGACACTTTTGGATAGCAACTTAGTTTCACCACATGCACGCGACTAGACAAGTCATTCAGTTTTGATCAGGTGAAATTTTTAACATGGGTGAATATGATAGTGCGGCAACAGCTTTATTTTTAATGTTCTTTTGAAACCAAAAACACAAGAGATAAATACTGGAATGTACTTGGTTATAAAGAAGGACAAAATATGAAGATACGAAGTCTTACCCTCATGTATCCATTCTATGCTCAGATTATTCCTCAAGATTTGTCTGCAATTGATAATATTCAAACTCCTTACCCACCCCACCCATCCTACCTACATCCAAAGCCACCCCCAGAAAATCACATGGTAAGCACCTTAAATCCTTTTAATTAAAATACAACAGGGAGATATAATGTTAAATATCAACAATACCCTGTTTGTACCACAGCTTGGTTCGTTCTCTGTTTCACATGATCTGGCATGTATGGATTTTGATCATTATTCAATGTTTGAAAATCATGTGAATTAAAGATTTAATTGTACACGTCATTTGAGCCAAATTATTCCATCCTCAGTTAATCTATTATAATTAAATACAATAGAAGCCATCTCTTTAGACAATGTATAGCCTAGGGTACTTTTATAATTATAAATCTTATTACTCTGTTTGTTTGTACCCAGTTACGAGTGTCATCGAGATATTTATAACAACACCATGAATGCTCACAATTATATTTATTCCTCTTACAAATAGTAAAGAATCAAACTTCAAATATATGTGCTAGGCGTGGGGTTGGGGGGGGGATGTGGGGTTTCATTTATTACAATTAGTAAAGAAAGTTATTTCGCATTTGATAACGAGGGACAACGGCGAAGGGAACTTTTTCAATAAAAAAATTTTTTGCACCGTTGAAGGTTGTCGAATTTTACTTTCATTGGTAAATTTTTTTGTCCGTTTTTGTGTGAAAAATTTTTATAAATTTTTTTTTTTTTTATTTTTTTTATATATTTATAAATTATTTTTATTTTTTTTTTTTAAAATTTTATTATTATTATTATGTGAGCTGAGATGCTGAATCAAATAATTAATCAAAATTAAAAATAAAAATAAAATACTCTTAAAAATAAAAATTTTTCCAATATTAGTAGTTTTTACGTAGAAAAGGATTTAAAGAGTAGTAAAAATTAATTTAAAATAATAATACTAATTAATAAAAATTAATTTCCCCCTCTACTACAAAATATTCTAAAATAATAATAATTTAAATCATTATGTCCCCTTTTTTTTTACCCAATGCTTTTAATCAAAAATCTAATAAAAATTTTTTTAAAAAATTTTAAAATATTTTAATTAAAAATACTAATTACTTAAAAAAATCTAATAATAATAATAATCATCATAATAATCATACTTAAAAATTAAATCTAATAATAAATAATTATGATAAAAAAATTTAATAATTATTAATCTCTCTACTTCATTATATCAAAATCTAAAATTTTATGTAAATTCAAAATATTAAAATTTGATAAAATTTTAAAAAATAATAATCTAAAAAATACAAATCATTTCTAAAATCAACTAAAAATCATCTAAAAATCTAATAATTCAAAATAAAAATTTTAATTTT
>JAEAOA010001325.1:2577500-2835000 GCA_016746295.1 Potamilus streckersoni
AGAATTTCGGACGTTCTTGAGATTAGATTGTAGTAATAAATTTTTGGACACATACACAGTTCCCACAGCACTGTGCAGTATGATAAAAGGCAAGAATAGATGTGTGCAAAACAGTTTGCCTTGTTTTATTACATGACTAAATAAGATTTGAAATACGTCTTAAAAATATACACCATAGCAAAAGAAACGCATTTTCTCATCACATTTTCACTAAGTATTTTACACGAGTCCTCTCAACCTTGGCATGTTAGAGAGTCACACGATGAGAATTCACAATATTGATGCGTAAGAAAGTTACTCACTAAGACCTGTCTAAGCCGAGTTGCAAATAAGCCACTTGATAAAACCATTCAACATTGATGTATACTTAGATTTTCCCCTACACTATCCCAAAAAATTACAATAAACATAGATCAAATTTGCGACTTGAAGGTATATGCCATTTGTGGGAGTCAGCTACATTTGATAAAGAGTTAAGTTACCGCTTTGAAATCATAGATCCATACATTAATGTCGAACATGTTGCTTAACATGTATTCAAAATTTAATAAATAGTTCATAACCCTATTTACCTATTCGACCGAAATAATTATCGTGTAAACTAAGGTGTGATGTAACGTGACAGACAAAATTTACCAGGTAGGGCATTCAACGTGACCAACCCTTTCATACTAAGTAATGTTATGGTTATTTGAGGATCACCCGCATTTGACGTCACGCAAGTTTTACCATTTTTTCACCCCCCCGGTCCCCCTCGTCACACTTCGTCACAGAAACCAACAACGCCACTCTATGTGATGTCACATATATCTTACATCACCTTTTTTCTCCACAATTGTTTGTACTACTGGAAAGTAAATGTAATGTAAATCAGCCAACTATACAGACAAAACGACAATCTTTTATGTAAAATAATGTTTAATTAAGCAGGCTTTTACAAGAAATTCTTGGCTAGTAAAAAGTTTACAAATTTATTGGACAACATTTAATTAATTTTAAACCAAAAACAAAACGAAATGTAAGTTAAAGACATCAATCACTTCAATCCTTACTAACATTAAAATTTTAACAAATCCATAAAAATTCTAAGGGTTTAACAGAAGTATTCGTATTCTCTTCACAGTTATCATTATCCCTATGCAAAGTAAGATGATCCTCCATTGAAAGAACAAGAAATCCATTTGTTTCTAGACTAGCATCGTTTATTGGAAGAGATATTCCCTCCAAATCAAGCTCCTTCTCATCAATCCAATCGACACGTTCCCCATTCTCCACATTTGCTTGTATGACCATCGTTTTGCATTGACTTCATGCAGCTAATCTCATTGGTCTGATGCGCTTTGAAGGAACTGCTATTTGCTTGCGAAAGACTGCCTGCCTCCCCAGCATGACCAGAGAGCTTAAGTACATGTGACATATCTTGAAAATGGTCTAATTCAGTACAGATTGAAATGAAGGGCAATAAAGATTGTAGGAAATCGTCCGAAATGTGCTTGCTGACCGATGTAGAATGTTTTCCGTTTTGAGACTTTGAGTTGCAAATAAGGACGGAAATTTGTACAAGACTCCATCTGTTGCTTGTTCTGAAACTTTACACCCTTTACATATTTGAAAAAGGGTTAAAGGAGGAGAAAGAAATCTGTCTTTTATCATGCTCATGTATAAGCTTCATGTTCTCAAACAGCACATGTTGTCGTCACACTTCACAATCTGAGCGGACATGAGTGTCACATAAGTTTTGATACACAATACATCCTGTTCCATGTTTAATGGATCCATATATATTCAGCAATGGTGGGTGAAATGTCTACAGTCAACTATGCATATATTTCGGCCAAAGTTTATCCGGCAAATTCAATGTTTTTCTTCTCTAGCTTAATGTAAATTGTCGTACTTCGTTCATATTCGCTACTCTAGCCAAAGTTCCGCCAACCCTATCTACACCTCGGCGGATCGAACAGCTATATTGGTGCTTTGTCCAAGCAACCTCTATTGGATTTCACGTGTTGCCTCCCTTATTATATAATGCCATTACTAACGGCACTACGAACACCCAAAATTATATTTTTTTCTCTAATAACGTACGAGATGAATCAAACGACATGTATACGTTTCTATGAATGGTGGTGGGGGTAGGGAGTTTCGTGTGGTGCGGTAATCTAAGTCAGTTAATATCACTTGCATATAATAGGAAGCGCGCCACCAGAAAATCATTTTCAACAAATTTCTCATCTTACATTCAAATTAATTGGGTATACGATCTTGGAGAAGGATTAGTGAGGCAATCGAAAAGATATAGAACGGATATCTCTTAGCCGTGCTTTTTAATCGGAAGAAACAGTAGCGTCACTAGGGTTGGTGTCACCCAGTGCGGCAACTCATGGTGTCACCCCCATGGACCTCCTTTTTGCACAAAAATTATTTTTCTTTTAAATAGACAGTCATGTGCGGTAACACATTTTGTCACCCCATGGACCTTCTTCCTGCACAAATATTTAAAAATTTCATAGACAGTCTTTTTGGTGTCACCCGGTGCGGCACTCATCCTCTGCAGGCCCTCCTCCCATTCTTCCGTGACGCCAATGGGGACAAGAGTGTCTAATGGATTGAGTGTCCCATACCTGCGTCCAGTCATGTACTCCTACCTGGAACTTAATGGTTGGTGATCACGTGTGTAAACATAATAATCACTCTTTATTTACATGTTGATTTGAAAGATTCGTGTCTCAAGTCGTACGGCCAATCTAGCTCCCTTTTTGTACATGAAATGGCAATCTATTTACAGCTAACGCGTTATTTAACTTGAAGCCTACATTATAGTGCAAAAGTTTTGTCTTATATTCTCAATATACAGAGATTGAAAGAAAGATTGTCGCTTTGTTAAATGATGTCACTTTTTTATGAATAACCTTCTGTATTCTCTAATACGTATAGTTGAACTGCATACAACAAAGACTCTGATCTGCAGGATAGTGCACCTGCAGATCATGGTAAAAGTTGTTTGTTTACTAATTACTCCAAACAAGCTGCACAGATCCAGATCTGCCGGCGCATTATTTTTTCGGCAGATCTGGGTCTGTGAAGTTTGCAGTTGGACACGTCTTATAAGCGATTATATACGGTAGGGAATATTATTATTCTGCAATTGGTGTAGAACGGTATCGGCTTGGAGGGAAGATGAAAAGAACACACACACACACACACATATTGCAATATTTGGGTCAGTACAGATTTACACTGTTTATAGGTAGTTTTTACCATTTGACTATTTCTGGAGGTCATAGGAAACGAGGAACCATTTTATAGGCATGAACACTCAACTATGCATATTTGTGTCTGTGTGTGAGCGCGTGTTTGTGTATGTGTGAGCAAAGTGGCGTATGTTCCTGAGAGAAGCATATCAATCATGAGGTTCCTAAATGACAATTCCACGCAATATTTTTTTGTTGTTGTCTACAGATCATCTGAATTCAGTGCTGTTTATAAAGACAATGAAAGCTAATTGATGCAATCATCTAGGAACATAAAATAGTAAAAAAACACAGGTAAGTTTAAAGCTGGTAAAAGAACCAAATATAGTTTCTATATTCTGGCATCTTGATATTTACATCTTAAGTTAATGAATGGCACATGATTAAATTTGCCGTTCGAATTTTTGGCAACTCTATGGAGCCTTCATTTCTAAGATGCATGCGGAAAAAAATGTATCTTTTCTCTGAAGGTATTGGTCAAGAAGTCTTTGACAGTTAATTTGAAAAATAAATTTCAAATTAAATTTGAAGTATATTATCAGACCGTTGAAGTGAACTTACTGACAAAAAAGTAAATAACCCATCATATATTTGCGACGTTTTGGTATGAAAAATAAAGCAAACACTGATTTATATAAATACACATATTTTAAAATTAATTTGAAATCAGTGTATTTGTTACTATTACATGTTACTGATAATAATAACTGCTTCAGAAACTATTGTAATTCCCATCCAAGCCAAGCACCACACCGCAATCCCCCAAAAGCCAATGAACCTGTTTGGCTTTAAGCCAATATGATCGCTCTGTATCGTTCAATCACTGGCAACCATCCTTATCAGCTCCTGCAGAGGAAATTTCACGTGAACAGCGTGCAATTAATATGTCAAATTCATTATATAGTATGTAAATACGAACACGTATATAAGAGTCAGTGTGTTCCATTTGTACATAATGTACAAAGTAAATATAATATCTTATGACAGCACACTGAATCGTACTTTTGTCCATAATTTGAAAGTCATTATGATTCATTTTCAACATTTTGACTAGTGTTCCTTTTAAAGGGATATGGTATATAAGCTTGGGTTTATTTAATTTAGTTAATGAATATGGTACGAATCGCCAAGTATTGAATTCGAAATTCTACATTAACTGTATACGACTAATGCACTAAAGGTATAGACTGGTCCCCTGCTTAGTATGCTAGCTGCGATGCACTCCGCTATTAGCATAAATTTATCTCCATAACAGTTTCGTAGGTTATCAAACTTACTACAGCCTTTTACTAGCTCATCTAACGATGCTGCCATAAACTGTACGCTGCCAATAAAACGCAACTTACCCAAAGTAACTGACATATACTTTTCAAAATTGTTTGGAATGCATTTGATTACGTTATCGAGGTTTAAACGAGATTTTACATCACCAAATGCTTCTACGATAATGTGGCTATCATATCCTCGAAAGTTGTGAAGAATAACTGGAATAAAATATGGGGCATGAAATTTTAAATTACATTGATCATGAGCCTCTCCACGGTACTGTCCTATTAAATAGCAATGGTCACGTACTTTTTTGTTATCGTCAAGAGCAATTTCGCAAATATAACAAAATTCAGCTTGCTCTTAATCAGATTTTTGTTGAGATGACATTGTTTTATCATTGTATTTATTCTTTTCAAACGATCAAATATATTATCAACTTCGCTATTCAACTGCTTGATTAGCTTGATAAACCAAACAGTTGAAATTTTACCACGATATAATTTGATTGATTTAGATAATCTCGAAACAGTACAGCAAACTATCTTGTACGTTACTCCACATGGAACATGGTCTTGAGTTTTCGTTCTACTTGATTTGTCAGGATTATTTTTTGTGCCAAGTACAGGCTGAAGTAAGCATTCGAAATCAGCGTATAACGAAAGGAATTTTCAGTTTTTGATTATGATGGACAAACTATAACATACTATTTTCTTTGGACGTCATCGTTATTCGTTGTACGTCACAACAGTACTGCAAATGCTTTTGTAATGTTGCATTGTCTATACAACCATGCAAGCAGCTATAAGAGAAAAACTTTTTATTTTTATGTTTACTATACTGTCTGCCAACTTGTCCATTAAAGTTTTTAATCCAAACGTAATGATTTTTTAATAATAGAGCAAGTTTATTGTCGATTGTGAAACTTTTTTTCTTCTGAAATACATATAGGATAGACGTTTTCTTCTTTATCTAGCCTGGCAACGTTGACCGAACCATTATTTTTCTTTTCAAACTTTGATATTTGATTTTCGACAACTGGACAGTCAAAATATTTAAAATTTAATTTTGATACGCGACTAATGTACTTGTCAACACGACCATTGGAAACATGACATCTGTTATCAACGTTCCTTACGTTTATACAATTTTTATGTGGCAGGTCAATATACGAACTACCACGTAATACGTTATATTTTATTGTGTGAAATAAAATTTTCTTGATCATTTCAAACTTCAAACCCAAGCCCAATTCGGTAAATTCTTCTATTATTTCCAAAATTTATTGGTGTAGTTAATTAGCTAGTGACAAAAGTTCAGTCCCAATCAAAACACTTCTTGAATTCACATTAATGTAAGTGTCTCCAGTTTCCATGTGTGTCGATCCCTCTGTCATAAGGAGCTTTGAAAATAAAATATGATATTGTACTAAT
This sequence comes from Potamilus streckersoni, assembly GCA_016746295.1. Lineage (NCBI taxonomy): Eukaryota > Metazoa > Mollusca > Bivalvia > Unionida > Unionidae > Potamilus > Potamilus streckersoni. The sequence goes on from JAEAOA010001325.1 coordinate 2,583,451, forward strand.
AATCGTATAGTTCACGTTTTATAGTTGGCAGGTGGTAAAGATTTGTTGCATTAAAATTTACCAGTACCACTTGCTTATCAAACTGATAACTCTTGTCAAATCCTGTGAAAGCAGTTGTTATTTTTTCAGGTTTTCCCATAAGGTTCTTATTGGCTATATCACTTAAGTTCAGCATTGCTATACTATAGTGTAATATTGTATGTTTAATTTATTGTTCGATCGATAACTCACGACACGCCAACTGAACAAAAATAAGAGTTTATAAAAAATACTATAATATAATGGCACAAAATCTGACAAGCGCAAACGAGCAAGAGTATTATTACGTTCATTCTAAGTATAACCTATACGCAGGAAATGCATTAGGTTCGATGATATGTGTCCAGTACAAATGTCTGACGGGTAAGCAATGCCAGCAGGTTATAAGATCAGTGTCAAAGGTGATAATACCGAAAGAGTTGAAATCCTTACAAAAGATTTTATCTACACTTTGTTCTGCCATGATATTCCAAAAGGACAACGTGTATACCATGTTGACGGTGCGGTCACTGATGACAATATCAAAAACTTATCTTTACAGGATGAGTTTCAGTCGCACCCGGTATTTAATTTATACGAGACTAACGATTATGGTATTGTTAGAAATAGAATAACTAAAAATGTTTTTGGTACCATAAATAACAATGTATGTCCTCAAGTAACTGAAAGAGGAACACTAACAGATTTCGTGAATTATCGATCGCGTTTGTGTAGTTAAGCTGCGAGATCATCGTATAAGTCCAAGTTTATATTTTGCTCCCATCATTCCTTGAACAAATCTTCTATCAAAACGTTCTCATAGATTTCTAGGCTCCATATCACGTAATTCGTCTAAAATTACTTTATCACAATCTGATTTCAAGTTTTCGTGATCACGATAACAGATATGACGCATTGCTGTTTCATCCACTTGATTGTAAGGCTCTTGTCCTGGCAGTGGATTATCGTTCTCACCCAGTTGCTTATCAAGAGGATTGTAAGGTGTATTTATGACCAGGCAATGTCCTTTTGCTCATGGTAATTTGCCAACAATTTTGTGAATGTCGACTCCGCTGCCAATCACCTCACAATGATTGCATAATTTTCAGCACGTGATGGTTTAATCTTGTTCGACACAAAGATCTTTGTCACAATCACAGTTGCATTTAATTTTATTTTACTATGCTTCACAAGATTAATCATGTACCAACTTTATCTAGCCCAGATCCAGTTGTCGATTTCAAGAACATACTTTTCTTTCTGCCATAAAAACAAATACTTTTAGCATTTTCCTGTTATGTTTTGTTTTTTTTCCGTCGTCTCATCCCTATTTTCTGTTTTAATTTTACATTTGAGACATTATATTGACATTCTTATAAATAACATTAGATAAAATTACTAGCATGATTTAGAGTGTTTACAAAAATCAACTGCAATATCATCGTTTGCGTGGGAAGGTTGCTAATCAAATTGTGAAATAAATTTTAAAAAATCGGAATCCAATCCGGAGGATTGGGACAATTGTATGACAACATTATACAATAATAACCACAAGCTGATGTTGCAATCGGTTGTAGTTGATTAGACGAATAATTTATTTTTTATTTTTTTAAATATAAAAATATCTATTTTTATATGATTGCTCGGAGGAACACCGGACGAATAAAAATAATGATTATCGTGGACAGCAGCATAGTGGGTGCCAGAACCATCGTAAAAATTTTTTATATTTGCAACGCACAAACCACCTACTGGCATGTCATCGAGTTCGTCCTTAGAAAATACTCCTCAAAATCCGACGTCATTCACTTTTTCGATAATATCAAAATTGTTCAACATCGTGTGGTCCTTAGTAGAGTCATTCTACGTCAGATTCCTAGTAGGTTCGGAAGAAGGCTTCCTGCTATTCTGCTAGCAGCGGAGAGAAAGGAATAATTCCTCCTTGTCTTGTTCGATTGAGTTTTGTGGATTCCTTTTTTGTTGTTTCTCGCTGTGGCATTTTTTTTTATATCTTTACATAAAACTAATGATAGATTTGTTTGATTCCACGCATTTCAACTGCTTTTTACGCTGCGCCAGATACTGCACCTGACGTAGCCGATAGTCCAAGTATTATTAAAATTTTGCTGGCTATCACAGAAAATGTTTGTTTTGTCATTGCAGTTGTTTGTGAAACTGATTGCTTAAGAACAAACGGTTTTGCTGCAATTGATCTTATTGATAAGTTGTAGCGTTAGCAGGACTTTAACTGCAGTGTTTTTCGAAGTCTCTGGAGAAATCAGTAATGAAATGGAACGTCGTTTAGCAACCACTGCTGACAATTTTTAAGCTTTGCCTGGTGTTAGATATTTTTCTCGAGTTATATATTAGGATTTCATTATTTTAAATCAAGGATGTTAAATTAAACTTGCGCAGTCATTCTTCCTTTGGTCGCGTCAATTGTCAAGAACCTATCACTAACGACTAGTGCATATACGTTATACTGTTGGACTGGCAGAAAGCCAAGTGTCCAAGTGACCTTAATATCAACAATTGATCCGATAACTCGTTCGGAATGTTTTGATATATCAAAGTAAAAGATAGGGCATTGCGATCAAAACTCTACTACTGATATTTTTGCATTGCTTCCATGAGGTACATATACAACCGATATATATATATATATATATATTTCTGGTAGCGTCTACGGCAAAATTGCATTCGATTACACGTTCGGGATATTGTCTGAAATTTATTCTAGCAAATATTTGCATAAAGTCAATGCTATCAAATACGGAGTTGTTCATTTCTTGATCGTTACGACGTGCTTTTCGTTGAAATACAAAAAAGAAATGTCGCCTAGTTGTTCGCTAAGCGTGGCTGTCACACGCCATGTGTACTCAATTGAATTAGGAAATATGGTTTAAATAAAACTGTTTTGCTGATTCGAGTTCTAGCGTTTTAACCACATAAGAGACAACACAAGGTATCCACAGTGCTTATCGTGTGACAGCAATCTGCCACTCCATCGGCATGCATTATACAATCGTTTTGATCCGCTCGATTTAAAATAAGCGTATGTTTTATTTCTCGGAACAATTTGTTATATTTACGGCAGAATCCAAAGATTGTGCTTAACGGAAGCATCATCGTTATCTGGCGAGATTCTACTGCTAATGCTTTTCGTTTGGCAAATCCCTCTTTATACTGCCGTCATTTTATTCTTGTGACCGCCAATCTTATTGCATCTCCAATATCACCAGATGCATTAAAAGCGGGATTTGGCGATTAGAGTATTGTTGTCTGCGGCAGGATTACTGGCACAAGTACGAAATTCGCTCTAAATAGCTGTCCATAATGAGGTATCTATAAACCACACCATATTTGTGGCAACTGATCTGGAATAATCATCGCTAAATAAAACGATATTTAATATTGCACTCGCTATGGGCAAGTGCATTGAAATATCTTCTACGGTTTGATTGGCTAGGCTAGTTGACATCGTGCACTTTTAAATAGGTCCCAACCGTTGTTAACAAGAGTAATTTCTACACCAGCTGAAATATCACCACCTAACACAGTTAATATTTAATCACACACTTCTAACATTGCCTTTTGCGGCAGTAAAAACTCGTCTTTGTCTCTTGTGTTAAAAGTTCTAACACCGGTTTTATTTGGTTCGTTTGAGTATTCATTTAGAGATTCGACCTATTCTAATTCTATTACATCATACTCAGAATAATATTTTCATCATGATCAATATAATTTTTTATAATTCCTACACGAAATTAAAATGCAGAGGGTGTTATCGGCGTTGTTTTCTTTACAAGTTTACGTATTATTTTTCCACCACGCCATGATATTTTTTGTTGCTACCATAGCTCGTTTTGTTTCTTCTGTTGGCGTAATATCTGATAACGCTCGTTTTATTTTCGACGTGGAAGGACCTCTAATCATCTCAGCGATCTTTTTTCTACTGTTGTGCCTGCCGAAGAAGCTACCTCCGTCGCGATAGCACCTGCGTCAAGTGCTATTGGTACTACTTCACGAGCATTTATTGTGACATTCCCTACAATTTTAGTAAATATGTTTCTAAAAAATCCACCTAAGATTTTTCTTCTATAAATCTTTCTTCGCTTCCTCTTTGTCTATAAAATATAAGCACACAAAACTGATGATGCTACAATACGTAAGTAAAAATAATTTGTGACTATTTCATTGTTGAAATCTATTGGTCTATCCGACTGATCTGGTAATTGCATTGTTATACTTGTTATTTGATTTTTAAGATTAATTGAATAATAGATAATCTGACGTGGATTAATTTGCATGATCGATCCTGGTGAAAATTCTGACGAGAAACCGTAAATTGATTGCCCTTTATTGCTTTTGGCTGAGTATGAACCAGATGCAATAGGACAATTTACAAGTACTTCTGTTATATGTATTTGCAGTTCACCGTCATATGTAACAGTTTGATTAAGAGCACTATGAACTTCTTCAGTAAATCCTATCAGATGTGCAATACTTTTTCTCTTGGTGTCAAATTGATTAATATATTTCTCAATGTTATCCTAGCTGGTAACGTATTATAATTTGCCTTTAACTCGAAATTATCAGCCATACCGCCAACATTTGTTATAAGCTCTTTTCTTTTATTGTCTTGTTTAGATCAGTGACATTATAAGTTCCTTGTTGAATTTTTAATTGTTTTGTTATAGATGTTGAAGATTTTGTAACTGGATTAAATGAAATTTTATCATTGACATCTGTTTGTATGTTAGCCATGACATTCCAACAAGTATAATAAATTAATCCAATTTTATATTGTTTTGCAGAATCAATTTCTATTGGTGGATTGTCATAAGCAGAAAAGTTTGAGCTGTTTTCTATTAGGGACATTATGTAGAATCTCTTCGGTTAAATTAAATTGCTATGAAAATTTAGTACTCGGGTGATATTAGTAATCCGCTCGATCTTAGATGATCTAGTATATCAATAATTTCGTTATCGATCTCTCTACTTTCATTACAGGCTTCTTTTGATGATAACAACACCAGTCAGTCGACTATTTCTGCGTTTGATGTAAAACTTTAATTCCAAATCCACTGGTTTCCACTTGTAATGCTTTATCTCTTTTTCTTTCATACTCATTAAACAGTCTTATAAAATTCCAACCTCTACCATAATCTCCTGGTTAATTGTAAGTTTGATTTGCTGTTTTTCTTAAAATATCAGAAATGATTAATTGTCTCATTCTATGAAACGCATCACTCATTTCTTCGTTTGTGCTAGCTTCGTTAAGCGCTTCTTCAGCCATTGGAAAATCATCAATTTTTCTCATCAAAACTACCTCCATTTTATTGTAATCATCATCATTCAATTCTCGAATATTCTTAAATAATCAAGCTTCTTTTTCATCAAATATTTTGAATAAGATTTTTTAATTCACTTTCAGTTATTTTTTCTCTGGCATTTTCCTAGTTGATAATGTCGCTTAGCTGAAAACACATCCAGCTGTCACACATTTTTCGGACAATGCAATTGTTTGGAACTTATTCTGTTAATTTTATTTACCATCTCTCGCTCTATTGGCCCTGATAGTGGACTCTGCGCAGCTGATTTTGAAAGTAAAACAGAAAGTGGGAGAACAATTCTAATTTTCTCGTACAAACAAGAGTGTCTATTTTAAAGGATGAAGAAACAAAAAGGTTGTCCAAGACTGGTTTTAAGCATGAATTATATTAAATGTTATAAACTTTGAATGAAAAGAAAATGTTAAATAAATAGGTTTATATGCACAGCTGACATTTAAAACACAAACTAATGCACAATTCTTTGTAGACGTACAAGGCAATATAAATATATTTTCACCCTGCTGCCAGGCGTATACAAACTGAAAGTATACAGCGAAAATCATGCAAAATGCGGTCAAAATAACATTAAATCATAGCCAGCCCCCGTTTATAGAAAATGCTTTCCTATATCGAAATTTTATTCTTTGCATATACGATTATTAAATGTAAATAATTCTGTTAACAATTAAGGTCTCCAGTATATACACGACACTCAGAAATTCCTCTTCATCGTCATCGCACTAGTGTAAGAGATATAAATATAACGAACAAATTCACACATACAATATATATATATATATATATATCTATATCTATATATATATATATATATATATATATATATATATATATATATATATATATATATATATATAGAGAGAGAGAGAGAGAGAGAGAGAGAGAGAGAGAGAGAGAGAGAGAGAGAGAGAGAGAGAGAGAGAGAGAGAGAGAGAGAGAGAGAGAGAGAGTCATACAAAGTAATTTGTTTGCTATGGATGCCAGTAATAATCTCAGTCAAGGGCATTGAGAATCACCGAGTTTTAGAAGATAATTACCAGAATCTCACACGTAATTATGTTTGGAAAGAGCTTTTCTAACTTGTGTATAAAACTGGATGTTAAAATGTTGTAATCACTTATATTTTATAACTGTCTATTACACATTCTCGGATCTAAATTCAAAGTTAAACGGACCTGATTTTTAAATATCAAATCCTTGACTTAGGGATATAGTTCTACTTCATATCTACTAGACAAAATCTGAAATGTTTGACTTATTCAAATATGAATGAAAGATTTTAATTTAACTTTTTCTTATTATACTGATCTTGAACACCGCTATTTTCATATATATTCATTATCTTTCAAGTAAATGATTTTCTACAGATGAATCCTTTTAGACTATACTGAAAGTCAAACGATCTTTTAAAAAGAAGTCTAGTTAGAGGTTACTATCAAAAAGGTCTCCATAAATTAGATTCTTGAAGAAGATGTATCTTTGTAAAAAAAAGAAACTATTAGTAAACGTCAAGCTAAAAACATATTAAAAAGTAAATGTTTGACTTCAATAATTTTCAGCCATTGCAAAAAAGAATGCCCAATAAAATGTCAGACAGCATCCTTCAAAAATCAGAAATCATGCCAGTAATTGTCCTATTTGTTCCGATGGTCAGCTGGTGGTCGTGTTCCTTCAACGTATATGGGCGGGGGCAATGGTTCCGCTGGTGGTGGATAATATGCATTATATGGCGGCGGGGGCATTGGTTGCGCTGACGATGTATGATATGAAGTAACTGTTGCTGTAAAAGATTATATATATCTATCTATATATATATATATATATATATATATATATATATATATATATATATATATATATATATATATATATATATATATATATATATATATATATATATATATATATATATATATATATATCAGTAAATAAGAAAGTAGGTTTGTTAATAATTAAATAATTAGGTCTATATTCAGCTGAATAACTTTGTAGTTTTGATAATTATTGATTCATTTTCTGTTCTGCTTGTATTTATCATTATTTGCTGAAAGCTCATTGCCTAGATTGAGACTGATGCATACAATTTTTTTTGATCATCTTCAGTAGTTGATATGACTAACGTTGCATCATGATCGAATTAGTTGGGAAGCAGCTACACTCACATCTAATATTGCACATTTGTATGATCTCCATGCCAAACAAAATAAAATAAAAAGAAATACCTCCCCCCTTCATAATTTCCATTGAAAGGTAAGTTTGTTAACTAAGGTTTGTCATGTTTTTTGCTCGCTCAATCTTGTTTTAAAATGGTCACGTGGGACGAATGTAAATATCGCGGAAAATAAGAGGTATTGTATTACTTAAAATACTTAATAAATAGAAAGCCAAGGTCATTCAGCTACGGAATAGTTGTTTATCCAAGGCAATGGCGTGAAGACAGAACATGATCATTATTTTTTAGGAATGATCAGTTTAAAAATTGCAAATCAACTTTGCATTTGAAAACTAAATCAGCTATTAAATAGCTCTGATAATTAAAGAACACTTACTATAATTATGACTGATACTTCTTCGTATTTAATGCAGCTTCATATGATGTTGTGAAATGCTAAATCGTGTTTACAATGAAGTATTATGTTCGTTAAACATGCCTAATTAGCTATCGTGAATAAATTGATACGTACCCTGGTAATATGGCTGGTAGCCCATGGGCTGCATTGGCTGTACATACTGAGTATCTGAAAAAAAAATCACGTATATAAAGCGAGCTAACAATTCAAATTAACGCAAGAATAGAAAAGTGTCATAAAAATACACGGGGATATGGCAATTTACTTTTTACATATTTCCACTGTAACAAAAAAAAAAAAAAAACGAAACAAAGATATTGACTGTTTGATTTTCTTTTGAAATTTATAGAAATTAAATAAATTAAGAAACTGATACGAACATGATGGAAACCTAACAAGCACTAATACATATAGGTATTTAAAACTTTCCAAAAGAATCGTATATTTTATCGTATGGGAAGATTTAAGGACGCATATAAAAATATTTAGGAAAACGAAATGAAGATTTATTTATATATAATAGTGGTATCGACAATCTAGTAGTTGTGGTATACTTAATACGGTTCCATTCATATCCTTTCTTCATGATAACATTACCAATAACAGTTGCGTCGTTTTTAAAAAATGTTCGGGCAGTAACTAATGGCTTGAACAATGTTTCTGTATAACAGAAACATTTCGCAAAAGCGGATACATGAATCCTCAAGAGGATTTATACCAAATTTAATGACACCTAATGAGGGTTCCTTGAAAAACCTATAAATATGTGAGTAGAAAATAAGTTGATACAGAGGACAGACGGAAATGATAGCGGCGAGAATATCTTACTGGTAGTAACAGCTTGTGGGACAACCACCGTTGACTTTCTGGTATGTGCCTTTGAGCAGTGGATTATAATGCAAATTCCGCTTATGAGTAAAGCCACTCCAATCAAACTTCCAATCACAGCGCCCACTATGAGGCCAACATTAATGTAGCTGTGAATACAGAATGTAATGACTCATTACGTAACTGGCTTTTGTGAAGCTTCTGGTAGTATCCCGATGCGATTGCAAAGATGAAATTTCATGAGAAAATCTGTTAAGACTACAGGGACTTTACTTTTGACATACTAACCCACATTATAGACTTCAATATTAGCTAAAACAAAAATTATAGAACAATCTGATTATAAATATCAAAGTAAAGGGAAACATAAAAAGATGTTATAAAGAAAATAAGTTAGCACGTGGATCTAAAATGAGTATTGCCCAAGAAAATAAACTTAAATGCAAAATTCTAGGAAATTACAGTAATTGTAGTGTGAAGTATATGTCACAGAGATATGACTTTGTAGCAAGCGTGATGTACCTATAAAAGTGTATTAAATTAGACAAAGCTTCGTTATTTAAGCAAAAAACCCTATTTGGTCAAAATTTCAAACAAAAGCAGTCAAGTGTGAAGCATACATCACGGTTATATTTTATGTTGCTGAAAGAGTGGTAGCAGCCAAAAAACCCATTTTAAAACGTTTTGTGTCTCGCTTCTGAGATGAACACATTAAAAATATACAGGAGCAAGTTGTATAGGCAACATAGACCTCATTTTGAAATAATAATCGTTGCTTAATAAAATGTTCTGCTTCAAAATGTTGTATGTATGAAGCATCCCAACAATCTTCTTTGGCCATGAGCTCAAGATAAGAAAAAAAAATCAGACCACCCGACCAGCTCCCCCTCCTCTACTGTAAGCACTATTAAAGCCATACATACACAAAGGTTAGGTGCCATCAAATACACCTCTAGTTGCTACTAAGGACATGCGAAAACAATGTCAGATGTGCAATGAGTCTGTACAACGTGCTTGCTTTGAAATATGCCGATACCAAAATAGGATGGTAGAACAACAGTTCTCCTTTACTTTGTATGGACGAGCTGAAGATATATTATATGTACCGTACTACTGCTACTACCACTACTACGAATAAAAATCAGCAGTGTATTTTTTGGATCTTCACACACACACACACACACACACACACACACACACACACACACACACACACACGTCTGATATTAGCTGTGTCTGTCATTTAATGCTTAGATGGTTCGTGATGTACACATACGGAAATCAAAATATTTTCTAGTCCTTATGGTTTCACAAAATAGAGTAAACCAGGAAATTTTACGAGAAATATATTACATGTTTCTTTTTTCATGGTAATGTTGTTGAATTACATCATGAGGAATAAATTTTAGTCAATTATATATTTTTCTTAAAATCCGAAACATGTAACACAATACTGAGTTAAAAACATTAAAAATGTATTACCAGCATGGAGATGATGTGTACTCATAACAACAGCCGTAGTCACAATACTGATATGTAGTGTAGCTTATGCCGGAAGCAGAAATCGTCTTGAAGCAGTAGGATCCAGCAGTAACAGGATTACATAGAAATCCTGAAATTAGAGATCTTAATTAAATCCAATCAAAACATTACAGATCTTTTAAATAATAAATCTGAGTGAAAATAAATAAATAAATAAATAAATAAATAAATAAATAAATAAATAAATAAATAATTAATAAATAAATAATTGTGCTAGTAATATTAGAAGTGAAGTAGGTGACGGTGATTATGTGAATATGAATTTAAAGCCTGAGGCTAAGGACCATGTGTTAAGGAACAACTGTTGACTGTATGCTGTAAATCTGGATTATCTCTTTCAAGATAAAAAAAAATTCCGGCCATGACTGTCATTTCAGTATATATATATATATATATATATATATATATATATATATATATATATATATATATATATATATATATATATATATATATATATATATATATATATATATATATATATATATATATATATATATATATATATATGGGGCCCCGAGTGGCCAATTGGTCTAAAGCGCTGTCCGTTACGGATCACTGCCATCTCACCTCTATATGCGTGGGTTCGAGTCTAAGATTCGGCGAATGTGGATATGTGAGAGAGCTTGCCAGTAGCTTCTCGTGGGTCGGTGGTTCTTTCCGGTGATTTCCCGGTTTCTTCCTCCACCATTAATACTGGCCGCCATGTATAGCCTTTCCTGTGCTGAAAATGGCGTTAAACCCCACAACAATAACAATATATATATATATATATATATATATATATATATATATATATATATATATATATATATATATATATATATATATATATATATATATATATATATATATATACAAAGAGATAGAGAGAAATACATACAAAATATTGGTAAACAAAAATATCTGTAGATCTGGATGAAATAAATTCAACAAAGGAAGCAAATAAAATTTAGTGATGTCGAGGAAAGCATACATTTATGTTTGTCTGTATGAGTTAAAAAAATATTAAAATTAGCTGAACTGTCTTCCTACCCTTTACCGCAGTAGCTATATTTTTATAAAGAGCCAAAACATCTATCTTCCTGACAAATTAAAATGATTTCACCTCCAACGCATCTCATCCCGATTAAAACGGCTGATGCAAGGCACAGTGTACTGCTAACGTCTCAAAAATTGCATTACAGTGATATGCTTTTTGACTAAGCAGATAATCTAGCTAAAGTTTTTTTTTTTTATCGATGCCCATAATCACAAAATCAAGGTCAATCGAATACGAAAAATTCAGCTGAATTAATTAATACGTGAGTCAACAATGGAAACCACGCTACAGCTTGCCCTGACTTGTCTTTTATTCAACGTGTTGGTGTTGTTTATTTTATATATATATATATATATATATATATATATATATATATATATATATATATATATATATATATATATACACGTACGTACGTACATACATACATACATACATACATACATACATACATACATACATACATACATACATACATACATACATACATACATACATACATACATACATACATACATACATACACTGAAGGAAGATGTTGGGTTCCGCTGGAGAAATGGAATTCGTACACCATTCAGAGAATGAGACAAAACGTTAGAGAAAACCATTTAATCACTTCTAACCATCTGACATCTAATAACGTTCATCACTCACTTACCTATGATGATACAAATACTTGCAGTAATGAATCTCGATGCCATTTTGTCCAAGACAGTTATAGTCATAACGTAAATAGTTCCTCTATATTATATTAAGCCTTAGATGGAACACTAAACTAAATTGATCTCGTTACACCGATTTTTCTTCGAAGAATTAACCAATCTTTATATCTCCGGAAAATAAATCACGCTATTGAAGGGAGGGTAGGTAAACAATGCTCAACCCCATTTATCACGGCACAATATACATAACGGTAGATACCGGGAGTATTTGTGAGCCACATACACCCTGTTTAACTTAGTTACACCCCTTTTTGTTCCCTGATGTACTGCTGGATATTTAACTAAGTCTGGCACGTTGTAAATTATTAGGTCTTTGAAAACTATATTTCTTACAATGTTGTTGCCTGTATCTTTTCTATGAAATACGGACAGGACTGCCATTGAAAATTATAATATCGTTTATCAATTCAGGAAATATGATCGTCAGTTTTTAAGACGGCAGCAGAGTCATGGACACAAACATAAGTCATTCTTTATATACCAAGGTGGATAATAGAAATTACTAGCAACATGTATATATAAGAAAATAATCAAATAGTCTAAAGGAAAAACATGACTCGTAACAAAGTCACAACACAGCTCTCTTCCATCAAACGCATTTTTATGTTTTTATTCAGGTTTTCTTTAACATAGTTAGATTATGCTGGTAATATTATAGAGGCAAGTATGGGAATATATATGATCCAATGGGGATACTAGTAATTAAAAATTAGGCCACTATTGAGAAAGACGATATTGTGGGACAACAGGAAATCAACAAATATTATGTAAAAACATTTAAAGCATATACTCTAACCAAACAAAAAAGCAGGAATGTGTGCTTACACACTATACATACGGACATCCAATATATATATATATATATATATATATATATATATATATATATATATATATATATATATATATATATATATATATATATATATATATATATATATATAATATTAAACTAATTAACAAGAGAGAGAGAGAGAGAGAGAAATCCAAATAAGTGTTTTAAAATTCAACAAATAATTTATTTTCTTAAAAAACAAAGTGAACGTTTAAAAGGAACTTAGATTTTTTTTTAGATTGTTGTTAATTATATCACAAATGGTCCTAAAAGTTCATATGTATGAAGTTCGAACGGTGTTCAAATAAATTCCGAAATTGAATATGTTGATGTGCTTGTACTGTCGAATGTGCTCATGTGCCAAATAGCCTGAAGTGTGGCGATGTGCCGACAGGCTTTGATGTATCATAAGAACTTAATACAAAATTTCATTCCCTGGATTAGTATAATTCCAAATAAATGATTCAGTCCAATAATATTATTGAGCACTTTTTACTTTTAGTGAATAAAGAAGTTAAATAAATCCACGAAAATGAAAAAGCTAAACACACCAATAAAAATGATTATGCTTGGGATCAATGTTCCCTCTAAACTGAGCGAATGAGCGATCGCTCACTAATTTTCGAGACGTCGCTCACATTTTTCGGACCGTCGCTCACAAAAATTCCCGACCAGAAAAAATAATGGCTCTATATAAATTACTCTCACACCTGTCAATTTTAAGTTAAGCCACATCCGGCGACTTCCGCCACGTCTATATCGCTCTTGGTTCGGCAAATTCTTTTGAGTTCTATATTTCAAACTCAAAGTAGTGTAGTTCAGCGCTAAAATTAATTATTTTCTAACCATGTTTAAACGAGAAGCGGAAGAAAGTTCATGTAAGTCAGCGAAAAAACGTTGCATGAAATTTAAAACGGAGTGGTTAACCGAATGTTCTGTGGTAACGGACTTACCACATGGGACCGGACAACACGTGCTCCTTGGTGAAGTTTTTGAATACTCAGAGACAGATGACATGGTATTCTGCAAATTTTGCGTTAAAGCGCGATGTACTAATGAATGGACAACAGGAAAATCATGGAGCGACTGGAAAGTGGATCATTTTAAAAGACATTTGACGCAGAAATATCATACCGAAGCGATCACAAAGCTTAGAAACCAAAGTAGAGGACTGCTGAAAACCATACTAACGGAATCTGTACAAGAACGCGAAATTAGAAAAGAATTCGCTCAAAGAAAGCAGGCAACTCCTGATGAGGTAAAGGTTTTAATAGACAATGTTCTGCTGGCTGTTAAAATTAATTCCTCAATGCTATCAGTCCAGGATATTCATGATCACGTGGCTAAGTATGTTAAAATACCAGAAAGTTGGCGAAGTAAAAACTATGCCTTTGAGTTCATCAATTGTATAAATTCAACCATCAAGACTGGTATACTGAAGGAAATTAAGCAATCAGCTTATCACACTCTGATAGTTGATGAATCCACTGACATTTCGGTGTCAAAAATGTTAATTTTATATATGAAATTTCGGAATGAAAGTGAATCAAATCACAAAACTGTGTTCGCAGGCATTATTAAAATAACATCATGCGACAGTGTGTCGATCTTAGGGGCCATTCGAAAGTTCTATTTGGAAAATGAACTGAATTTGAATCAGATGGTAATGTTTACATCGGATGGCGCATCGGTCATGCTGGGCAAACGAAATGGTGTGGCTGCTCTTTTGCGCCAGTCCATTCCACACTTATCTGAACAACATTGTGTGGCACATCGTGAGGATCTCGGCATAGATGATGCATGGAGATGCATACCCTTGATGAAGGAACTAGAAACTCTATTTCGAACCGTTTATACTATTTTTTCCCGATCGTCTGTTAAGAAGGCAAAATTTGAGGAATTTGCTAATACTGCAGAGGCTGATGCAATTTCTTTTAGACCACTTAACGAGGTCAGATGGCTCTCCAGACATTTTGCAGTGAATGCCTTGGTCAAAAACTATGATATTTTAGTGGAATACTTGCGACAAGTTGTTGAGGAAGACAACGATCCTGTTCACAAATACTGCCTGCAGAAATTAGAAAATCCAGAATATCATGTCGCAATCGTAATATTAAATGAAATTCTAGCTGAGCTAGCAGATCTGTGTAAAATTCTGCAAAGAAGTGTTCTATCAACTGTAGAGGCTTTTCAGTTTGCAAAAGCAAAAGTCATGAAACTCAGGTCACAGTATCTCGGAGATAAGCCACATTTTCATAAAAGTACACTTGATTTGCTTTCCTCATATCATTCTCCAGTGAAAACAGATTCAATTATTATGTTCATTCAGCAGACATGTGACCACATGGACCATCGATTTCCAGATGATGAATTGAAAGATTGGCTAGTGTTCGATAAAGACTGTTTCACTGCATCTGCCAATCTAGACAATTATTCGTTTGGATTTGAGCAAATCAAGAGACTCGCAGAGAAATATTGCGGTCTGCTGAGAAAAGATGGCAAATCCCTACAAGCGGATCTTTGCAACCAATATCCGGAGTTCAAAATACTGATCAAGGAAAAATTACAAATGGGAGCAGTGACAACATTTTCAGATATAGTTTCATTTACTGCCCAACAGGATCAATTCAAGGAACTATTTTCACTTTTGGACATCTGTGGCACATTCCAGGCCTCAAGTGCTGACTGCGAAAGAGGATTCAGTCTGATGAACAACATAAAGACAAAATCTAGAAATCGTCTCGAAGTTGAACATTTGGACAATTTGATGCGAATTAAATTCTTTTTAAATTCTGGACAGATGGTGGATATTGATGCGGTCTATGACTTATGGAAAACAGAAAAGAACAGAAGAGAAACTGTTTTCAAAGCCGACTAAACAGGCTTCAAGTTGAAAACTTATAATAAATTGTTTGGTATCACTTACGTCTATTTTTCAATACTTAAATTTAAGTTCTTTAAATATACATTGCTGTAATATACAAAATTGTCTAATATGCATTTAATATATACAAAATTGTCTAGTATGCATTTAGTATTTAATATTTTAAATATTTAATATTTATTTTTATTTAATACCAAAATGCACCGCTAAAACTGGTGCTCAGAAATTGCGGGTTTAAAAAATTTGTCGCTCATACGAAAAAAAAAATTGCTCACTCTTGGTCACTCCTTAGAGGGAACATTGCTTGGGATGTTAAGGCAAGAATGCAATTACCGTTGTTTGATATATGATGTCTATTTAGGAAGTTTCTAAGGTTACTCAAATAAACATAAACACGTTTAGGCCTATAGACAACGATTCTCGAATACTGAACATTCATCAATTCAATGATTTACAAGTGCAATGAAATCAGCGTGGATTAAAATCTAAGCGAAACGATGAACCAACAAGAGGTAATTAAAATATTTTAATGCATTTAAAATTGATCTAAGTCATTATTCTGGTTTAATTAACATTTTACTGACAATAAATCTCTCCTCTTCTTTCTCTCTCTTATTTTGTTCGGTTTGAATTAACATTTACCATTATTCTTCACAGGTCCAGAGACGTATTACACAAGCGAAAATCCTCTATTCTTGTCTTTCCATGGTGAACAGAGCAGGGGGAGAGAGAGAGAGAGAGAGAGAGAGAGAGAGAGAGAGAGAGAGAGAGAGAGAGAGAGAGAGAGAGAGAGAGAGTATTTTATCCCTTGAGCATGAAAGGGAAGGGTGAAATGGAAAATAAAGGATTTGTTGTTGGCGTTTAACGCCATTTATCAGGATACGATTTGCTATACATGGCGGTTAGTATTAATGGTGGAGGAAGAAACCGGAAAATCTGAAGAAAGAACCACTGACTGGCACGCTTTCTCACATATCCACATTTGCCGAATCTTAGACTCGAACCCACGCAGAGGTGAGATGGCAGTGAGCCATAATGGAAAGCGCTTTAGACCACTAGGCCACTCGGGGTCCCAAGAAAGAATTTGCGATTAAATTGTGTACCATATACACACAAAAATGCTTCATTCTTTCATACAGGAGAGAGAAGAAGGGAGAAAAATTCCACATAAGTATAAAATATTTTTTTGGCAATTAGGAGTTTTATCTCTATTTTAGAGAGTACTTGGGTATCCAGATAAAACAGCTGTTGGCTGTTGTCCTGGATATTGATGTTATCAATATTCAGGATAATCGTGTCTCCCGTGATGTCAGCAGGAAGGGCACATCTACGCGAAGTCGCCGGTCTGTTGAAGGAGGTAGACTTATTTGACTCATCTGTCTCCATCGACCAGGTTTCTAGCTGCGGAAGCAGAAACACTGTTGGCTTTTGCTGCCACTTATGATGCCGTTGCTCAACATACCATTTGCCTGAGACCTTAGTTTAAAAAAATAAAACTTCCTACGAAGGCTAAAAGCAAGGTCAATGACGGTAAACCAAAGCCTCTGAGTTGACTATGTCCGTACTATTGAGAATGGATAATAAATCGTTTTGGTTAGCTCATTTTTGTTATCCTCTCTTTGACGTATTTTTTAGATTTTTATAAGATTTCATTTACTTGTCTGGTTATTCAGTATTGGTCGTCCTTCCTCTTTGCTGCTATAAATTAAACAGCTAGAATAAATATTACTAATAAATAAATATTAGAGAACCACATTCAGCTAGATTAGCTCGAGAGCGACTAGAGGCAACTAGAAAATATCTATCCGTCCGTAATTTAGTTAAACAACAACTACAATCACGTCAGGAGTCTCAGGAGGAATTTACAGAAGGTACAGAACAATTTTTTAAGCTGATTGTCGAACGAACAAAGAAAACTGTTACAGCAACTGAGGCAACACATAGAGATCTTTAAACATTGCCTGTTGTTATTGCTGGTTAAATTCAAGCAGCTCAACCACCACCATAAGCACAACAACCACCACCACAAGTACCACAAGGAGCACCTAAAAAACCAAGAACTAAGATAATAGGTAATTTACGCCCGAAGGTATTGCTACTATCAGGGACCCAACCCGATTATTTGATATTTTCGCGTTTGGATATTATGAAAGAGAAAAATATGTGAAACAAGAATATATTAAATCTCTAAGCTCTACTAATTGGATCAAGGATGTATAGCGCATTTCTACTGGTATTCCAAAAATAAGATATAATGAAGATATTAAAAGTTTTAAAGAATTTGTTGAGATTGTAAATAGATATATAAAAGAGGCTGAACAAAGTAAACGATCATCACCATCAACTTAAGTTACCGTCACCACAGCAACCACTACCAGAACTACAACTACAACCACTACAACGACGACAACAACGACAACAAGAACTACTACAACAACAAGAACTACAACCACAAGAGCTGCTAAAACGACAACGAAAACAACGACAAGAACAACAACAAAATTAAAAGGCACCACAACCATTTGAGCAATCACTTCGTGATTATCGAGAATCACCGAAAACACTATTGAAATCAAGTAAAAAAAACAATCATCGAAACAAAGTAAAACAACTGGTGAGGAAGAAGAATATGAAGCTCCTGGTGTAAGTGGTTTAGGGAGTGGTTTTATTACTTGCCCCAATAACGTTCTTGCTGATGTTGATCGACTAGAAATCCTCATTGGAGGAAAACGAGCTGGTAATAATTCCAAAGAAATCATTACTGAAGTAGCTGATATTTGTCAATAATTATGTATTATTGGAATTATGGATATTAATGTATATTAGTCCATCATTAATGAAATCGTCGATGACTACCATAGTGACTAAGTCACTGGATTGAGTATGGAATTAAATACTGTTATTATAATAAAATGATCGTACATAGTACTCAGCGTGGACAAGTCATGGTCAGGGCAATAAATTCTTGATTACCAGTATATAAAACAACTTACGGAGATGGACTAGTTGATGTTGTTCAGAGTCTGTTTAGAAGGATAGCCCCAAAACAACACCGATCGCAAAGCAGCTGGGAATGAAAGTTATTGATGTTGTTCGTGAAAAAGGTAATGGTGCTGTGGGTAATGTTGCTAGTAACGCATTCTCAGCAGTCAAAGATAGACTAGCACAATTAATAAGACGAAAACATCAACCTGTCCAATTATCTACCACTGAAGTAATGCCTGCGAATATTAATAAAAAAAATAAATCAAGCTGCTGATCAAAACCTAGAGGGGTTGGCTTATGTAGCATTATTAGAAAAAGGAAAAGATATAACCGTTAGTCTGATAGCAGGAAGTGGTTCCACTTCACGATGTATTCTTCATTTTAGACGATAATAATTACAATAAAGATGTTCAAAAGTATATCTGATCCAGTGTTCGACTTGGATGAACCAGTACCTAAGGATGAGTCTGTACGTGATTATCAATATTATTCTTATGAAGCACGAATTCCAAATCAGCCCTGAAGAAGTGAACTGCCAGTTTTGGATACAAACACATATTTCTTATCCGCTGAGTTATTTATTGGAGTAGATGGCAAAATTTTAAAAACAGATAATACTGAATACAACGCTAATAGTATTGATTTTGTTACAGCGCTACGTACATGATGGACGGAAAAATATTGAATTAATTCAGAAGGACGTCGACGTTGCTACAACAATACTATTTTTTTGCAAGATACAGCGATGATTATTCAATATCACCTGGTCCATCAATGATGTTTGCAAAAGATACTTCTTATTCTCCAAAATACCAACAATATCATATGGGACGACCACATAACCTTGCCAGAAACATTCACGCCGATGTAAATATAATGATTTTTAATGTAGATCCATATTTCAACTTAGGAACTAGATCACGTAAAGCAATGTTAAAAGGTAATAGAAAATGTTTTCATGTGCAATTCCGCTATCACATATCTTTGGATTATGTAGGAATATCAGAAATCTTATTTTCGTAGATAAACATACAGTTGAACGTTTTAGAAAAGGGACTGATGATGATACAATATGGAGATCCGTTTGTGATGCTAGTAAAGTAGTACTAATAAAACTTTTATTGTGGACGACAATGATAACTCCCTCAATATCTGACAAAGACCGATTGCAATCTGCGCATTAATCAGAAAAAATCTGAGAAAATTGAAAATTTGTTTTTATCAGATCATCTCGATTTTATGCCATTTAGGTCGTTCTTGATTTTAGTCGTTTTTTGATGAGTTGTTTTGCTTATTTTCTTGATTTCGTTCGGGTCCAAACCACAGGGATATTCTAATTGATTTTCAAGAAAATCAACAAAAGTTCACTTTTTTTTGATCTTGCAAATGAGAAAGTTTCTGGTCTAGATTTTATATAACTTCCGAATTCTGAAGACTTGTTCCAAGATTAGTAGAATTCCTTTATTCGAATAAAAATTAATTACATGATTTGCCTGGCTATTTCTTTCAACATACTTCTTTAGCATGTTGATATGGCACAATTGTTTTGGCTTTCAGGATTATTTATAATGTAATTTAAATCCATTATTTTATTTTCAATCGTGTATGTAACATACTATTTTGCCTGAAGAGGATTTTGTGGAATTCGCAAGAAAGCCAGGACTGTGTCAACAGTCGTAAAATTCCTATCTCATCTCATGACTTTTTATCATATCTTAACTTCATTTTTGTTAGAGTAGAGTGCAAATTTGTTCTTGCGACCCCAAAAGCTTTTGACAATTTATACTTGAAATCAGAAACATACTCAAGAAGATTAAGTTATGTTTCTTCATTTGAAAGAAGTTTCAAAATACCAATACAAAAGGGACTGAACTCAAGAGACTCCTGAACGGACTCTTTAACTGCAAATAAAAGCAAATTTATGCCACGATCCCAGTCTTTACCTGTGTCAAAATAATACGATTTGATCATATTTTCAAGGTTTGAAGAAATCGTTCTAAAGCACTTTGACTCTCAGGATGATAGGCAGAAGATTTTGACTGTTGAATGCCTAATTTATGCATTGCTTAATGGAAAATTCCAGACATAAAATTTGACCCTTGATTGGACAAATTTCGTTAGGCCAAATTGAGTAAAAAAAACTTTGCTAAAGCCTTTACAATAATTTTAGCTTTGATATTCTTCAGAGGAATTGCTTCTGTGAATGTTGTTGACGCACACATTATGGTCAACAAATATTGATTGCCTGACTTGGTCTTTGGTAAGGGACCAACACAATCTACTAAATTTCTACCGAATGGTTCGTAAAATGCAGGAATTGGTTGCAAATGAGCTTTAGGTTTCTTTTGAATTCTGACTGGTATTGATAAACCGTATTATGAGCGTTGGTACCATGTGACTGCGGATGTCTATGCAATATATCCGCTTAATGATAAACCTAATGTTGAGGATCTCAAGCCGATGAGACTGTCGAGAATAAACAGTGTAGCTGAACGGGTCACATAACATTTTACAATGTGATACGTGGTAATGGTTTAACAGATTTACAATGCAACAAATAAGTTCATGGGCAGAAACAGTTAAAGATACCATATCATTTATTAAAAGCTATTGAAATTTCCAATAACAGTGAAGACATTAATAGTAGTGATTTTGTATAAGTCAAAATAAAAATCCAGAGTAGTATCGAAAGATATACTTGATCAAAATGCAGATGCATAAACCTTGGCAGCAACCATATTTCCACGAGACAGAATGGATAAATTGTATGATAATCATGTATTTGATTTTATCAGAAATATCAGTAAAAGTGACCCTGTGTCTGTTTTTTTTTCAAAGTTCAGAATTCGATTGCGATCAATTTGCACGGCCTAATGTCGATATGTATTGTACAGAATCTGTTCATAAAGAATAGGAACATCTTGCGCTGAAATATACTTTTGACTATGTCAAAGTTAGACAATTATTCAATGATTGTTTTACTGTACCATCAGTTGCGGCCCATTCTGCTCAGGAGAAATATTCATGGAAACAGACACGATCAGAATTTTTGAGAACGTCCAGAAAAGCTGCATAGAATATGGGCACGGTGGATCATGGAATACTAAATACGACTATAGTGACGTTATCTCAGTTGATATGGTATCATGTTATTCTGGGAATTTTTTTATGAATATGGAGAATATTCTAAAAACTTTAAGAGATTTGGACATCCATCACATGACATGATCTGGGATAAAATAAACGGTCCCTTACCAGATTTTGACTTAGAAGGATTTGCCTGTTTAGAATCATTGGAATTTATAGAATTTCTCTATAATAATACTTATGTTTGGTTTGGAAGAAATTTTTTAGAAAAATGTTTGGTTCTAATAGTACTATTGGGATACATGCTTGATGCTAGAATTTTAATATCATTGAGGGCAAATGAAGCAATTATATCGTATAGTCCACAGAAGCAAGTTTGGTTACCAGAACCGGATAGATTTAATGTCGATGATGCCAGGAAAAATCGGTACGTGTACTCAAGGTAGTTCATACGATTATAAACGTCACTAGACAAGACTGATTATGGATGGTGCTGAACTAGATTTTATAATCGCTGATATAACGGAACAAAACCCCATTTTGATAAGCCAGTGTAATGTTTATTTATCAGAAGGTAAGATAAAGAGCTATATTGATGGCAACTCACCGCAAATTACTCATTTAAGATCTTCAATGCTAGCCTATGTTTTGATAAAGCTACTGTTAGAGTTGCTACGGATTCATTTTATATACATAAAAATATAAGGATTTATTAAAACCGCTATTCAGTAATGGTGAATTGGGAACATGGAGGATAAAGCAAGAAATAATACTTAGTTATTCTGTGTCTGCCGACGTTGAAGTTAAGGAAATATATTACAAAAATAATAATCAAGTATCAATCATTTGTACCATTTCTATACAGTCCTGTGGCTAGCATAAGACTATTTATCTTAATGAATGTGGTGGTTCAGGTAAAACACTCCGTGCGATTAACTTATTTATGAATAATAGTTCAGATATAATTGTTTGACACCTACACATAAATTTGCCAGAGAAATAAAAGCAGTTGGAGTAAAATTATGCACATCTCATAGATTATTTTAGATGGTATGTAGACACATGGACTCCATCGCAGATGGGTGAGAACTATATATCTAAGTATATTATATGGGACGAGATAGACACGGTGTCATCAGAAATACTAAAACATTTATTGATTTCTTGAACGGTTATTGAGAAAGAAATCTGCTTTGATTATGTGTGGCGATCATGGTCACCCACCACCCTTTGTTGGACAGTCTCCAAATGAATAGCTAAAGAATAATGTAGATTATTATGAATAAATAAATGATGACCACAGAGCTATTAATGAACCGCAGAAAGAACTTAAATTATTAATCAAACAACAGCCAGATCAAATACAATGTGAGACAATGCGTAAAGTAATTCCAGAAACTACTGAGTTATTTCTTAAATTTATGGAGGTTTACTGATTTTATGTCGCAAGTATAAAGATAGTTCGTAATGAACTTCAAAAGAAATTATTTAAGTTACATAAAGAAAAGTTTCCAACGTTACCTTTACCTTTGTGTTATCGCCCAGCAGATACTCGACGACAGAATATTGAAGATGAAATTCATGGTGGTGGTATACAAAATCTTTTACTGAATAACATTGTTTTGGTTGCTATTGATATTGTTGAGAGCGCACTGAGTATGGTGAAATCGCCGTGGATGTTGGGATACGCTATAACGATTATCTCGTCACAGGGATTAACTATCTCTGATACAAATATTACTAATCAACGCTAAGGGGCTGTCGAATCAAGTCTGTTGGTTGCATGTCTTACATTGGATCTAACCACGCTAGAAAGTTTATGTGTAGTTACGCTCCAAATAGGATCAATTGCTTTTTTGCCACAATTAAACCCACCAGGTTCGTTTGAATATCTCACAGTTACATTACCTAATATAGTTTGTTCAAGGCGTTGTACGTTACCGTTACGTGGTATATATTTTTGTAATTGCATTAGAAAGTTTCATGGAAGTTGCAGAAGTAATTTCATTATTTAATGCAGATAACACACTTAGTAATCTTGCAACCCATTCCCGAGATCTATCACCGGACTTTAAGTCAGGAGATATGTCCGTTGCATATTGATATCCAAAAAAACCGATTAGCAAGTGTTCTATCAAATCGTTCAACAATAATACTGCGCAAAGAAATTCTTTGCCAGGATAAACCTGTAATAACTGTGGCCATAGTAGACCCCCACGTTGATTAATTCACTCAAAAGCAGAACAACTCCAGATGCTGTCTTTGTTGATAATGGTTTGGCTTCTTTATATCTACTCGCAACGTAAACGACAGTTAATGCGTATTTGTATGCGCACGATTTTGTCCACGTGTTTTAATAGTATCGTGTGGTAAAAGCAAAATATCTGCTTGATGAACTTCATTGGGAGTACTGACATCAAAATGTGCGCATTGAATTTTTTTTAGGTGGTGGTAGAAATTTTGCCATATTGCCTGTCGTGCTAACCACGCTGCAGCAACAACACGTGAGACTTTTGCTGCGTTAGTAAGTTTGGTAATCGCTGCTTTGCCCATCCAAAGTCCTCTCGGGGGAATAATAAATGGATTCCATTATGATAGTTATATAATTAATTACCAGCTCCTGGCATTATTTTACCTTTCATAGCAGATTTTACTAGAAAACTAGCGAGATTTTCTGTGAGAGATTTAATATGTATGTAATTTAACGCATGATTCAATTTCACATCTGCGAGACGACGTTGCTGCAAATCTTTACTTTTATACACAACATCATGAACACGACATGCTTGATCAATCTTTTATACTGGATGTTCTCCTGGTCATGGTTGATCTTGATCATCAAGTCGGATATAAAGTCGAGTGTCAGGACCACAATAATTATATCCAGAAAGGTGTTTCTTGCCGGGGTATTTAGCCCATGGAACTCCTGACAATTTCCCTAATAAAGCTGCTATATCACCATCACGCGCTTTTTGTGACGCAGAGATAATTTATATTTCGTGTGCCACATTTTATAAATTTACCTGTTATTGCACGTGTTTCATTTTGTTGTTATTGTTGTTGTTGTTATCTTTGTCAATCCAGTGGTCCCTCTAACGGTGGGGATGGGTACTCTGCATAGAACGCAATATAGACTCTTATTATTTATTATATGGATATAATTTACTTCTCGGCCACACGAAATCATGAACCAGTAAAACACCATCCAGTCCAGCGCTTCCGAATTCTATGAGAATGATTATAATAAGTCCATCTGGATCTGGTAAAACACAATTATTACTTAATCTGATAATGAGGTGGATGAAGTGGAACAAATTATATTTAGTGGCACTATCTGTAAATGATCAAGTCTGTCAAATACTTATTGACAGATGCCAAACACTATGGTCAAAACATTCTTTCCTGCTAAATACTCGACTAAACATTACTTGATTTCTAGCTTTGTTAAGGAAGTTTTTGCTTTGGAAAGATAGTACTTTCTGTCTAGTTAAAATATATCATCATTCGTTAGACTATCCAACTGTTCTTGAGTTGAAAGAAAACAAGAAAATGTTGCAAGTTAGAAAGGAAACACTCCACTTTTGACATTCGTACAGAAAACTTGTTGTTTGCACAAAATTTTCAAGTTAAATGAACTAGGGGAATTTAAATTTCAATTTGTTTTACAATTTCATATATCGCAAAAATCGATCTCCCCAATTTCTTTAAGTTATATATCGGTTCTTTCAAAATATCACAAAGAAAGCATGAAGACAACATGCTTTGTAAATTTTAACAAAAATAATTTATTTCCCTAGAAAACACGAAGAAAATGTAAATATATGAAACAAGACATACTATATACGAAAAAGATAAAAGATATTGTCCTAAGTTGTGAACATACAACTTATAAAAATAAACAGTTATAAATTGATACAGTGTGAATCTCAACAAACAGTTCTAAATTGATGTAGTCGAAATATCAGTTCCGTTTCAAGATGGCGGATGATGACGTCAGACGACGGTTAGCACGAAATGTTCGGAATTTTCACTGTCAATCACAATTTGTAATGTTCTGGTCCAATTTGGAAGTACTTTCATAAAATGTCTTTTGTCCAGAAACGGCAGTGTTGTTATCCAGGGAAAATGATCATTATTTAGAAAGTAGACGGTATTTTACACAGGTCACAATTACCTTTCAAATAAATTCGATATTTCTATCATAATCTCATGAGAATGTTACCCGTGAATTAAGCAACGGTTTTCTTGATATAATCACTTACTGAACTACCAAAATCTTGTATTTTTCCTTGATCAGTAAAAGTAACAAACTTGTTAACAATCGCGGTTGGAATTCGTATCGGTACATCTGACAGTTTTATGTTATTTGTTTTTAATTGCCTTTCATTGTTCTGAAACAAAAAAAACAAAGACTTCATTTTGATTTACGCTTGCGACGTTTAACAAATCAGCGAAATTTTTCCTGACCTGTTCAAGAGTTGCATATTTGGACAAGTCACATTGCTGAGTTTTACTGTAAGAAGATCTTCAGTAAATATCTATTATATCTTAATGCCTGTTTTAAACGTTGCACAACGTGGTATTCTCGTGTACGATTTTATTAGGTGGTTTTATTGATGATGATACAGCGTCAAGTACAGCAAGTACTTCATGTCCACATATCGGAGGATCTGTTAATTTTTGTTTTGGTAATATTGAACACCATACTGGTATATAACCAGTTATTTACTATATCGTAAAAACTATTTTGGTGGTGACAGTCCATATAAATAAGTGATACCAGTTTTAACATTGTTTGGTTTGTGCAGTAATTGATCACGTATAGAAAAGCCTCTGAAGTTTTTGATCTTTTATATTTTAGCAGCATGGTTCAATTGCTCGAAAGGACAACTTTAACCAGGTGAGAAATGCAGACTCACTTCTAACCAATTACCCATTTTGAACTGGTGAAAATATTGTACTACCATATAAGATATCTATTTGGGGAATATTTACATTTCTGGCGATTGTGCAGTCTGGGGGTTTAGAGCCACGTTCATATTAAAGATTACCAGTTACACCATTAAATAATGTTTGAAACGATTAATGTCGTCTTCGTCCAAGAACTGTTACATGGACAAGTGTGTCATCGTTGAGTAGCAGTCGATATTTTTTAGACTTCGTCTAGTCAACGTTGGTATAACATAAGCAAGGAGGAATGCGACCAGAAATAAAATCCACTTTCTCGTTTTATAAACGATCTCTTTATGTTTTTTAGTCCACGATTGGGAGTTTTCATTCACTAATGCAATGATTCCAATATCCCGGTCAAGTTACTAGTGATGCGTTTGTAGTTCCATCGAGTTTTGTTTCTTCTATTTCGTTTTATTTG
Source organism: Potamilus streckersoni (assembly GCA_016746295.1). Classification (NCBI taxonomy): domain Eukaryota; kingdom Metazoa; phylum Mollusca; class Bivalvia; order Unionida; family Unionidae; genus Potamilus; species Potamilus streckersoni. The sequence continues at coordinate 2,610,689 of JAEAOA010001325.1, forward strand.
AGTGTATACAAGGGTCTGTTGAATCAAATGTTTGTCGACAAGTGCAACAAAATTTCTATCACCATTAATTCTACCGGTCAGCCGCTCCAACACTCCTCATCAATTTCCGTACCTCATCACCTCAAGGGTAATACATCACTTATATGGATCAATATTATCTTATACACAAAAGTCAAAACCGTTCAAGTACCCTTCAAAGTAAACGTTCGTCGATGTTGTCATACACGTCATCAAAGTCATCATTACAACTCAATGTACCTTCAAGGTCATGATGTTATTGGTGTGTAACCGCTGATAAATCGATGTGAACTTGTTAATAATTTCTGTTTTATTGTTACTGGCATGAGCTGGAAGTTTTTTAATCTCACACAGACCACCACGCCCTTCCGCTTTCAGTTGGTGTAATTAGGTACTTTGTGACAGTACATGTGCAGATGCTTGTGGTTCAGGTTTCGGTGCGTCTAAGAATTCTCGTTTGGATGAAAATACATGAGACGCTAAGGGTTTGTGTTGCTGGAAATGTTTAAAGGAAGGATTTATGGGTTGTATTACGTACAGATTCATATATTCTCCCAGTAATTCCCTTATGTCTTTACCTTTCAGGCGCGTAAGCGCTGAGGTCACCATAGGATATACTCGAGCATGGTTGAGCAAAAAAGCGTTTTAAAAAATTGTTATGCCTACTTCATGAAAGATTTTCTGCTGTTGGTTTGATTTGAAAATACTTAACGAAGTTCATTAGGCTGCTTTTCATTTCTTCTACATGATCCTATGGAAACTCGCACACAAGAGTGTGCGTTAACCATTGTATAGATTACCACTAGATACAAGAAATAGGTGCTATTGACGTCAACAAATTTAGTACGTGTTGCAAATGCACATAAACATATTTAAACTAGAGTACCATTAACATGATAACGAATTTTGCAAGTCAATCCAGTTAACAAAAATAGATCTGTTACTACCTTGCTAAGGAAATAAAGTGTGTGGCTTTGTGATGGACATGTTATTGTACATTGTAACCTTGGTGTCGTGGAACAAGTTAATCGCACGCTTAGCTCTCTTCGTCCTGTATGGGACATAAAGCTCCAACTGTCTTCCACCATCTAGGTCGGTCTTGGATAATGGCGTATATCTCGCCCAAGAAAATTTCCATCCTTTCAGAAAAGGTCATCACTGTCCTTCGCCATGTTATCTTTGACCCATCAAGATTTACGCTTAACAACTGATGTCTATTGAGGACTACCTTGTGTATCCTTTGTTGGAAAATTGTCATTATGTGCCCAAGCCAACTGATCCTTATTAGATCCTGCACATCGTATTTGATCTTGCAAATCTCTGAACCATTAGTCAGTGATCAGTACGCAGATGAATTGTTATTGATATCTTGGACTAGGATTGTTCAGTTTTCGACACTGAATGCTAGCACCTTAAAGCGATCACATGAGTGGGTAACACGACCTTTGTTGGTCATAAAAGCAGTAAAAAGTGCAATTAAACGTATTATCGGATAGAAGTCTGCTGATGCAATTCAAAGGAAAACTGTCACCGTTACTTATAAAATGATTTCACAACCACCACAGTTAGCAGTTAGAACAACTCGGAAACAATTTTGTTCGGTATTTGTATCAATCAAAAGAGTTAAAAGGCTGTCAACGTCTTACTACTGACCCAGTATGGTTAATCAATGTATTGTCAATTTCAGCCCTTAATTGACCTTAACTGATTTTCCATGACGGACAAAATTTGCCAATCGGCGACTGTGGTTCATCATTGGTAGGCAAAGCGTTCACTGAGGTAAAACCACGACGCAGTGCGTTGTGCTAGAAAAATTAAAATAGTTGGTTTCTGGAGATACAGAAGCACCAATAATATATATTTTAATACGTTAATTAATCAATGTATTAATGTACCAACTTTAATCGCATCAATTGTCCACATATAATTGGTAATTTTATCAGGGAATATTTGTCGCTTAATGTCCAGATGCGATGTTTCTTTGATCTGATCCAAGTTGCTGTGCATGAATTAACTTCTAAATAGAAAACATTTAAATGCATTTCATGCTTCATTCCTTTTGAGCTATTATACCTGCGACTACGTTTGCTCTTTTTTGCTTTCTGATGATTTTTCCTGACTTAATTATTTATCTATCCTCTTAATTTATGTGTCTAACCTAGATCAAATATTTTCCACATTAGGATTTAATATATAGTACTTGGTATGATACATTTTATTAATGATAAACGTTTTTATACCTTAAAAGATAATGTTTTAAGGTAATTTAGTGTTTTGCAAGCAATATATTTTACCGCGCTGCAAACTCTGAAGTAGTTTGGTATTGGAACGATCGTCAATTGCCAAGAAATTTTGCCTCACGAAGGTATTTAGTCACATCACTTATAATAATGCATCGCACCAAAGCTAAATTCAGCATGGATCATGTGCTCACATCCAGAAATTTCAGGGTGTATTATTGTCCTTATTTTAAACTTTATAATCCTCTTATATTTCTGTATCATCGATAGGTTCTTTATTTTTCAGTCAAAATATCTCTTCACAAAATGTCATAATATCGTATAGTCATCTATCATTTTCCAATATTAAATATCATAAGAAATAATTGCATCATTTTGCACCCGTTCAAATACCAGTATTATTTTTAAATATTGATACTTAAATATCTCACTGATTTATAATTGCTAATCTTCACATCATGATCATGATATGACCAAAATGATGATGATGATCATCATCAAGATCATCATCAAGATCATCATCATCATCAAGAAGATTATGATCATCTTGATCATGACTATGATCATCATCAAGATCACGATCATCATAATCATCATAATCATCATCATAATGATGATGATAATCATCATCATTATGGTGATGATGATAATGATGATGATCATCATCATTATCATCATCATTACGATCATCATCTTGATCATGATGATGAATATTTTGGTGATGATGATGATTATCATCATTATCATCATAGTCATCAAGATCAAGATCACGATCATAATGATAATCATCACGATGATCATGATCATTATCATCATCAATATCATCATTATGACCATGATTATCATGATCATGACCACGACCGTGATGATGATGATGATGATGACGATTACGATGTTCACCATCGTCATCATCGTTACCATCATCGCCGTCACCATCATGATCATGATCATGATTATCATCGTCGTCGTCGTACTTACCAGTTTTTTTTATCTGTACAACGCGGTGTGGTCAATACTGACGACTTAATTTTTTCCTTTCACAATATCAAATAATAATTTTTTATGTCTATCTCATATGTTCCTAGTTTGCACTGCTCTCAAAATTTCCAAGTTTATTTTTTTTTTGCCCCAAAGATAACCTAGTTTTATGTTAAATAATTTTATTACATAAAATTATTAAAACTATAATTTTATTATATTGTCTGATTGAAAAACAGATGGAATATAAAATGCATTAACCTGTTGTTCTGTTTATTTAACTTGGATTATTTTCTGGCTGTATGTTATATAGATTTGTATTTGGAGCTTGACCTTGTCTAAAATCAAGTTCACTGTGTACCTCACTAGGGACTTTGATTTTGTAATCAACATAATACACTACTAAATTTTTTCTATGAGTGTTGACTAAATATTCTAATCATAATTAATATAAACACACTTAGGTTTGTTGAGCAATATATTGCATGAAAAATACCTAACCAATTGAACAACGTTTTGTGTTTTTCCAATTAGGATGCATTAATTTTATGATTAGTATTTCTCTCTATCGTCCCGCAGGAAAGCCCATGCTCCAGAGAAGAGATAAATAGACGCACGTAGTAGTGAAAATGGTGATATGCAGAATGAAACAGCTTGCAGGGTTTACGTTTCCTCTGGTGAAGTGTCAAATCAACGACAAGTAAAAATATTAGCATAAATATTTAGAGAAACACTCTAACTAATGAAAATAATTGCAAGCTTTTGTACAGTGCCAAATCAGCCATACTTTAACAATACAAGTTTAATAACTTTCCAAGAATTTATGAAAGTTAGAAATGAAGTTTTTAGTTTGTATTACCTAGAGCAAATGCAACAATATGTTGTGTGAAGTAATGTAATATATGTATTATATACTTGATAAAACGTATTTTTGGGGACATTATCAAGTATTACTTAAAGGCGATAAAAGTTTATGTATTTTAATTTGTTATACAGTTTTATTTGAAAAGAGGCTGCATTAGACCTTCTCTGCTCAATGTGAATATGATAAATAGATAACCCATGGTAAATTTGTTGCTGCATGATGCTTTAGTCTGTTCATTTTGAATACAAGCAAATTTTGAGACCAGCTAATCTTAAAATATAATTTTTTAGAGCTTAGACAAATATAATACCAAGGAGTTTATTTAACCAGGTAAAATTCAAGAACGAAATACATCATCCAAAAGTATGAATACAAAAAGCACAAAAAATAGGATACAAGCAAATTACCAACGTGAATGCTGCCACCGATTCAAGTTGATTAAATTAGTTTGGTTTCCAATGTGAGTTATATAAGTTTGATCACACATGATAATATTAATTAAGTATATACAATAACACAAAACAGGGCAAATTACAACCAATGAAATGGCACGCAATATATACTAGGCTATATAAAAAGGTAAATGAATATTTATTAGTTTATTTCCATTTTGTTCCTTACTGATTAGTTCCTCATACACGATGGTATCTTTAGACACACATATTTTGCAGTAGGAAGCAGTGTAGGATTCTGATAATATAAAGTGAACGGAGAAAACAATGAGCTTCCAATAACATAAAAACTTACCGATTGTCTTTCCATCGTTTACCACAAGATAAATTGCACTCAGAAACGGAGGAATCTACCTCGTCTTCTTATCCTTAACCACCAATTAAATAGTTTACAGTATAGAAGAACGTAGCTTTCTTCATCTTTATTTACCACCTCTACTAGCTTTAAGTGCTGAGCTATATTTTGCCATCGCTAACTACTTCTAAGATATTTTTCAGTTATAAAATAAAGTAGCCATGTTTTGCCTTCGTTTACTACATCTCAGACAATTTTCAGTTTTTAACAACTTAACTATGTCTTCCATCTTTGACAACCTTTCAGTTTTTGGTAACATAAGACCGTAGTTGTGTTAAGCCAGAGTTTATCATTTCTCTAACAGTTTTCAGTAGTATATGAACGTAGCCATGTTTAGCCGTCTTTTACCACCGCTCAGACAGTTTTCGATAATATAAGAACGTAGATTTGTTTTGTCATTTTTAAATACATCACAATAGTTTTCAGCGTTTTAGGAAAGTATTCTTACCTCGTCATCTTCTACAGCTCAAACATTTTTCAGTATTTTGAGAAACTATCCATTTTTGTCAGCATTACCATTTATCAAATATTTTTCAGTTATTTAAGAAACTATACATTGATTATCATCTTTTTGGCACAGAGGAACTAGTTTTCGGTAACATAATTATCTTTCTCTGCATTGTCATGCTTTCCACTTATCAAAGTGTGTTCAATAATATAAGATCCTCTGAATGTCTTGCCGCCATTATCACCACTCTAAAGTTTTCAGTGATATAAGATCCTATGAATGTCTTGCCGCCATTATCACCACTCTAAAGTTTTCAGTGATATAAGATTCTATCAATATATTGCCGCAATTATCACCTCTCTGAAGTTTCCTGTAATATAATAAAGTTTCCATATCTTGTCATTTTTGACCACGTATGAATGGTTTTCAGTTATATTATAACAAATGCAGGTTTTGCCATTTCGTACCATGCCTAAATATTTTTCAGTAAAGTCCAAAATTGTCTTTTTTACCATCTTTAACCACATTTCAAATAGTTTTTAGTAATATAATTTCCAATTTATATGTTGCCATCTTTACCACCGCACTAAATAGTTTTCAGTAATACAGGAAGTTTCCATGTTTTGTCCTTTTTGAGAAAATGGCAACAACGTTTCAGCTATATTAGAGCGTGTCTCGTCACCTTTTGCCAATTGTCAAAAGTTCCAGTAATGTAATAACCACGTCATCTTTGCAACATCTAAAGTAATTTGCTCTAATATTAGAACCAATCCATGTATTGTCAACTCTTACCTATATTTCCTGTCGTTATTGATACCTTGTAACACTAATATGCTGATATTTTAGTGGTCAGTAATAGGGCAACTGACGATAGCGTTATTCCCATTGATTATTTATATGCTATAGATGTGCAGTGATTGGTGACAACAGAGCTAGTAAATCTATTGTCTACACATAACGGATAGACAGCATAGCGCGGTGATGATTTATTAATATGAATCTCATTAGCAACGAATCAACAAACCAGCCGTCATTACGAGTCCAATTGTTTTGCTTATAGTCAGGATGTTTAGATGGTGACCAAAGTTAAACCTGAACAAATCTTTGAACATTTCTGGTTTCTTTTCAACCAATACTGTTTCAGTAAATATTATATATCAGAGTTTTTCTTTCTCTCTGCTTGTAGCATTCAAATGTTGTTCAAGGACACACATGAATTAATTAAGTGGTATTTCGGATGACTTTTAAAATATTTTCACGAATAGTATTGTTACTTCCAATTCACATAGCTAATGTTGTCAATCAAACCAAACTTTTACTTGATGTAGTCTCTGATTTGAGCAATTTGAATAAATTTTTGCAATATTACTTTCCAGTTCTTAAAGAGCATATTCTCTTTCGATTAATATACGGCTTACAAAACTAAAAGAAAGAGAATATCAACCGATTATTCCGTAGAACGAAAATTACAAATTTGCTTTAAGCATTCTTCAACTTCAGCAGTTTTGCGAAACCCCTGACCTGAACTTATATTTATATATGAGGTAGCATTTATTAGTTTGTTTTATAGAAATAATATAATATAATAAACAATCTCTGCGAAAAGCATAAAATAGGAAGCATGAAATATCAAAACAAAATGATACAATAACATCAGAACGTGTAAGATTACTTAACGGAACAGCAATCCTTATGTACAAAATGGCAATGAAATAAAATATCTGAGAACCGGACACCCAATTAACCAGATTGAAAGCAACAAATTGTAAAATATGATAAGTTTAATGTGCATTACAATGTTTATAGACTGAACATTGGTATCACATAATAATTATTAGCTGAAAGACGCTTGGTAGCACATATATAATACTGTAATTAGCTGAATGTCTATCACTGAAGCAGTCTCGAGGCTAATCTTCATGTCTGCATTTGATTCCTTTAAACAATGTATTTTTGGTTTAAACTGACGGATAAGTAGTCTCAACGGTAGTACATTGTGCTCATTTATGACAAGGAAAATAGTGCTTGTTGATGTTGAGTATATCTGTATGGTGCCATGGACCATTTCCACTAATATATGGGTAGTACATGGTGCTCATTCATGTCAAGGAAAATAATGCTCGTTGATGTTGAATATAACTTTGTGACGCCATGGACCATTTCCACTAATATATGGGTGAAATAGTGGACCAGATTGTTCGACAACTACGAACGCACTGTCTTCACTTGAAACGTTTCTATCGATGAATTCTCTATCAGCATAACTTGGGTGTGCCATTACTGAAGATCCGGTCGTTGAATCATATGGTTGGACTGATTCGTAAGAACTGCCTTCGCTAGAAGCTATTCCTTCTTGGTGTGTTTTATGTCTCGGAATCGCTCTATCAATGCATTCTCTATCACCATCATACACTCGTGGCATTGCTGATGGGTCCGGTGTTGAAACAGATTTTTCGACAATAAGGTAAGAACCATCTTCGCTTAAAACTATTTCTCCTTCTGGTTTATTCCCATTCTGATCCCCTTTATCAGTGAATTCTCGATCATCATCACTTTGATCTGGCATTTCTGACGAGCGAGGTGTTAAATCATTTTTTCTGACACTTAGGTAAGAACTACCTTCGCTCAAAACAGATTCTCCTAGTGCATTCACCCTCTGAACATCATTTAGGTGTGAATTTGTTGATTGGCAGACTGTAGGAGCAGGTGATGGGTCCACATCGTACGCTGGATTAAACTGAAACTAAACAATTATTCAGTTGGAAGGGAAAATGGAGAACATTATTTATTCCTGATTGCGTACTTTAGTCAGTTTTGTATTCAGAGAGTTGCTGTTGGCAACCCTTTATTGTTTTTGCTGAATGCCCATAACGATATTATAGCCTACAGCACTACCAACAACTATCACCTTAACTTTTCCTAATAAAAAAATAAACATATCGTTAAATTCTTTTATAACTTTCTGTCATTTTGAAAGTAAAGATGGAAATAAGTAACGTGCTTATTGAAATATTTAGCATTACGAAAATATAATTCAAATAATGGTATAACAAATCTTGACGATCTCTTTTTTCATAATTTGTTTATATGATATTTGCAAGCTTAGCTAAACTCTATCCAACTAGTAACATAAATTTCACATTTTGACACAATCCATCACCACTTTCAGCTTTATTTGAAAAAGTTGTAATGCGTTTGTCTGGGTAGTATGGAATACAATAGAACGTATTAGGCATAATAAATGATTAACTTCTTTTCATAAGTAGTTCCATGTCAAGGGGTAATATTTGATAGTATAATAGACCATTTCATGGAGACTTCGACGAACTTCGTAATTTGCTCGGAATTTTGATCACGTGGCAGGTGATCAGCTGACCTCAATATCCAATCGATAGCTGGTCGTCAAAACAAGGCGGACGCATCAGCATTAGCATCAACTGTTCCAACAGCTTCAGCTTCGTTTATCGAGTTGAAAAATGCCTATTCAACATCGATGATGCTATATATATATATATATATATATATATATATATATATATATATATATATATATATATATATATATATATATATATTGACGAAATTTAATATTAGAACCATCCTGTATTATTTTCTGGAAACCAGGACGGATTTTAAAGCCATACGAGAGAATAGCTATAAGCTGTTTACATCTGGACATGTACATGCGAGTATGGAAACGGTGTTGATGTTAAAAATTTAATCGTTTCTTTTACCCTAATACCGTATTACATAAATCAAGTTTCGTTTGCCAATATAAGGAAACTTTTCGTATTAATACGCAGTATAACAAACCTGGAATATTTTTCGACGGTAAAGCTGCAGAAGGCCGGGGCATTTAGCGGGCAGGTAGCGAGCATTTCTTAATTTGTTTTACTCTGATACTTCTAAATAACAATGTACGCCATTTTGTTATGTACATGTGCCCACCAGCGTTTGATTGGCTGGAGTATAAAGTGACTCGGGAGGTTTTTCGGATAATTACGGAGCAACTCGGTTAAATCCGGTATGAAATGGGCTATACGTACCCGTTGTGTTTCAGATGGACAGTATTCCGGGATGAAAGAGTCAAACCAGTGATACGAGTTATTCGGGTCATACGAGGTATACGGATTATACGAGTTATACGGGTCTGAAAGATGGATCTCACCGCTCCTCCTAAGTCGGCGGAATTATGAAATATTAAACAAAGAAATATTAATACATATAAAGAGAGTAGGTAGATGTGTATATATAGCACAATCAATAAAATGTCTGAAGTTCTGAATAATGTTCATTTATATTAAAAGATTCCTTTATTACGCTGTAATGCGGATATCCACCATCTGAGTTACTAAAATTTCAAAAGGAAGAACACAAGCAAAGTAATAGTATAATAATGCAAAATACGAATTGTCAAAAACTGTGCGGGAATTTGCATATATAATCTCATTAGGCGCAATATTCCAGACATAAGGAGTGGCAAACCTTATTTACTCAATGCCATACCTTTCACTTGTCATATCAGATGGATCCAAGGTCTGATAGGGCCTGAAATAATAACGAGAAGTACAATATAGGTCGAAAGGTGACATGCCAAATAACAATTTTACCAACTCCAATACATTCAAATACACATAAACTTAGACTATTTTATAATATGCGTAGAACTCAATATCATTTTATAGTTAATGCTATTATGAATATGTAAACCTGTGTTATTCTTCAGGAAATATGTCAGTTTAAGGTCTTTCATAATTACAGTTAAGGCTCCTGTCAGACATTTATTTAATCTATGGTCAGACATTTAATTACTCTGACAATATATAGTTTATAGATGTATTACGTTTCAAAATCCCAAATAAATTTCAGTAACGAATCAGAATGCAATGATGAAATTGTAATTGTTCTACTTGAAGTTTCGTTTCTGTAAACGACCTGTATATTTCGCACACTCAGATATGCACAGACATGCATTCAATGGAATGGGATTTAGTTTCTTTCTAGGACTTTATGGGCGCAAAATTTATGACTATTGAAGCTTGTTGCCCTACTTGTTGTGCAAATGAAAGTTCCTCAAAACTATGTGGAAAGTTGATTTTGATGTGGGATGAAATGCCACATCTTTCTCAAAATAAATAACAATTCCATCGTAAACCAATCTGATCCGGAACGTTTATACCTGGCATTTTCAGGAGACTCATAGCCTTTTCAGTTAGTTCATTTATTTGCTTGTTGTGTAAATTTAGGAATGCCACTGTAATTAAGAAATTTAGATGATTTTGAACAGCATAATACATTTAAAATAATATTTTATAATAAAACTTCTTATTACATTTTTAATGACACTTTATATATATATATATATATATATATATATATATATATATATATATATATATATATATATATATATATATATATAACTATATGAGCGTACAGTAATTTCCTTACTTTGTTTAAAAGATACTATACTCTGAATTCCGTCAAATACGACAAGTATATCATGTTTCTACGGACATATACATCACTAATATTCACTGTATCATTCGGTACAATAAGTGCATAAACGAATTTAAAACTATCTTTATTTTTATATGAAATGAAGCATTAATGTGAAAAGTTTATGAATTCAAAGCACTATCAGAAACTGCTAAATTTGTTAAATATTACTGTTCTAAATCATAGCAAACTTGCTTAACTTAATTTTATCGACGTAGTAATGAAACTCTTAATCGTAAGACATTTGCTGTAAACAGCACACACTCAGTATAAAGGCTATTATTTGAAAGAGTTTAGGAAATTTTAGCAAGTGAAGAAAATTATTTATACTACGTTTGTGAAATTATTTCATATATTAAGTCAATGTATCTGTATCTTCTTTGTCGTCTCGAAAATTGATTTCTCAGACTTCCATGTTTGATGACTAGGTATCACTTTCATCATGAAATTGCTTTTTTTTGTAAATAATAAATTTTTATGAAGCCCGTTTCAACATCTATTTTGCTTGAAATAGCTTTTTCACCCTCTACTAATTTTTCATACCAAATTAAATGTATTCCTTTTGTCTTCCAAATTTTATTTGATCTAAGTAGTCGTGTCTAAATCATTGATTTTGTTTAATAGTTTTTTCTCAGCTTCATTTTACTGTCTCTATTTTAAATGTATATAGGAGATATTTTTAAATGTAATTGCTTGTGAGTTGATCATTAATTAAAAATTGCATACCTGAATATGGAATATTAGCATAGCATAATTGTCGATCAAGATATACAAAATATATATCATCCTAATATTTAGGCTTCTGCATTATTTGTTTTACTTGTGCAAGGTAATTTGGATCTTTACGTAAGACATTATTAAATGTCTATGCATGTTTCAACTTCCACAAAACTCAAACGGTATTAGAATAACAAGGGATCAGTCCTATCTTGTGGCCAATGTTTCACCATTCTAAATCATAGATCGTCTTGTTCATAGAAATGTCATAGGTATATTTGAAGTACAATATGAAGTGCACATCAGATTACTGGAAACTAGATTAAAGTTCACAATCTGTTTTGTGTTCTTTTGGGAAATACATAACGAGTGTCTATTAATCTTTGTTAGTTTTAATCAAGTTAGTTTCTAATATGAGAAACAAGTCTAAATGTGATAGTTAATTAGATTGTTATTCGCCACGTTTTCCTGTCAGTAAACATATTTTGTGCTCTCCAGTAGACAACTAAACCATTTTATTTACAGATGTCTAAAACATCCAATTTGTGGTCTTGGAGTGTTACTGTTACTATAATTAAAAAATCAATTATCGGTCAATTATTAAATTATAACCATCTCCAATTCCACATAAGCATTATTTCAAATCAGTTTTATGATTTTTTGATTTCTGCATAAAAAAACAACTATATGATGCTGACGATACGTTAAGAAAAGTGTGAATTTTTAATTCTAAATGATTTTGTTGCCTACATTCTCGATATTAGTTCAAAACATAGGGAATTGAACATTGGTGTTTAAGAGAAAAGCCTTTGAAATGGAAGAAAAAAACGTATAAATATTCAAGACCTGAAGTGATTCTTATACAAATATGGCAATTCTAATTAACACGTAAGCATTAGAGAAAGAATTAAGAATATTTATTATATTTCAAATAATTAGAAATATATGTGCTTGTGTAGATCCCATAACTTTTGGCAATTTATCTTCATAATGTTTAAAATATCAGCAATAGCTCGTGCAAGGTAATTGAATTATTAGGGTATTTTGCGAATTCAGCAAATTTTGCTTTGTGCACAGACAGTGCATACGTACTAGTGTGCAGTGTACAAGCTTCATTGCTCATTGTTATCATTAAACATTCTGACATTAGTGAAAATGTGAAAAAAACTCACAAGGAATATATTATACACATAGTAGCAAAGTGTAATGAAAGAAAATTTTAAAGAGGTTAATTAAAACTATGATCGAAATGAAATAAGCAACACAAGAGACCGTTTAGTCACTGGTAATACACATTCTTATGTAACGAAAACAATTTGTGCAGTGGAACATCCAATACTAAGAACAATCTTATAACTTTTGGAACTGGAAAAAATTATTCGTATATAGGTTCAACATTGTAAGCTTCAAAATGTAATAATTGAAAACGTCAGGTACAAGTAAATAACACAAATACCTCTTCTGGTAAATATTTTACAAAACAAGATAATTAAATAAAATATTCATACTGTTAGAGGCTCTAATATTTGTTTGATATTTTGTATTCGTTGTCGTCTAGTTACCTACTGTTCAACTTCGAGTATTATTGGTGTTTGTTTCAGATAAGAAGGGATAAATTACTAGCTGAAGTGACACACATTCCCACGCAGAACTGAAGTGCTGTTTCATAGCATTGTAAGCGGTTTTTGATTCAGCAGCTTCAATTGGTGAAAAAGGTATCAACAGAGAATTAAATTATTGAAAGTTGCAGAAGTTCTTTTGCACATTGATAAAAATTCCAAGTAAATCAAAAAGATCTGCATAGGGTAATTTGCCAACAACTGTAATCAATAGTCATGAAGGCATTCAATATACAGTTGAAAAGATAGTGACTTGTTACAACACTTACTTGACCAATTACAAATCTCACATAACTGTTTGAAACAATATATGTTGGCATATAGGTTTATACGTTTCTAAGCTGGTTGGAAATCCTTGGCTTTCTTTAGCCTGAAATTCGTGCCTGAATGAATTCGTGCTTGAATGGCTGAAGAAGGAGCTACGAGAGGGTAGTGAAGGAAATCTCTAAACTCTACAAGATTATTCATATTCTCCCTTTGATAGACCCTACAAACCGCTTCCTGTTCATTGCTGAATTTCTAATTCATGTGCAAGGTTGTTCTTAGAAGCGTTAGCTAATGGCCAATCTGGACTTTGAAAGAGACTTTTCAAAACCGTCTAGGAAGAAGTATCATCGACATATTGTGAATTAATAAACATCACGTTAACAGTTGTGCATATCTTAATTTGATGGGACGTAACATGCCTGAAATAAATAATGTGAGAGAGAGGGATCTCCTTGCCTATGTTATCTGTTAATCTCAAACCATGATGTGTATATTATTAATGAGGGCTGACTCTAATGAAACACTGTTATATACTTAAAAATATCATTACCAAAAATATCAAGCCCTTTCGATGGAAGACCATGCTAATAAAATTAAACTTTGTCTTATCTTGTGGGCAAAGGGCTACTGTATAAACAAAATTCCAACATGGAACATTTACAGAACCAGACCGTTTATAGATTGGAGTATTAGTTCTGGGTGATCATAGTGGCGTAAGCTGTAATTTTTGTTGAAGGTCAGATATTACAACAAATAAATTTAGATCTGAAGTACCGTTACTATGACAAACAATCATCTAGATAGAGCTCTATAGATAGAGCTATACATACAGTGATAGATACACATCAGACTGTATTTCCATAGTTACTTGTTGCTCGTAACAACGCCAAATATTCGTTTGGCACTATGTTCCAGCCATGAGGAGCTACAAACCTGGATGACTCCATGGCATACCTTTCTGGTGTCACTGGATCTATAACCCGGGTACGACAGGACCTAAACAGATAACAAGAAATGTTTATATAGAAATAAAGTTTGAAATATATTTTGGTGACATGTCACATACAATTATATGAACTCAAATTAAAAAAAACACAACTAACGTATACATTTTGATCAGGTGTGGCTCTGCGTTTAGAAGGCTGACGGAAAACACGTCAAAGTCACACAACCTAACATAATTCACATACTGATCTCGAATGGATTGCTATAAGTGTGCAGGCTTGTGTGACACTTTCCATAAGCACGGTGGATGATGAGTCACATGTCCTTTGCACAGTGTAAACTAGTCCAATTCGTATTAAGTTATCATTACACTGAAGATGAAAAATAATTCATTGCTCAGACCTATAAAATATGTTGCATTTGTAGGACTGACGAGAATGTTATAAATGACGCCAGGATGAATAATTTGAGCTTGTAATATTCATGTGGATTTTCTTTCTTTCAATTAATGGATTAAGAAATCACAGTGAAGGCCGTTATCCGACTTTTAATTACTACTAATAGAGAACATCTCGCAGATTTATTATTTCGTAAAACAATAAATCACAATTCAAAGAGGAAAACCTAATTATCCAGGTAGAAATTTCTAGTTGGATCTTGTATTAAAGCAAATTCTGTTATCACTGAAACACAATAATATGGACTATGCAGTCTGAAATAAAGAATTCTTATCTTATCTTAATATACCGAGACATATACATGCAAAAAGTCATAAAAATGCAAGAAAATAGAAAACGAGTTATTCTTCAATTGAACAAAGGTATCCATGGTTAGCTGTGGGGCAACCAGAATAAAAGATCTGTTTCCTTAGCAAGATTTGTAAATTACTGCGGTTTCCTCCAACAACTCCATATCTCCTCTAACATTATTTCTAAAATTTTGTATACATTTAATCTAATTTTTGTAGATTATATATCCTTTCAGTGATATAATTGTTGCATATTAAGCCACACATTGTTTATGAAGCCATTTCTAATTCTTCAATAAAGATGTCGAAAACAGCCACGCATGCTTTTGGATTGGTGAGATTATCAATCTAAAACGAACGATATTATGGATCTATTATTAATCTAAAATCACGGCCAATTACTACATATTTGTTATTTCAACGAATTGTATCGTTGTTCATTTCGGCATACAAATTGGAACTATTATGATTATGACTATACAATTAAAGAATAGTGAATCTGTAGTTCTAAATTATTTTTCCTACATTCTTACTATTAAGTATAGCGAATTAAACAATTAAACCGTTATGATTAACATAAAAGCCACCCTCTTGAATTGGGCAAAAAAACTGACAGACATTCAAAGCCACAAGTAAACAGCATGCATTATTTGCACTCAAAACAACATGTAATTGTTCGAATAAGAATAAAAAATATTGAGATAAGTTTCAAATATTTCACGTTCCTGGCTGAGATTCCCTGTCAAGCACAGCTTGTATAACATAAATAAGTATTAGAACATTTGTATATATCAAAATTGATTTGTGAACAGCCAACACATACATAAAACTGATTTTATTGCCAAAATTCTCACACTTATCTTTAGGTGAAATGAACAGTGTTGTCCAAATGAAAAGCTATCATCTTGATTTTGAAGAAAGGGAACTGACAAACATTCAAAAGTGACATGCTTACGATATAGGCAAATTCTAAAAAATATGTACATATTTGAGCAAGAAAAAAGAATATCGATTAGTTTCAAATAATCGATAACATCACGTGACTTGGCAATTCATGTTGATTATCCTTAAAGTATCAACCAGATATTATGTTATTTATAGCTAATCATTAAATAAATACTTGAGTAACTACATGCAATAATACCTATCTATATCCCTTCGAGTACGATGACTTGCGACCCAATTTAATAAAATTTCGCATTTCTAATTCGATATTTTTTTAATCATTGTCGCCTAGTTGTTTATTGTTCCGCCATAGGCTTGGATTATATTAATATCGGAAATATTTCAGCCATTTTGTAACATAATGTATCTAAGATCCATGTTATTAAGGGTATCTGACCATCTGATTTAAGACGCGGACATAACAAGGCAGAATTGAGTTGTTTCATTAATTGTTTTTTTTTTCATGGGTGGGGCGATGTATTTGTTATGCAAAAGTTTTTATATCCAACGTCCGACACCAACTCCATATAAGCGTGAAGAAAGAACGACTCTGGATCCGCTTAAAAACACATTCTGTCTAAAGCGCGAGAAGCATACACCTCCTCCACGTCTAAGACACGAGAGCGAGAAGCTCATTCCTGCTCACAGTTATACACTATAGAATCTTCACCAGAGACTCGAAAGTCCATATTCGAGACAAAAATTAACATAAACTCAGATCATACTAATGAGTGGAGTGATGCTTAATGCCAATTGCGTTCCCGAAGCGTTGCATGATCCCGAATCAAGTGACAAAAATGTCATCATTAGCCTTTTGTTGACTAATGACCATGTAAGTTCGTTGGAGACCAGTGACACATCGAGATGATGTTCGTGTTATCTTTGTGCGCAAAGAAGAGAAAAAACTTCACTTGCTTTGCCTAGAAAGAGCTACGAGAATGCAGTTCAGATCCGTCCCATTTATTCTCCATATGGATGCACAGCTTATGGTCTCTTTGGATTTGTTACTAACGGTCACTTCCTTGCACGTTGTTAGATCAGCACAAGGCTATCGTTAACATGTTCAGAATAACGGCCAGTCCAAACTTGTCTCAGCGTGGGGTTTGGAATCTTACTGATGTTAGTAGATCTTTCCATAGTGAAAACAACCTATGGTAGCTGTTTAATCTATGGTAGTGACCATGGAGAGGTTTGGTTCTACGATGTGGCGACTACCTTGCATTGATATTGACATTCATTGCAACGTGGTTTGCATGTTTCGACTTTTGCTACGTATTACATAGATCAATGCAAAAGACCAAACGCTGATATTTGTACATTTGGGCTAGGAACATGGGTGTTATTTTCCTAAAGCATCTTTACCATAACAAACCTATCAATGTTGAGCATCCGACACAAACGGCCGACATTTCGAAGTTGGACATGTTGGATCAGCAACATGGAAGAGACGGCAATTTTCGTATACAATGCCAACTACATCGTGAAAGATTTGCACACTGCTGCACGAGAGCAAGCGGATAAAACCAAAGATCTGCGTTACTGGAGAGGAAATTGCATCTGAGTTTCCTACAACATAAGCATGCTAGTATGTTGATGAGGACTAGCTGACGTGTAAATACAAAATAACTAGAAGAAAATACGATATATTGGGTGTTTCGAGAGATGTCTGGAAAAGAAGCAGGCAAATTGCGACTTTTTAAAAACGTTTTGTGTAAATTCTGCCAACCAGAAAGAAAAGAAACCCATCGAAGCCAAAATAAAACAACAAATAATCAATACACCGAAGACCAACTGAAGAACACAGCACATTGACCAAAACTGCAACTGAAGATAACATCCTTGAAGAATACTTTAAACTGAACCAACGGCCCACGATGTAGTTAACGAGGCCCTAACAACACCTGCTAAAGAAGGATGTGATATACAGCCAAGGACATATCAACCCACCTATAGACCGTTCAATATACTAACACAGATCCACACAGATGGGTCAGCGATCTTTAGAAAAGGTGACAGCTGACGTCATTTTTCGGTTTCTAGCTTTGCTAGCAAAAGGGCATGACCTTGAAATTAATCTTGCATCTCATCGAGTCTATTGTAGCTGGCAAAGCACCCTATCTCAATCATGTTGCCGGCCATTGCGCCATTATTAATTTCTTGTTTTCTTCCGACAATGACGCAATCTGCATTGACCGCATAACTGCCTACAAGATAGACATCATTAATTACGTAGTCCAGCTACAGATTACGTGCTAATTACATCATTGCTGCCATTGTGGAAACCATTTCCGTAGCGATAGATCCAGTTCCTCAGTTTACCTCGTTGATTTCGTGAACTCAAGCCTGTGTCAAACTGTCGGGATCGTCTGCAACATAACATTCCGCATGCACCATATTTGTACAGGGTTGCATAGTATCAGTCAACACCACGTTCTATGTATATTTTCCATGCGATTTTGTTGTCGGCTCCAACGTACGCTGTAGCTTTACTCTGGACAACACTATAGGTCAGTTCATAGCCTTAGCACCACCCCTGCCAGTATAATTTCCGTGAAAGAGTTCTCACATGAATAAATTATGCTTTATGCTGATAGTCCAAAATTGAAACTTGCTCAACCTCCGCGATGAAATTCTTACCTTTGACCTTTATGTTCGAGACCTTTCTTTTCTTTACATATAGAAGCTGAAACGCTGTACTTGCCTATTAAGCTTATAATGAGAGTTACGTAAATTCATTTTTCAAATATGGTTTTCGGCAACCGTCGACCAATTTTAGAGTATAATATGAATTTTAGAGTATAATATGTTAACGGATTGAGTCATATCAAAATATTGATAGTTAGGTCAAAACCCAGGGCGAAGCATACGATTCCAATCAAAATGATCGCCTGGAGGTTTGTGTGCTAGACATCTCAAGCTACTTTCTCCACACTGATGCCTTAAATGTGTTTGTCGGTAAAGTCACAAGGTCCTGCCTGAATAACGTTTATATTGAAAGGAGACGGCCCAGCTGATGCAGTGAGAAGCAACGGCATCAAATACAGCACAGGACGACGCTCATGTAACGTTTTCTCTACCATACCACTGACCCACGTCATCAGCATTTGTAGAGATGTACGCAAGGCAGATTTTGGTTCAAAGCGCACCGACATGCTAACCCGTAAATATACCGATGAATGACACCGCCGATGGCAGATTCATGCTCTTAAAGCTAGCGCTTTTGACAAAGCTCTAACGCTGTCTCTAGTGGCGAGACTATTCTGCTCAACTTCATGCAGGTATTCTATGACCAAAGACGCCTAGCACGCAGATATTAACTGCCAGTTTTCCTGGTAAATTAGCGATCGGCAGGGTAACACCACACGTCATCATGTAGTTGATGCGTTGCACGACCTGGTACGGCTACGTAGTTTATTGCCATAGTGTCACGGCCAACGAAATCTTTTAGATCACCCCAACAACAATATAATCCGCGCTTACCAACAAATACTAATTTGCAAAACGTGGACTGAGGCCTCCAAAATAGCCAGATGGATGCTGCTGCTGAAACTCTACATCCGGCACAGTCTTTGAAGAAAATTACTGGCATAACGAATTGAGTTATCACACCTACCATGACACATCAGGCAAAAAAGTGACAAGATAAACATAGACTCTTCAGTCAGCAGCGTTCAGTGTGATACATTCCTACCGTCTATAAGTTCATAGTACTTATTTCACCGGCTCCTGCACTAATTATTATTTTAATTATTATTTTCACATATCAATGGATTGCGATCTACAGTCATAGAGAACGACTTATTCCACACTCCCGACTCAAAGAAAGACCGATAGACCTGTTTACGGCTACCTGACCACCCCAATGTTAAAGACGCTCGAGTGCAGCCATACACGTAGTCAAATGCTGAGTTATCTATCGACCAACGTTCATTTGAGACATAACCCACTTTATTGATGTAGTGTAACTAAGGTCGATATTGCACATTTTAGCAATTGCTCTCAAACTGTTGAGATTTTGAGGGTTCTGTTCGTAATCGGAATGAACTCACCCAGCTAAGATATGAAATGTCGACATCCAAAACTTACTTAGGCATCCTAAAAATGAGTTTTAACTAGCGTGTGTCAGTGGCAGGCCATATCAAAACCTTAGATGCGGTACGAAATAATTCGGAGTAATAGTATGGTCACGGAGAATATTTGATTTGCCCCAATTCTACTAAAACATTATAGTCATAACATCTTTGTAGTGAAATCAAGTTCTTATTACGATGCAGTGTCAACTGCATTACATTTATTGTTTCCAAAATTAATGACTGTGAAAATCGAGAAGGAAAACAAACGATTGGACGCATGTGATTCGCATACTAAAGCTTTGGTTTTACGTTAATCTTTATCGCTTCAGACGCCATATGGTGTGAATGCCTCAGTGAATTCAATAATAAAAATTGTTTTACAAAATAGAGCTGACACATAAGCCAAATATGACCTTGATTACAACCAATAATTTTCACTCTGCGTTTACCACTTTTTGAATTAAAGGAGCTAGGTCAGCTAAAACTACAATGTAGGAACATTTGTTATTTACCAGAACTGAACTGAATTTTCCGAATAAATCGTTAAATCCAGTGAATAAAGTTATCATTACAATAACTTGTAATGTAATACAAAAATATAAGAGAATTTAAAACTAACAACAAGTAATTAAATTACATATACGCAACAAATGGCACTAGGAAGCAAGACTACGCCATAAAAAGGCACGCTGAAAACAAAACGTCAATAGGAAATTTGACTAGACTATATAAAAAGGCAGTCTGAAAAAATGGCCCGTAGAAGCAAATCAATTCATCTCAGATCAGGATAGTGATCGTTTTTAGATAACGGCTACAGTAAGCTAGAAATAATGATGCCAATAATGTTCATTAAATAGTTTAATAAGAACTCCCTACTTTGCCAAGTATTAATTTTTGAAGATTTCATAGAACGTCTGATATATCTGGTTTCATCTGAGAGGAAATTACTCAACTTAGATTCTGTACAGTTCAAACATTTTATGCCTAATTTTGACTCTCCAGAGTCTCCCTGCACCTTGTATGTTTTTGTATCCTAGAGATATTGAGAGAGTTTCAGTTTGATAATATCTAACATCTGTTCAAACTATTTTGCATGGTAATAAAGGTAACTACTTCAATCTTTCCAAGTGTCCACGTCCTGGTAAAGACCACACGATGAAGTTTGTGTGTTGTGGTTAATTATTTCGCTTTATTAAAACTTTGTTTTTGGTATTTTGTTTTTCAATCTTTATTTGTAGAGATTGAGAGGTTACCTTTTGTATCTTTTAATAACAAATCCGATTAAAATAGCACAAACTAGAACTCCAGCAATTGAGGGTAAAATCGTCTGCATCATTTGCACATCGATACCGTTTGTATTTCGATCACTATTCACCTTTGTAATGTTTTTACCACAAATCGAGGGTAGCTGTCTCATCCTACTTTCTGAAATAAAACAGAACGCAAGAGATAAATCATCTATAGATTATATAAATTTTAACAGGCCTGACACTATTTTTATTCCTTTATAAATTATTGATTTGGCAGGAAAATAGGCATTTACTTACTGCCAAGTAAATATTGTCTGACACAATCTGTATGAAGAAAACTTTCTTTAAGATGGTACAATATTGAAAACAGCTGCAAATGTATAACTGATACACAGGATAGGGAAATGACAGCGAATCACAATATAATGTGGAAACAAATTTCATTTCAGACTGTGATGCTTACATCTTAATCTACCAGTGAATGTATAGATGCGACTAAGCATTATGGCAAAAGTTAATTTCCGATTCATTAGCAACGACAAAAGTGTTATTACATAATTTGACGTAAAAGAAATAACTAGATGACTGAATAGTCTTGCGATGAAAGAAATTTAAAAGATAGCAAACGGTCTAATTTTACGTATAAGTTTATATTTGTCTTCTGAAAGACTGTCAAATTTTTTTTCCCATTAATTTCTTACATAAGTTTTTAAAACATCTGAAACTGGTCAGTATTGTATATGTTAACGATTTTTCAGATTCATGCCTGTAACGTTGCAGCGTTCCCATGGACGGAGACGATCACATATGACATTTTCTGGATGGTCGCAAACCAAAGCATTATCACTGTATATTGTCGCAAGGTCGCAAGATATGGAAAACATTCTGCGTTGGTTTTGGGCACATTGGTAAAATTTTGTGCAATCACATGGGTCAACGTAGTATTGAGAGCAAGATGTCAAATCTACAGGGTCACATGTTTCTGGAGAAAAAGCAAAGGGAAAATATTTTAAGATGAGATTACATATTTCTACAAAAAACAATAAACAAACAAAACCTCAAAACTAAATCAGAAACAAAAAGGAAAAAGACTACCTGTAATATTGAATGAAGAATCATGGATTCATTGATTATTTTACAATAGCTTTTTATAAAGCGCATCTTATAACAACAAGCAGTTATTCAGTCTTTAATAGTGATAGCTGCAGACATAATTAATTGACTGTACACGAATGATTATATAAAACGATTATTTCTAGATAATAGTGGTGATCAATGTTGTGGCTAATTTAAAATGCAGCGATAACATGAATTTTATTGGTAAATCGTGTTACACAGGAAACGGTCAGAAACATACGGCATATTTTGAACACGATTTATGTTTGTTCTATATTTCAATGTATGGTGCCTGACATTTTTATATGAATTACTCTCTATCTATCTCAACAAATCGAAAACAAAATTTGTCATTTATTTTTCCGCTGACCATATATATATATATATATATATATATATATATATATATATATATATATATATATATATATATATATATATATATATATATATATATATATATATAATCTAATAAAACATACTGATAGAGTTTATACAAGACTTGCCATTAAAGTAAAAGCGTTGCTCCATTTTCCTTTTCCAACCGCTTTCCAGGAATGTGAACCTATACGTTATAACAAATATATACATATATATATATATATATATATATATATATATATATATATATATATATATATATATATATATATATATATATATATATATATATATATACACATACATACATACATACATACATACATACATACATACATACAGTTTAATACAAACATTACTATGATACAGGTTAGAGAAATTCAGTTCGTACTCTATACTCTATAGTTTCGAACCCAGGTCCGTGAGTAAATGGCACCCATCACTGTGATGTGGTGAATATATGATATATGTCGTGGCAGTAGTTTATTGATTTGTTTCTAGCACAGAATATATTTCTTAACTGGAAGGGACTCTCTTATCCATCCCTCTCTATTTAAATCCTCCTTTTAATTTCTTCACCAATGATTCATGTTCCAGAGTAAAGAGTCATAAATATACGATGTGTAAGGGGTGTAGACGAAAAACGTTTGACATTTTCCTCATATGTCTATCAGAGTATTTATCAATTGGAATAAATAATGTTTAAAAATATAATTTAGTGTCCAATGAGTTGAAGAACATTACGCCCAGTTCGTTGGTTATCTGATTTCATATCTCGAGATATAGATTTAGTATCTCGAAATTTGAGTTATCATCTCGAAATGTCGATTTTATATTGCAAAATGTTGAATGTCTATATCAAAATACCACAAAAAGGATAATAACTCGAGCAGCTAAATCTAAATTTCGATATGAAAAGTTATTGTTTTGAGACACATGCTTGGGATTAGATTCTATGTGTGGAAGTATTCCACCTGACCCTGATGCATGAGAATGAATGCCAAGTAGCTTTTGCCAGACTCTAATAAAAATTTCGAGACAAAGTCAAAATATCAAAGTAATATCTAAACTTCGATTTAGTATCTTGAAATGTCGAGTTAGAAACTCCCAAATATGGCTAAGCATTACAAAATGTCTTGCAAATTTTTTCCAAAAGGTGAGTTAGTATCTCGAAATATCGAAATAATAAGTGGGTATACCATTGTTTACAATTATTCGGATTTCTTTATGAGAATAACTCTACATTGAATTTATATGACTTTGCGTTGATTAAGGCTATGCTATAGAAATTGACACTTTATATATACCTTTTCCATTAATTCCAGAATGACGGGAAAACTTATTTAGAAGAGAAAATACTGATTATCGTACATTTACCTGTCTCAGAAGGGGGAGCAAACGTCCTCTACTAATGGAGGAAAGTCTCCTACGATTAGTTTAACACAATGAGGACAATAATATTATACATGTGATAAGATCCATATGGCATTCAGCTCTTGATTAGGATCTCACCATTAAAATTTTATACATGTGCATTAAGCGAAAGTGGTTACTACTGCAGGGTTATGAGACTGTCCTGTCATAAATAGGAGATGGTTATTGTTGGAGCAGCTATACTGACACGATGAGGTCCGGCTGTCGTGTTTCTAATACTATTGTGTTTCACACAAAAACTGGGGAAACTGGTCTGGGCATGCCATGAATCAAACTCCACTGTCTTTAATGGTTACCTCACGTTTGAAAGCCAGATTTGTGAAAATTGGGCATTTCGCGGTCCATGATTTTCAAGACGTTTACTTATTCCTGACAGGTTAGAGTGCGCCGATATTATGACTTTCTTTAACTAAAAGTGGTCAGTACTTGTGTTGTTATGTCTACCTTTTGGGATTTGAGAGGAAGGTAAAGCCTGGTCCAGCCGTTGTAATGTTTTTCATGCTTTTAGAATAATATCTGTGAGACGTTAAGTGACCTCTGTTAACGTATGGATCAAGGGGAGGGGACGAAAAGCTATTTATTGGTTACCGAATGACGCCAAAATGCTGTTGTCAGCTAAGCCAGATTGTGTCATGTGGGTAACTAATTCGTCCGGACATAACAATATGTAGTGTAGGTGCAGGGATATCAGAGAGCAATTCATATGGTAGGTGTATGATGAATGAGGATAACAGAGAATGAATGAAAAAGAAGTTGACCAGCTTAAGAATGAGACAAAGAGTTGTATGACCTCATAGTTGTGACACCAGTTGTTACCAACATTCCATTTCCTTTCCTATAACTATGTACACGTCCCTCTCTTTTTGGGACTAATATGCGTTAACTTCAAACAGAACCTTGATATATACACAACGGCTATAACAATAAAAGCCGAGAACGTATGTACAAAGCCCTGAGAAACACTTAGCTTTACAATATATTAAATAATCAAACTGAGCATTGGGAAACAATCGCTATCTTTGCAACCCAAAATATTACGTACCACTATTATTATTATTATTATTATTATTATTATTATTATTATTATTATTATTATTATTATTATTATTATTATTATTATTATTATTATTATTATTATTATTTTATTAGTATCAATTTTCTGTTTCTATTGAACCGTAAATTAAAAATTATTTGTATATTTCTTAGAGAAACACTTGAGTTGACCTCATAAGATGATGAGAAGTCATGTGTGCATGCAATTATCTCTGGGCAAATGTCTAAACTAAACTTTGCTGTTTTCGTAACAATCAAAATGAAGTAATAAAACTATCCTCACAAGTTTACTTTATATAGATGCAACATTTCAATGCTAAGTTTGACTACTCCAAAATTTAATATTAAAACTTTTATAATCCTGGAAAACATTTACAACGATAACATCAAATAACTGTAAATTGCACTTTTACGGAGAGTAATAAATAAGAGTTACCTTTCCTTTTATCATTGCCCAAAAGGATTTTGTAGCAAAATAGTGCGACCCTCAGGAAACCCAAAAGGTACAGGCAGACCATTAAAAGCCTTTACGGGTCTGCTTTACAGTTTTGTATTTTGCACAGGTGTCATTTTTATTTAAAGCAAAGGAATTGTCTATGTATTCCTCAATAAAATTCCTGGTTAGTTCAAAAGACCTTGTATATTTTTTGTTATATAAAAGTGACTGTTAATGCCCTTTATATTGGTGTGTTATTGACGGGTGTAATTTAGGTCATAGAGTATACTGCTTTCACTTATTTCATCTCTCGCCTGGTCATTTAAACTCCCTGGGCATCAGTGGCAAATTG
Source organism: Potamilus streckersoni (assembly GCA_016746295.1). Taxonomy (NCBI): domain Eukaryota; kingdom Metazoa; phylum Mollusca; class Bivalvia; order Unionida; family Unionidae; genus Potamilus; species Potamilus streckersoni. The sequence continues at coordinate 2,636,880 of JAEAOA010001325.1, forward strand.
GAAGAAAATTAAACTGGCTGATAACCTGTATATCCGTTCAAAATATATTTGAGAGTTTATATATTGCACATTCAAAGTTATAATTGTTGCTATGAATAAAGTTAGGTTTCCTATTTTAATATCTGCTAAATTTAGTGTGCCTTGGACTAGTTCAAGTTCATTGATTGTTGGAGCTAGCATTTTGATCCGCTTTCTGCTTTAGGCAGCTCGAAGTTCCCCTCTATCACATATAATGGAATGACTACATGAAATAATGGCTGTTGTCTGCTCCCGTGTTTATGAAAAAGTAAATATTGTTATATTTTCGGACTCTTTGTCTAATTGTGTTATTCAAGATACAAATGAAACTTTCTTATATTCCATATGTTCAAAAATTTATATTCAATGCTGAAAAAGAACATCTGCACATAGGGTGTTGTTGGATAATGTTGCACTTGAAAACTTCATAATCCAAATAATATCTGAGCGCAGTCATGCTTCATGAAGAAAATCCAGCAGACTACGACCAAACTTGGTTTCACAATATCGTCTTGGAGCAAGGTGGTGCTGTTGCCTAAAACAAATATTCACGAGTTCCTAAATCCATGTAGCATTAGAACTTTCTTGCTGTCTCATTGTTGATACCTCTACATCCACTACATGTATTGCAGTTTGCACCATTTTATTCTACAATATATTTTTGATGTTGTACAGACGTGTTATGTTTGTCTTTATGTTTAATTTCGTTTGATAGAATGTCATTTTTCTCTGAGGAGACCGTCAAGGTAGAAACCCAGTTATGTTTATTCCGTCAGATGTGTAAACCATCGTCAATAAAACTCGGTCCCGAGGTATCAGGATTTAGTTGACAAACATATTGCAGAACAATGACAATTCTTCTGAAGCACGAATAATTAGTTTTGTTTCTAAAAACAAATGTCATTCCTAATACACAATAAAAATAATGATTCAATTATGCCAGGTTACATAAAAGAGAGTTCAGGTCTATAAGATTAAGTAACAAGTAACACATTTTACAACACTTAAGTGGTTTAAAGTTGGTTTTATTTCCATGTGAATAGCATCGCCCCTTTGGTAGCTTCAGTAAGGAAATAGTTTTCTCAAACTCACCAAAGTCTAGGCCGATTAATAGTACATGTACGATTGCACTTTTAAAAAAGTATTGTTTTAGTTGGTGTTGACTTTTAATTTTTAGGACCGGACCAAAAGGCTTGACATGCACGAGATCTCGAGATAACCGAGGTCGAGATAAGTGGATTTGACTGCATCATGATCCTGCCTAAAGAAACCTCTTAAAAAAGAAAAAGGAAATGTAACTGATAATAGTCTGACCAAATAGTAAGAAACTCGGATTCTTTGAGAACAGTCTCTAGCGGGTTTCAGTATCGAAACCATTAGGTTTCTATGTGGCACATTTATTTAATGCAACCAGTTTTACACATCAATGACATATTGTATTTATGTTTTTATTTATTTAGAAACGAATTAGTAAGCGCCTTCTTTGCTGATCCTGATTTTTAATTTTTTTTATCCCTATTCCAAGGTTCATAATTTTTAACTTTGAATTAAGGTCTCTATAAGGTATATCTGACTGTGTTAAGAAGTTTAAGCCGGATGACTCGAATGTTACCAGTCGCCACGTTTATTGCGCTCTTTATGTTAGCAATTTAAGAGTGATAAATTACATTCAAGTATATAACTATTTAATCAGCTACAGACGGTAAATTGTCGTTTCTAACTTAATTATAACTCTGAAATATAAAGAGACACAATTTATCCTATCTTCCAAGTCTTTACTTTATTGTCTGATCTAAAATAGTTATTACTATATTTGAGCTATGTTTCATCAACGAATTCATATTCAGCAAATTTTGTACGTGAACCAGTCAGGATCAATTGTCTTATCAGTATAAAAACCTTCAAAAGTACAGAATTACCTGTCAACTTATTTGGTCAAATGTACAGTTCAGTTGCATTGATAATTTGAATGCGAAACTATAAGCTCTAGTAGGCATGTTGAACGAAGCGTCTATCGATCTAGATTTACGTATGTTCAATACTAGATAAATTCTCTACCATATTTTCTTAGGATTCCACTCAGGTATGATACATTATGCATATTTATGGCTGAATGCGATTGATTCGATTATTCGTTAATTGATTATGAACATATATATTTGGCTGTAACACTGACATAGCATTGAGTATATTCTATTTTAAAAGATTATGAAATGATTTCTTTTGTAAAATGTCTTCTTTTGAATACATCTGACAATTTATGTCAAGCAATATTTGGGGTGTTGTTTTATAATGTTGGCATAAAAGTATACAGTAAAAGAAGGTTACATAATTTATATCAGAAAGAAAATGTGAATTATGTGCCTAACAAGACGAAGGTGATAATTTGCACAAACGTTTTTAATATAATCATTATGCTGAAATTGAAAAAAATGCTTTTTATTAAGATGTATCTAAAACTATACAGCTTTAGTGAGTTGGTAAATATCACATTTTTTAAACTTACAGATAAGACTGTAAATCTAAAGAACAGATGTTTAAAACAAACATTAATTTCCCATATACATTCATACAAGTTATGTCTACTACCATTTCATCCATTTTGTAGTGAGTGTTCCTATATTGATAAGGACACTCTATCTTCCATGTTCTTTTCACAGTAGCATTGTGCCTGTAGTTTATCCGTATAACTCATTTCATGTTTCGTCAAGTGTACGATATTTGAGTAAGATTTGCTTAATGTATGCGAGAAAGAGAACGGGAAAAAGAAACAATCAAATCTTAACCAAGTGTGCATAAACAGTGCTTGTGTACTTTTTCATTTCCTACACATCACACTGCTATTCAAAGTAGCTCTATCCAATTATTGTTTTGTGAGTATGAATGTAAATTAACAGACTAATTACAATTTTAAATATGGACCACCTACCCAGAGTGAACGTTCTGAGCGTTACGTCTTTGGTGTTACTCTCCATTAATCTTAACCCGTTATCATGCATCTGAATGTCATCTTGCAAGAACATCAATAGAAGATGAATAATCTGGATTTTAGACCAATTCTTTAGCACAAGAATGAACTGGTGAATTTGTATAGAAAATTCCACTTTTTCATTTTGCGTTATATAAAGAAACATTTTTTCCCTATGTTTTATATAATGTCTCCGATCTCACCAAAGATACTCATTCTTGTGTTCATTCTCTAGGAGCTTACAGTGATAGCTTTAAAACCAGTCAGTTCCCTTGATGAATAGATATGTTATAAACTTTACTGCCTATATGTAATAAATTCTTGTCTGGTTTAATCTCTTGTACTGTGAGAACACCGTATTCGCATGATTGGTTTTATTGTCTCGCTTGTTTAATAATTAGCTTCGTCTTAACAGTCTCAAACAGCATTTGATTCTTATCGATATACTCTATATCCCTCTGTATTGTTATATTTTGTATTTAGTAATCATTCAATCGCATACAAACAATTGATTTGCATTTGATATTGGAAATATTTGTGATACTTGATGAGCATTTCTGAATGACGAATAATTCTTACAAATGTTAAACAGTACTCAATATTCTATTTCAATTGACATATATGATATCCAGAGAGTGTCATGAGTTAATATATAAATTATTGGATTTTTCTTTTCTAAAAAATGAGATCATTTAAAGAGTAGCCACAAAATCTTTCATTTCCCGCTGTAGTACATGCAGTCTTATCTTAATTCTTAACTTGGAGGTGATTACAAACATGATATGTTTATGTGTGTTTTGCAATGATTAGTGTTCTAAATATACTAATTAATATCATCTTAAATTTTAATTGTCTGTTACGTAATAATGGCAATGACTGTATATAATTTATTTTAAAACAGAAATAAAGTCATTTTGTCAGTGAGTCTTAGGATAAATACATACACACGTACTAATTTAACTGATTATGCTACTAGTTATTTATAACAATCTTTCTCGATCAATATAAAATTGTAAAATTGAATACCTAAATTGACTAGGTTTTTGCAGGAAAATAAATTTACATAAGTAGGATCTAATTCAAAATACCATGCAGAAAAAATATACAAGGAATAGTTACAAATTTCAAACCAGATGTATAGGTATATGCTGCTTGCAGAATGTTGAGATGGTGGTTTATCCCAGTAAGTGTCAACATCCTGGTGTGGGTAAAGGTACGATACTATAGATACGGATGATCTTTGGATAGAAAGAACGTAGGGTACTAACAAGGCAAGAGTCATTCCAAAATATGGTTTGCATAGAACTATCGATGAGTTTTCACTGTTGATTGTGTATCCCGTTCCTAGAAACAACAGCAGCAGCAACAACAAACGATATATCTTGTCCTATAGACCTGTAATGGTACAGTTGGTATAATTATGCTCTACAGATGGACTGCTGACTTAGCTATAGCAAACAAAGATCACTATAGTAGATGGTGTTCGGATACCTATGACGTGGCACGCGATCTGCGTGCCTAAATAAACCGAAAACTATCGATTCCGAAAATGGTAAGGTACTCTGTCAAAACATGCTTTAGAGTCTCTATTGTTCCATAAATAGTTTTATGTCACAAAAGAGTAAAATATGTAAGGTCCAAGGAGCTCATGTAATGTAGATTTTATGAACAGAGAACTTGACATTAGACACCAATGAAATAAAGAGAGAATGATAGAGAATGACCAAGCATTATATTTCTACTCGCGGTATAAAGGAGAACATGCAAACTAATTGAAAACAAAAATTGTAGTTTATGACTTTTATTCTTCGTCTTTATAAATGTAAAATATTACTGTTAACTAAGAGAAATTTTTGAATAAGTGTCGTGACTGTATATCACAAACTTTCATGGGTGGTGAAAACTATCATTGATGAAATAATACGATCAATCATACATTAAAAGATACAGTGAATTGTTCATTTTCTAATCTGAGCAGATTCGTCTGCACTGTTAATGAAAAATAATAAATTGTAATTGATACAATCAATATATTTAGAAGAAATCAGCAGCAAACATTATGTTTTAATTTACAATATAAACGAAGGTGTGCCCAGGTGTGCATGATGTTTTCCCATACCATTCCGACTGTAAAATGTCTTTCTAAAGAAAGAGAAAGAAAATCAAATGAAGCTAATTAAAAAGATATAGGTTTAGACACCTGGTATGTAAATAGATTTCAGTATTTATATTATCACCTTCTATTTCTTACCCGTTTATATTCTACAACCATTGCTTCAAAAAGCATATATATATATATATATATATATATATATATATATATATATATATATATATATATATATATATATATATATATATATATATATATATATATATATATATGAGAATATGGCAGCTTAATCATGTTGATCCCGGCAATGAATTTTTCTTTTTCACAGAAGGTACACTAATATGTTACGTAAATTAAAATGTGTGAACTGAGATAAATCACTTTGTGATAAAGGCAAGGAAAAAGCATTTACAATATGAGGAGAATTCCTACTTGTTTACTTGAAAGGGTATACAAATCAATATTGCACAAATACATCCACCCACTCTCCTCCACCACCAATGCAACAGCAAGAAAACAAGACCCTTACCTCAGAGAGAGAGAGAGAGAGAGAGAGAGAGAGAGAGAGAGAGAGAGAGAGAGAGAGAGAGAGAGAGAGAGAGAGAGAGAGAGAGAGAGAGAGAGAGAGAGAGAGAGAGAGAGAGAGAGATTTATTCAAACATAGATACAGATATGACCAAGTTCAGTAAGCTCAAATTAATTGAAATTACTAAAGAATCCTAATCGGTCACCGCAATTAGCATATATGCCCCAGCACCACATTTTCCGTTTATGTTTTAAGTAAATGAGCGCTCAAATGTCGATCGTCCTTCTGAAAAATGCGCATGTAAGCGGCCAAATGCCACAATGTAAGCATTAGCCAGTTACCGAAATATTTTCATATAATGAAATTTAAAATGAAATATATTAGTAGCATTGCCAAGCTATAAAATTCACAAGCACCAGTTCACAAATAGTATGACAATTATTTTCTTCAAATTTAAACAACTTTGGTTCGCTGAATACATATTTATTGCACCTTCAAAATTCAGAGAACTGTATTATTTAGTTCCCTTGCATGTGTAGATTTTAATGGGTCAGTTCAACTTAGATATACATTTCATGTCACAGTCGTAGATAATTGTTTTTAAAAATTTTAACCATTACTGTTTCCTATGCTGCAAAAATTATCTACACGCCTTTATGATATCGATATTGAAATGATGACCTGAATGCATGTGTATGTGTTCATCTGAGAGAGAGAGAGAGAGAGAGAGAGAGAGAGAGAGAGAGAGAGAGAGAGAGAGAGAGAGAGAGAGAGAGAGAGAGAGAGAGAGAGAGAGAATTACCTCGTTGAAGTAGATACGATTACATTCTGTGTGATAGGTGCACTATCAAAAATGATAACGACTTCTACAGAAAATATACTTCCTAGATACAACCTACACACCTCTTTTCTATTGGTTGCTATTCATTGACGTCAGCAGTTTATATAATACAATTAAAAATGGGTATTCACGGCATATTTCCAGTGATCTGAGTAAGCATTATTCTTAGAATTTTTTTTTTAAGAAACGAAAAAAGAAAGATAAACACTCTTTAATGCGTTAAAATTTATGTAAATTGTGTAAATTCCCAGTTAGTCAATAGAGTAATCAAAAACAAGAAAACTACGAAAATAAGATCGTATTTCTCCTTATTATATATTTTTTAATAAATAGTCCCATTAGTGCAAGGTTACTGCTACTATTGGGAGAACGCGGTAGCCGAGTAGTCTAAAGCCCTCACCGTTACGGATCCCTCCCGTCTCACATCTGCCTGCGTGGGTTCGAGTCTCGGGTTCGGTCAATGTGGGTACGCGAGAAAGCTTGACAATAGCTACTCGTGGGTCATTGGTTCTTTCCTGGTTTTCCCGGATTTTTCTTGCACCATTTATACTGGCCGCTATCTATAGCAAGTCTTGTGCTGATAAAATCGCTTTAAATCATATAAGAACAAAAATCTTTAGCGGCTTTGTCTGTAGTTAAGTAATATTAACCGCTTCCTTATATGGCAAACACGCGTCTGTATTCGATGAACTACTTCTGGATACGGTAAAATAAAAATGGCTTCATAAATCTGGTGGCCACCCGAGGCTGCCAATGACTATAACACTTTCTTCTAGCCATCAGTGCTTGAGTACCAATAGATCTAGATCCCATCCAAAGAAAAATGTCTATCATTCGAACTAAACAAAGAACATCTAAATATATCCAATCGTTTAAATCCCGATAAAAAGATCTATGATTTATTAAAATGTTGAAAATGGACGACTATTAGGGATCACTTATTGCTGTGTATGTGTGTGTGTGTGCGTGTGTGTGTGCGTGCGCGCGTGAGTGTGTGTGTGTGAGAGAGCGAGGCCTTTGCTATAAAATCCCAATCTCTATGTTATCTTTCACGTAAGCAGTGCAAGTTGATACACTTTGAGTAGCTTTGTTATGTGCTAGAAATGTTAAAAAATCTTAGGTAACTGCAAAATGAATATAATCTTTTCCTGAGGTATTGTCCAAGATGGATGGATCAAAATATATTGGAAAGGGAATATCGCATACTGCTCTTTAAAAGATTTACTCGCCACCATAGCAAAGACATTGAAACAGTCGCAGCGATAACGTTAAACAGAGACTGCTGGATCATCTTTTCATATTGGTATCCTTAATCCTCATATTGCTGGATCATCTTTTCATATTGGTATCCTCAATCCACATATTGCTGGATTATCTTTTCATATTGGTATCCTCAATTTTCATTTATGTATTGCAGCAGTTTTCCTTTTATTAATATTTCATTATATTTACTTGACTGCATGATATTCCAAACTTTTTGTTGCCTAGTTGCGGTCGCTGTTGAATAATAATCACCCTATGTACGTGCACGCTTCTGCAAAAATAACGTGGGGTCTATTACTGCGCAAGGTGTAGCGTTCATTTACATTATATACGACATTTAAAATGCTTAATAAAACGTTTAAATGTTTTGTTTCGGTTTGATTATTCCTATAGCATAACATATGATCAACAAGTTTCTTCTAATTATATAATAATAAAGTTATTGATTGAATATTACAAATTATAGTTCCAACCGTGCATATGACGTTGAAAGCTTTCGCAATCTCAAATATTTGAGTCTTAAGACCTTGGACCAATATTGTTATGTCCAGGTAAAAAACCTATACTCACTGTATACATTATAAACAGTACCATAAGTTTGACGTTGGAGTTACTGGAGTTACCGCTCAACCTTTAGTTTTATTAGTGGACCTCAGTTGGGTTAATTAAGAGTTTGTCATGGGATAGAATGTCAGTTGCTGAATCACAGTAAATTACGATTGAATGATTGTTATGTAAGCTCTACTAGTTGGCAATTGACAGTTTAAACCCTGGATAAACAACATTATAATCATATACTAATTCTTTTGTTTTGTATTTAAGATTGCTTAAAGATGTTTCTTATAAATGTTAGAGCCTCATTTAAACGTACGAATTCTTGTTGACGGCTTCTGCTTCGTAGCTCATTATGGAACAAGGGAGTCAACCACATAAAAGTTAGGTCGTCATCAAACCAGTAATTCCATTAGTGGTAGGCTCTATAAGATTTTGAACATTCCGTTATCTAAATTGGTATATGTGTTTTGTGTAGAAGATCAATATTTAAAGCAAATGATGTGTTGTATTGTTTGGACATATATATGACCATTGGATTTGATGTTTTTATGGACGAGTTCAGTTTGATTTAACCGATTCATTACTATCCAAGCTTTTGAATAAATATTTTTCGTTACTTCCATTTATTTACGTGCTCATTAATGGGTTAGGCTATATACGGTGGCCGCTCAGGTGGCCTAAGTGGTTAGAGCGTCCGCATCGGATGTGGAAGGACGAGGGTTAGAACCCGGGCTGAGCCATACCAAAGACTTACTAGCATCTGCCTCTCTTGGCGCTCAGCATAAAGAGGTTATTCTTAGGACTGGTTAACCTGATTTCAGAATAATTTGGCTGGATGGGACATCATGCTGTATGTCTGCGGCATGATGCTACAGTGATGTATATCCCTATAAATTTCCACAATGCAGACATCGTAGCGATATGACAGTTGTTAAAGCTACTTTACAAGATATCCAAATCCAAATCCAACATTTGTTGGCTACTTAGAAATGCAAATAAGGCAATCTGCAAATTGTTGTAGTAATCGTGGTCGAGTAGCTAAGTTATCGACCTTGACACTTATGATGGGGCAGCGTGGGATCTATCTTACATTTTAGGACTATGGGTCAAATTTTTATGTTAGCCTTCGTCCCCCCTCTTCCCAATATATGGATCCATTTACTTAAAGTCTTAATCTCATTTGTTACCAACCGCAGCGAAAACGTTGTTACCCCAGATTTCTTCTTTGGTAGATTAAATTTAATCAAAAAAGAAAAGCTTATTTACAGAGAAAAATACATATATTGATTAACATTTTAGAATAAAACTTAAACCAACATTTTTATTTCCGTGTTACCTTAGTTACTTTGCATATGACTCTTCTTTAAAAGTAGTTACGGCCTGTCCAATGAAAATCTTCGCTACATTTACAACCTAATGCAATTGTACTTATATAGCAACATTGATATAGTTGACCTTATTACGTCATTACATTGAGTATGGTGAATTTTATGCTGAAATGGTCGTTAGATTTAACATCTAAGTGGAATCAAAGAGCCAAACAAAATCTTATATGCTAAACTGGTTTAACATGAGGATTGATATTATCGAGCCAAATGGGAATTTAATAATTCCTAGGTTTAAATGTTGGTTTAGTTTACAGAGTCATCTAGATGCAAATCATTTTCGCATAAAGGTTTTGTCGTTGCAAGTAAACAGTCTGGAAAAGATATGTAAATGATAGGTTGTGACTACGTCATTACTTGTTTACGTTTTTGTAGATTACGAAATCACACGTTTCTTTTGTGCATGTGTACATGGTGTGACGTATTGGCTTGCTTTAAATGCTCATTACCTATAAGAAATAGTCCGTCATAGTCGAGAGTCACATCATGACATCTTATAGAGTTTTTAATACCTTAAAAGGTATTTCTGTGCTGGAAAGAGTTGTTCGTTCGTACGTATGAGGAACAACATGTATTGTTAGTGGTGGCAGCTGTACTTCATCTACTTTCTAAATAATTATTTTCCCTGGAGAACAATACTACTGTCTTTGGACAAAGACATTTGTTGATATTATTTCTAAATTGGAACAGGACACACACAAATTGTGATTCACGGTGAAAATTCTGGACATTTTGTGTTAACCTTTGTGTTATATTATAAATCCGATTTCCAACCAGGTTATCTTGTTACATATGTCACTCTAGTAAGGATTAAACACTGGGTCGTACCAATGCTGTTAGGTTATTGTTTAGTAGTACGTAGTACGGATAACTCTTGAGTTCCTGAAGAAGACTTTACAGAAACACAACAAACATAAACACAAAATGGAAACACAAATACAGCCCTAGCAACTTTGAGTAAACATGAATAACACGCATAACATGCAAGTGTACAGTGCAGAGAAACTTTATTCGTTCCCTTTCTTTTTCTTTCTCTCTTTCATTATTTATTTTTCTATCTCTCTTTCTTTTTTCGTTCTCTTTCTCTTTCTTTTTCTTTTTCTCTCTTTCTTTCTTTTAATCTCTTTCTTTCTTTCTTTTTCTTTCTTTCTTTCTTTCTTTCTTTCTTTCTTTCTTTCTTTCTTTCTTTCTTTCTTTCTTTCTTTCTTTCTTTCTTTCTTTCTTTCTTTCTTTCTTTCTACCTAATACCCGCCTTTTCTTTCTCCGTTTAATAGTCATGCACTAAACTCATTACGTTTTCTTTTTCATTCTAGTGTAAACATCAAAACTGGGAAAATCGATTTGAAACCCAGCCCAAAAGATAACGGACTATATAGCAAACGAAACAAACAATATAGAAAAAAAAAAGATTACTTTGCAAGGATCTACATAAACAAACCATGAGGCAAGGCAACTAGTCAAAATGTGAAATACAGTAAGGTAGAGAGTACAAACAGAATTAAAAATTTATGACCGGAAGCAGAAAATACAGGAAATCAAATACTGGCACCTGAATAAGAATCCTTCTATCAAAAAAAAAAAAATGAACCAAAATCAAAATTAAAGGAACCCAAATCAAAATTACTAAATAAATTTTCTTCCAAATTATTTTTGTCTATACATCTAGAACAACAGAATATAAGAGAAACATCCATAAAATCCTTTCAAGTTTTGTCATAAAGGGTGTTAATTCAAAGGTCACGAGCTTCCTTAGTTAGGAATTGGGTAGGTGTCCACACATAAAGAGGTAGGTACCGATAGGAGTATATACACCTTATTATACCTTCAAATAAACATAGGACTACAGTCACACATACAAGTGGGGTGAGCGGATTAATGTTTTTGTTTTGAACATATAGAAAGACATCGACAAACATACAAAAAAAGAAAACCTGGCAATGGTTTATGGTTGTCAACTTCGTAACATAAAAGTTCGATCTCCAGTCATACAGTGGCATTTTGTCATCAATGTACACAACATTTATGAGTTAAGGATAGATAACCATAATGTCCACAAAGCGACTTTTCTCTTGATTGTTATCCTGACTGAAGAAATATTTGAATTTTCACTTAGAACATAGTGCACAAAAAGGCATGCATTGAATACTCTTTCATGAAAATAAAGATAAATCTTACTTTGAACGCATGTATGTACTAAAAACGACTAATAATTAAAATTTTTTGTCCTTTCTACTGATCGTTTCTTACTGACTGACCTATCAAACGATTTGCATCTTTTGCTACAGCAAGCAGAGTGCACAAAGATATTGTTAAAGTAACACAGTAACACATCAAGCCATGATGTTAAAATAACACTTACGTATCACCATACCTTCTATTTCAAGTACAAATTTTGCTACGACAAGATGTTAGATTGGGATATTAATTGAAAACATATCATTATGATTTAACAATAATTTTTTTATACTAAGTTTCTGTGTGCGTGAGAGATAAAAGGATGCTATATTTGTATGAACGTGTTCTACAGACCATACAATCGTCATTATAATGACTATTATTATTACTATTATTATTATTATTATTATTATTATTATTATTATTATTATTATTATTATTATTATTATTATTATTATTATTATTATTATTATTATTGTTGTTATTATTATTATTATTATTATTATTATTATTATTATTATTATTATTATTATTATTATTATTATTATTATTATTATTATTATTGTTGTTGTTATTATTATTATTATTATTATTATTATTATTATTATTATTATTATTATTTCAGTATGATACTGAGAGAGATGTTGAGAGATTTTTGAGAGAGATTTTGAGAGATTTTTGAGAGAGAGAGAGAGAGAGAGAGAGAGAGAGAGAGAGAGAGAGAGAGAGAGAGAGAGAGAGAGAGAGAGAGAGAGAGAGAGAGAGTAGTGTTATATTTATTGTCTAATCAGTACAGTATCTGTGCGATTGGGTGTGGTCAAGTTTCTGTGAAGCGACTAACGGCCAGGCCCAGTTAAAACATCTAATCTTCTAAGTGTGTGAATAGTAACAGATCAGTAACTAAGGCGGAATGCTATATTTGTCAATTATCATTTATAATGAATGACGAAATTTTTTTCCTAGATTCAAGGCTGGCCGTTTGGTAAAATGATGCTTATAATCTGGCTTCTTTGGTTTGCAACGCCTACATAATATATTGAATTTGTAACCCTGTTAAGAACTCGTGTACTGTAACATTTTTCTCGCCAAGCTGAATACTAAGGTGTAATATTATATATACGTTTCAGTTTCGAATATCTTGTTACTTAGTCATTTGGACAAACAAACAGGTAGAGCAGGGCTACAATATTTTATGGCAGTTATTTTGGAATTTGGTTGTTGTTGTTGTTGTTTAGCTTAACGCCATTTTTCAGCACACGATAGGCTATTCATGGCGGCCAGTATTAATGGTGGAGGAAGAAACCGGGAAATCACCGGAAAGAACCACCGACTCACGAGAAGCTACTGGCAAGCTTTCTCACATATCCACATTCGCCGAATCCTAGACTCAAACTCACGCAGACAGAGGTGAGATGGCAGTGATCCGTAACGGACAGCGCTTTAGACCACTCGGCCACTCTGGACACCATGGAATTTGGTGGCTTGAATTGAGTTAAAATGTTTGGTAAAGTTGCGAGTTTGTGTACTTTGCGAAACGGTAATCATAGGATATAATTTTTTTTGTGACACATGAAAGTCTGTGAAAGTTAAAAATAATGTCTTTTAACGGAAGGTTGAGACAGAGATGTGACTGTTCTTGTTTGGATAAATACAATAAAGCTTGTAGCGCACTTCTGTATTGTTGTTACGTATCGGCTCGTTCAAAGTAACAAAGAAAGAGTGAAGACAATAAGCTTTGTAAATTTTAACAAAAATAATTTATTTCCTTGAAAACATGGAAAAATGTAATTATGTAAAACAAGACTTACGATTTACGGAAACGATCCAAATTGTCTGTTCTAAAGATAAACATAACTCCTGTAAAAAGTTCTAAATAAACACAGTCTGAAATGCAATTCCGGCCCAAAATGGCGAATGATGATGTCAGACGAAGGCTAACAGAAAAATCAAGAATTTACACAGTAAAGCACAGTTTGTATTGTTCCGTTCCAATTTAGAATATTTTTCGAAAAATGTCTTTATCCAAACCAGTAATGTTGTTCTCCAGGAAAACAATTATTCAGAAAAAGAAGTAAAAATAGCTCCTCTAAAACGACATGTTGTTCTACATAGACATACGAACAGACAACTTCTTCCAGCACAAAAATACCTTTTTATAAGGTAATAGAAGTTGTATAACTCTAAGGTGTTACAATAACTCCGACTCTGTGAATGACTCTAAGACTGTGTATCTCTTACAAAATACCTCAACATATAAACGAAGCTAATACGTCGTTTGAATTACACGAGCACGGAGGACGCTTGCAATTTCGCAATATTTATGGACATTAGGAAAGCCTGACCAAATATCAGCCACTTGTTTTTATAGCTATTCCTGAATGTTTACTTGTAACAAATTTGCCATCATACACAGCACGTGCTCACACGAGTCACATTTACGACTCAAAAAACACGCTGTTTTTAACAACATATTAATACGGTCATAAAAATTACATTTAATAAAATAAAGTGAAATTAAAAGATTTATACAGAATTGATTTCTTAACACATACACAATTAAACTACAGGGTCGTAACACCTTCCCCCATAAAGCAAAATAAAGATTTATGTAATAAAACATTTTCTTCCCAGATGTAGATTTTACATAAGGCAAAAAATCAATATAAGAAGAACGCTTATAAATTTATGAAAATGACATTTCTACACACGGGAAAGTGCATTTATAATTAAAATATCCTTTCCTTTTATGTGCCTGTTATCAAAATTGTATTCTTGTAAAAACAATAAATTCCATCTCAACAGCCTCTGATTTTTATATTTCATTCTGTCGATGAAATTGAGGGGATTTTGGTCACTAAACACAACAACCGGAGGAGGAGCCGAGCTAATATAAACTTCGAAATGCTGTGATGCTAGCATTAAAGCCAATTATTCCTTCTCGATTGTTGAGTAATTTCTCTGATGTTTATTTAATTTCTTAGAGAAATAACGCACTGGGTGCTCATCACCATTTTTGTCATCTTGAAGCACAACTGCTCCAACCCCAATATCACTCGCATCTACATATAGTTTGAACGGCTGACTGAAATCTGGAGCCGTTATGCTGGTGCACTTTCAAGTATGGCTTTTAGTCTATCGAAGCCTCTTGACATTTTTTTAGTTCAAAGAAACGTGTTTTTCTTTCTTAACAAGTTTGTCATAGGTTCAAATACATCAGAAAAATTAGAACAATATTTACGATAGTAACCAGCCATTCCTAAATATCTCATCAGCTGTTTTCTATTTACAGGCACTAGAAATTCAGAAATAGCCTTGACCTTAGCACCTATAGGCGTAATCTGACCATGTCCCACAATATGTCCTAGAAAAGTAACACACGCACGGTAGAACTCACTTTTAAATTAATTAATAGTCAGATTTGCATCCGTGCGTCTCTCGAAGAACTTCCGAATCATAGTTTTATTGATCCCTGTTCTTTCCAGGTGTTTTGGTAAATGATGACATCATCAATGTATTCATCACTGTTTTCTAGACCAGAAGTAATCATATTCATAAGGCGTTGAAAGGTACTCGGTGAACCCTTCATCCCAAAAGGCATCACTTTGTATTGGTAGAGTTCATCTGGTGTCAATAATGTCGAAATTTGTTTTGCTCTTTCCGTTAGGGGAATTTGCCAAAAGCCGTTCAGAAGGTCGAGTTTAGTGACGTATTTGGCATTTCCAATTTTGTCGATAGAATCATCGATTCTTGACAGTGGAAAAAAAGTCTGTTTTTGTCACATTATTCACCTTCCTAAACACCGTACACATTCGGAAAGTTTTATTCTGTTTCGGAACAAGAATGCACGGTGAACTCTAATTACTCTTACTGGGCTCTATAAAATCATTGTCCAGTAAATACTCAATCTATTTTTTCATATATTGCTGTTTAAAAGGATTCATCCTGTATGAATGTTGTTTCATAGGTTTCGAATCTACTATTTCAACGTGGTGAAAAAAACCTGTTTGTCCTTGTAGGTACGGCTAGAAACAAATGCTTATATTCAGAAAATAATTGTTGAAGTTCACTTTTTCATCTTGCAAATGAGAACGTTTCTGATCTAGATTTTCCATAACTACCGAATTATGTAGAGTTGTTGTTCCAAGATTAGCAGCTGAATTCCTTTGGTGGGACAGGTACAACTAAATTAATTGCATGATTGGCCTGGCTATTTGTTTCAACATACTCCTTTAACATATTGATATGGCACAATTGGTTTGGTTTTCGCCTATCAGGAGTATTTATAAGGTAGTTTAAATCAGTTGTTTTCTTTTCAACTATGTATGGACCATACTATTTTGCCTGAAGAGGATTTTGTAGAATGGGCAGGAGAGCCAAGACTCTATCACCAGACTTAAATCTCCTATCTCTTGAGTTTTATCATATCTTCATTCTTGATTGAGTAGAAAGAAGATGTGCTCTTGCGACCTCACAAGCCTTTGGCAATTTATACTTGAAATCAGAAACATAATCAAGAAGATTAAGTTCTGATTCTTCATTGGAAAAAAGTTTCTCTTTCAGTAACTTTAAGGGTCCACGCACAGTGTGTCCAAAAATCAATTAAAAACTGCTCAACCCAAGGGACTCCTGAACGGAGTCTCTAGCTGTAAACAAAAGTAAATGGATGCCTTCATCCCAGTCTTTACCTGTGCCAAAATAATACGATTTCATCATATTTTTCAAGGTTTGGTAAAATTGTTCTAAAGCAACTTGGCTCTCAGGATGATAGGCAGAAGATTTAAACTGTTGAATGCCCAATTCATGCATTGCTTGCTGGAAAATTCCAGATATAAATTTGACCCTTGATCTGATTGGACAAATTTGGGTAGGCCAAATTGAGCAAAGAACTTTACTAAAGCCATTACAATATTTTTAGTTTAAATATTCCTCACAGGAATTCCCTCCGGGAATCTTGTTAACGCACACATTATGGTCAACAAATATTAATTTCCTGACTTGGTCTTTGGTAAGGGACCAACGCAATCTACCATAATTCTACTGAGTGGTTCATCAAATGCAGGAATTGGTTGTAAAGTAGATTTGGGTATCTTTTGATTTGATTTTCCCACCATTTGACACGTATGACAAGATCTATAAAACTTGCAAACATCACTTTTGATTTTTAGCTATACACATGTGTTGGTTAACATGAAGAGTGAATAATGTAGGACAAATATATTTTTAACAGTTTGCCACACTAAATGTATTCATCTCTATTTTGAAAACTTTGAAAACAATTTTCTTTTGCGCACAGATACAGTTTGGCTGGTCTTATCATTGATGTACGCATATTAATAAATAGTCCACACCAAATTTGGTGAGAAACAAATCCATTAAAAATAATCACTAAAACACACACCACACGTCGTCCAAATTGAATGACGGAAACTGTTCTTTTGAAAGGGCTTTGGTAATTCCCTAAGTCATTAACACTGTCACAGTGAGCTCTAGATCTAAGTAGTGGTTGTGTCTGTGATAGTCTTACCAAAGAATCGGTCTACTTATACTGTTAATAGAACAATAGTTCAAAAATCGAGAAAAGATACGATTTTAAGACTGAATCTCACACGTATATATATATATATATATATATATATATATATATATATACACTATTTGTAAATGCTTTCTAGCAGCTCCAAAGGCAGAAATAAAAACTGCTCATATAAACTAGCCTAATATCCAAGGAAGCAGGCACTCGTTCATAAAAGTCTGACCGTTGGAACATCTTTACACCTTTAATATTTTCATTGTATTCAGATAAGAGTCGTTATAACGTTTATTTTTGAAAATTTATGAGTTATTTGTAAATGCGTTCTAGTAAGTCGGGAGACAAACTCCGAATTCCATCTTCTAAAGTATCCGATATGACGATCATAATATTTTGGACTGCTACGAGTCTATGCTTTTAAAATAAGTAACAGAAACGAGTGATGACAGCAAGCTTTGTACAATATAAAAGAATGTACGATATTCCGAATTAAATCCAAAAGTAATCCAGGAATTAAAGACTAAAGTCTTAGTAATAAAATATCCTGAATTATACTCAGTTCAAGTCCCGAAGAGATCCAAAAGTGAAGGCGACAAAGTGTCTATTATGATCTGCGAAGTGCTGATGTATCAACAGTCTCTTGTTGAATAAATACATTTTATTCCAGGTTTGAATTCAGCATACATACATATGAATGTCTTGATCTAAGAATTCAATCAAAAACAGACTTTTGTATTTTCAGAGAAATTATTCACTTAAATAATTTGAAGAAAATAAAATTCAGCCCAAACGGGTCACAACATAATACAATTTAAAGTGCTAGATATTAAAGCACGACTGGTACATTCCCCACAATCACAATATAATATAGTTCTCTGTTTGACCTCAGGTCTCATTTAGCAATTTCTAAAATCAAAAATTACCTAATAAAAATAACCTTCTAAAATGACCTAATGAGCCATATTTATATACAACACAACAGCCTACAAAATTCACTTAGGAAACACGTAAACCTGACCCTGATCAACATATTTACGCCTTTTTGTTTACCTAAATCAGAATCATGATAATAAGCTCATTCAGATAGAGAATAATGAAGCTATTATTAGTTGTTTACATAAACGAATTAAACAAACGAAAAGTGAATCAGGTAGAGCAGAAATGAATTCAGTTTTGGACAGTCAAGTCCAGCAAACAATGTTACATTACAATAACATATAATGAAATAATAAACTTAAAACTAATAGATAAACAATTAAACATACATAACAGGACAAAGCAGAGGCAATTAGTGACAACCGAGACTATGCGGCGTGATCAAAGTTTGCCGAGTATTTATACTCCCATTTCTGAAGTGGCATGCCACAACTGAAAGACCATTGTACTTTATCTCCGTTTAAGTAGACAAATCCGGCTCTGCCTAACGATACAGGGTAGGTTCTTCTAAATATTTAGTCCATTTCACTTTAACGTCTGGAATTTTCTTTCAAAGTTACGAATACAGGCAGAGCTACAGAAAACATTTGTTTCTGTTTGGTACATCTCAGTTAGATAGTGGTAGCTTTCAGAGTGGTTTGCGAGTGCAAGAATGAGAGCAATGGAAATGTTTACGGACAACATCACCTTTACCAGCAAAGTAGAGAGGTCTTGCATCGCTTTAAATAGGAGAGCCGTAAGGTATGCAAATGGCAGCGTAATCGATAGTAGAAGAGTGATATTGATATTGCTTCAGCGCTGATGCAATATAGTACGCCATCACTCTGATCTCAAAATATAACACCGCACTCGCGTTCAGTGAAGTCTGTTGTGGACCCTCGAATTCTCGAATTCGTCATTGTCGGTGAAAGTGGGCTGGCCTCCAAATTGTACACATATTTCTCAGTGTGTTCTTTACTCGACAACTGTTTCAAATTGTTTATCACTTTTTAAGTTTGCGTTTGTAATGTTTGCCTTAGAACTATCTTTATTTTAAAGCTCACCATGTCCGTACGGTAAAGTGTTGATGTCTAGAAGTCGCATGTGTTTCTGGTAAACACTTTGATAGAATGTTTTTAACGGGAACAGGCTGTCACGTACACTGTAATTAAGACATTTTCAAACTCGTCGGTAGGTACAAAACACTGTCGTTCTTCGTGACATATCACAGACGGTCTCCTTGTTTTTCGTAAGCTTTCTTTTATCGGCTAACATTTTATGTAGCGACTTGGATCTGTCATATATTCCATTTTGGGTAACATCTAAAGTTGCACCAAATAACTCAATAAACAATTAACATGACTGTGGCAAATGATCTTCTTCCTAAATTCTACACCAGGTGTTTCAATCTGATACCTTCTAAGACCCGATACCGTTCTTTGAATTTGCCTTTGTGTATAGGAGTCTGACACGAAAATGTATACACACTTGCTTCTTGTTGCTGGATTCGCGTAGTCATCCTTACGGTCCAGTTCTTTGGGAGGAAGGTGCTACGTTTTAGATATTAGTAATGGTTGGCATTTATGATCGAGAGCACACAATAATTCGACACTTACCCTCGTTTCTGTCAAAGTGCGTTCTTCAACTTTGTGAAATAAGTTTGGTCTTCATGACATGTTTCTCATATACGTACCAAAGAAAAAAAATATTACCTTTCTTTGACAATGATATGATAGGACAGAATGGTATAAGTGGATTGGAGATAAGACTGCGTCTGATCAACACTTTGTAATGACGAATGTATTCTACATCAATCTGTTCAGTCAACATTTAAGTGTGATAAAAATAGAGAATCGATGATAATTGCACACCCAAAGATACAAAAAACACACATCGATGTACAGGTTTCTTCCCCTTGAGATTCGTTTACATCGTACAGCAAGCGTGTCGCATTGATTTGTCATCCAAAACAAACTATCTCATGGATTTAAAAGTTCGATGTCCATCACGCCGCAACATTCTACAATGCGTCTAAATTCAGGACCGATTTTTCTAAGTCGATCATGCTTGTGTTACCATGTTTCTGCAAATTGATATATTTGCCTTTCCAACATTCTCGGTCGTTGCTATGTTTGCTCTTAACTCTTTGATGATGAAATGTGATAATGGAATTTCAGGTTTCGTAGAGATTGGGTGAGCTTAGATAAGACTGGAAGACACATAGAAAACATCTGGACAGAGTCAGTAACCTCTAGTAGACTCCAATATGAGGGAAAAATCGACCGACTATTGAAATCCGTCCAGCTGTTTGAATTGAGCGGAAAACAGCAGAGCCATCTGCGGAAATTTTAGTGGATGTGAATCCCACTAGCCACATAGAAACTGAGTGACCAGAGAAAAGTATGGAAATTGTCGTCCCAACCAATCACAGGTAAGCCTCCAGTAAACTATATTCGTAGTAGCTGACCTTATAGATCATTTTAGAGCCAAGTGACAGATGTTTTAACCTCCTGAACACCTGAAGCCGTATATCTTCGGAACAAAGCTAATATAGCTCAGTCCTTGTAAGGGCTATAAATAATATCCTCAACTGCCTAAGGGTTTTTAATTTGGCTTTAAAACAAATCTCGATGTAAACTGATTTACTATACAAACGTGGTCCATTTGCCTACCGTTTTAAAAGGACACTCGAATAATACCTAATTACTATCCCAAAAGTAAAGGAATCACAATGACCTGATCTTAAATTTATGGTTATTTTGGAATATTTAAGTACACTACGTTCACGAAAGTACAAAACAATATAAAATAAAATACAATTGTTTAACTGATTAGTTTATTCTTATCATATCATATATAAGGAACAGTCCAATTTAGACAACTCAGCAAAATTTGATTGATAGTACATCCAATGTGTTTTGAACAATTCCGCTACTACTTGTGGACTCCATTCCGATTTCTTCACTCTTACCTCTTCTGGACATGTAAACTGCATAATACGCTGTGCATGCATTAAAGTAAGGCGCTAGTCGCGCATTAGGGGTATTGACACGAATGACCGGATGGCAGATATGTCTCAAATTCAAGACTGCAAGGTGAACAAATTAATGTTTGAACTTTCCGTGATTTCTCAAGTCCACTAAATGTTCTTTTCATTGATCAGCAAGTGTATTTTATGCTTACTGTATTTTATGTTTACTGGCATGCTCTGATAATATCTTCCCCGGGGGTTGAGATTCCATTCAAGTTTCCCTACTTATTATAGAAATAGTGTAGCTTGAAAATTGTAGGACTAACTATCATCCCTTTTTAGTTACAGCTTATACAGCAATTAGAATACACATTGCAAATTCGTCAACTATAAGATACTGACCCACTTAATTTTCGGGGTAGGGGATGGGGTGGGACTGGCCAGGGTGGGTGGGTGGGTGGGTGTGATTTTTCTTTGAACTGATATATTTTATATTCTTTTATCTCAAGATAATGAATAATTTTTCCAAATAATATCATGGACATAATATTTTTCTTTAGATCAGAGTAAGGTATTTTCCCCATCTATTGACAGACGGAATTTAAACAAGAAAGTGTCAGGTCCCTGCACAGAACCTTGATTTGTTGGTCCCTAACATAATTGTAATATACCGTGGTGCGTATCGTGGTCCGTTCGGAAATATTGCGGTATACAGTTCCAACCATTTTCTTGTTATAGAGTGTTTTGGAAATTAATGAGAAAGGGACTCCAGGATTATGGAGTGTATTTGGATAGTAACCCAAAAGCAGGAGATGATTTGAAAGTAATCAAAAAGCGGTTGATGGATAGCATACAAACAACTAACATTATATTATATTATGCCCAAGAGTGACCCATCTGACCCTAAATTTCTAGGACAGTCTGGAGCATAGATACACATTATATTAAATTTCCCTTATTTCAAGAGCGTTCCCCACATGTGGAACAACAAAGGCAATCATATTCAATGAGCTGCTCCAGGAAGCCTTATGCAACTAAAGCAACAACAATAGTTGCACGGGAATATTTCATTAATAGAAAAAAGAAATAATACAATAATACATTCCCAACTTATCATACCATTTTAAAACTTAAGTCACAAATACCGCAGACAAATGATGCTCCATTCAATCACAACGCTAAGAAACCAGCAAAATAGTTTTATTATTTAAATAGATATGGTCTCATTTAAGTATAATTATAAAGAAAAATCGCAAAATAATGAAAACTCCAATGTTCCGTAAAAGAAATCTATAAAAATCTATAAATAAAACCCTGCAATTGGTAATATTGGTAATTTTATAGCACTAATGGTCACATAATCCATATATGCGCAACGGAAGTTCAATTACACATCTATAAAAGTCGGACTATAGCTAATGGCAAGCTCAATTACACGACGTACAAAGACGATGTGATGATAAGTATTTTCTGATTGCCAACTCGAATTTGCATGACAGAAACTCAAAATAGCGTAATCTTTTCCTTTCATGACTTGCCATATGCGTACGATCAATACTAACTTGAGTTTAGGTTAAACTTTCTTTCATTCATAGACAGACAAGCAAGAATAATCAATTATAAAGGAAAAAATTCTTCAATACCTATTAAAATCCGTAAAAAAGCCAATTGTGTCACAAATCAGCAAACCATACACGAAGTTGGCATTATTTTGGAATGTTACGAATGTGTTGCAATGTGTTGTATCGAGATATGGATGGACATTAATTAGACTAATACTGCAAATATTGACCATATAAGAGATATATGCTATTTTTTGTTTGATGAAAATAAACTGTCCTAGTACCCTTTACGATTGATGAATGTTATGTTCAGTCATTTTGTTCAGTCGCATTTAGAAAAGCATCTATATTATTGACAGCTAAGACAATGCCAGATTCAGACACGTAATTGGTTCTCGGTGCTATGTTTCACTGAAGGGATCCAATCCAACATGCCTATCCGACCTCATCCATGTGTACTGCCTATCCGACCTCATCCATGTGTACTGCCTATCTGACCTCATCCATGTGTATACACTAGCAAAATACTTACAATCTTCTTTTGACAATCGTATTCTCATTGATACCACTATGGAAATGAAGTCAACATGGACAACGTTCTTTTGCATACCATAGTCCAGCAACTTTAAAAGAATTGCCCACTAAACTTAGACACAAAGATACAATGATCATATTCAAGAGTGATCTTTAAACTCGCCTATTTCAACTGCAAAACGGACTTAAAGAGCTAATAATATTTCCATACTTAAATATTTTCAATATGTTTTCTGTTTTCTAATTTCATGGTGTTTGTTGTTTTGTAAATATAACATTATATATGTTTGTCAAAAGATGGAAAGTGCTTAGAGCTTCTAAAGATTAGGCGCTATATAAAGTCCTCAAAGAAAACGAATAAAATCAACTAGAGTTTATTTTAGATATAGAACTGCCTAAATTTTATGCATCCATTAGTCTTTTTGTTGAAGAAAATTAATAATAGGTTTGTAATAAAATATTCGTGATATATTCGTGTCTCTATGCGTATATTTATGTGTTGGGAACGTTAGGGAGGTGAGGTCAAGTAACTTATTTTCTTACTATGGTAATCATTGAAATATGTTTTTCTTCCATTAGTGAAAACGCATACATATTTCCAGTCTGAATGTGTGATACGGATATATGGATTGAACACCTGTATCGGCCGCCTGATAGGACACGAAACATTAAATAGGTGTATAACGAGTTTAATATTTTACGTTGATGTCGATATATATTAGAAAGAATTAATATTATATAAATCAGTAACTATAATAAATGTCGTTTTCCTGTTCTGAACAATTGTTAACAAACTTAATTAATCTTTTATATTATGATACGACGTATGATTCAACGAGTAACAATAGCTAAATAACGTTGAATATGAAATTGACCAGTCTTTGCACAACATCTAAAAACTATAAACGTAAAAAATAAGAATGCACTGAATAATCAAATTAGCTTTAACCTACCTACTTAACTTTAGATCTATCGAATCAGATCTATCCTGTAATTTATAATCTCTAAGCAATGCTGACAGTGGGTGCCTCTAATTTACGTAATAGATTCGAGGTATAGACACTCAGGAAGCAGGACATTACCCCCCCGTCAATTACCCCCCCTGCCATTACCCCTCCATCATTTACCACCCCACCCCTGTATATTACCCCCTTGTCATTACCCCACTGCCATTACCCCATTAATAAATTAATTAAAATAAGTTTAAAAATTAATGTAAATTTTTTTAAACTGCAATTTCAATCACACAAAATACCAAACAATAATGTTATGTTGATAACATTACATTTGAATGTTATGTTCGATCCCTCGCAAGTATTCAAAGTGCTCTCTATTACCAAAGTCATTCACAATGTTCATAATCCGAGCATTGCAGTCATGATACTTCTTTCGAGTTGGTTCCACTGGATGTCCTCCAAGTCGCTGAGAAATTGTCACGTTCAGGAATGAGTGCTCTCTTTGAAGGATTGTCAAAAAGCGCCAAATGTTTGGATGGTCAGCAGTAATGGCAGCTTGCATTTTTCGATGCCAACCTTCAACGCTGTTGTTAGTACGAGGTAATTCGTTTTGAACACGGCTGTGTACACTCCAAACTTGATGAGCGAAGACTGGATTAGCTCGGTTTCGACGTCTTCTTCTACCGATGTAGTTGTCTTCAAAATAATCCAGAAATTGATTAATGTCATCATCTTCTGTCGATTCTTGAAGTTCATCGAAAACCTGCACAGTGGAAGAAAGCGGCACAATAGCCAAAGCAGCTACCATTTTAACCGACATTGCAAAGTCTGCGTCATCTTGATATCTTTGCTGAAATCCAAGAACTTGTACTTTCAGGTATATGCTCTGAGATAAATGATAAAAGCATCCTTGTACATCTATTCCTGCGTAGCATTCCAAAACAAAATTCATAGCTGCTTTTTCATAATCCATCATCAATGTTGCAGGCTGAGAATTGGGAAGTAGTGCCTTTATCTGCATGAATAGGCTTCGATAAATTTCAGTAGTTTTATTTGGGAGCATGCAGTAGAGACAAGAAATGACATCACCACTGATGAGTGAATGGACCGTATATAATTGAAAGAAGAGCTCGGGCACAATAGCAAAAGTTCCATCCATGAACCAATTAGGAGATTGCGCTAATAACGACGACGTTTTGGCAGTCCCGAAGATTATAATGATGTTTATATCTCCTACACCGTTATCAAATAACAAGAAATTTTCGCTATTAGGAAGTTTTCTTTGTAATCATCTGGCAATTCAACGGTTACTTGATTAGTTTGAAGAGGCCGTGGAGCATTAATAGCTTGTCGCTGTCGACGAACCTGACGACGAAGATGTTATATAGAACCATTTGTATTGATGCTCCTTCACTTAGATTCTGCATTTCCCGGCCAATAATCTGTTGAGATGTTGAGCACAACCTTGCTGATCTAGCACAACCTCGCAATGGTCAAAACCTTATCCGTGCGTACCCTTTACCATTCTGCTAATCAAAGCTATGCAGCACAACATTTCTGCTCTTTTAATAAAATAATGCCGTGTGTGTACCAAAGTTTGAATCGATCCTATGGACTCGCAAACCACTCTGAACTCCATTAGGCCACCAAGGTGCACAAATAAAAATGACACGTTTAATGTAGCTTTGCCTGGCTATCGAGGAAGTCGATTCAAGTCATTCAGACAATGGCGAAAGATCTTGATGGAATATCCGGTACCAAATCATCAGCCAAAAACAGATTTTTCCAATCGTAACGAGGAGACCAAGTAAGTGTGTTAGCTGTGCTGTGAAACTCCACGAATAAAGATGCAGGTTTCCTGGACCATATTAGATGGACTCCGTGCTGTCATTACTTTCTTTCTGTGAAGTATGATTATTATCCTCATGAATACTTTACATTCTTACTTTTCATCCTGAGATAAGGAAACTCTTTTACTTAAATTTTGTACAGATTCTAGTGAAACCCCAAAATAATTGCATACTTCATGATATAGACGTTTTAATTAGGGGCACATAAAGCCTAAAAAAGCTGATTAATATAAAGATGTTAAGCTGTTCAAATAATCATCAACGGGAACCTACGGCCTGTAAGATTTTAGATGTCATGACCTCAACCTACAATGTGATAGTGATATATAGAAGCAGATCGAAAAGGTTAAGAACTTATAGGAATATAATCAACCTTTAAAAAAAGAATAGCCTCAAGATGAAAGTTATTAACTTACTGAGTAAATTTCTTTGATATGCTTTACCATCTAATTTCATTTGGCAGATATGTTAATATGTCATCGTAGACATGGCAGAAGCATGGGATCAAAACTAACTTGCGTTTATATTAAGCATTTATAGACGCGTTAGAATAATCACTGCTACATCAATAAATTCTTTAAATGACTATTAAAGTCCACAAAATGTCTATTCCGACAAAATTCAGCAAACCGTTACAAAGCACATAATTTATGGAACGGTTCGAAGATATGGTGAAGTCTCGCAATGTATGAGTGAATATTAAACTTATCATTTCTGTAAAAGTTAATTATAAAAATATATTCATTTGAATTTGATGACCAAATAGTAGTGTCACAGCATCTTTGACTATTCACAAATATTATCTTCAGTGATTTTATTCAGTGGCATTAAATATCAAATAAATGCTTATTTAAAGTGTATGTTGCAAACATATTGTGTCACTGATATATATATATATATATATATATATATATATATATATATATATATATATATATATGTATGGATATATGTATATATATATATGTGTGTATGTATACATGTATATATATATATGTATATATATATATATATATATATATATATATATATATGTATATATATATATATATATATATATATATATATATATATATATATATATATATATATATATATATATATACTCTTGCGATACTTATGCATACGATTTTTGCCACTATGATCGGCATGATGCATAATTTATGCACCACGATATGTGTAGGTGTAATGCAGTCATTGTAATGATTAAATAAAGATGGTCAGTGTGCCATTTCATTGACATTCTACAGGCATGGTTCGTCATACATGCACATTGGAAAGGTAAGACTTCTTTGCATAGTCATGTATGATTTAACTGACATATAAGGAAACTTCAGCAAAGAAAATGAGAGTGAGCCTAAAATAGAAAACCTGCTAAATTATATACAACCATTAGTAGTTTATGCTAAAGTAAATTAAGAATAGGTTTGTAGTAAGAATGTCGTATTATTGTTGTCTATTGTATATATTCATGTGTTGGGAGCGCTAGGGAGGTGAGATAACGGAACTTATCTTCTTACTATGGTCATCATTGTAATATAACCTTCGTTCTTTAGTGAAAACTCATACATAGTTACAATCTGAATGTGCGATACGGATATATAGATTCTACATCTATATAGATTGCCAAATAGACTCTGCAACATTAAATGGCTATGCAATGAATTTCAGTGGTTGAAGTTGATATTAATACAGATTATAAATGATTAATATGATATCAATTAGTAAAAAGTATTATAGACGTCCTCGTTTTTCCCGTTCCTGCACTATAAAGACAAACAATTGTTTACAAAAGTAATGAAATTTTATAGCATGTTAGGCTGCATTTAAATAAAATATTTCATAGAGTATTAATAGCAATGTGACATTGGATATAAATTAATAGTCTTTCCACCTCATTGTAGAACTGTATTTCTAAACTAAAAACATGAACGTTATACATGTGTTATATAATCAAATTAACTTTAACCTACCTACGTGATCACCGATCTATCCTGTAATGTACTATATTCCAGCAATGCTCAGAGTGGGTGCCTTTAGTTTACGTGAAACATTCAAAGTAAGAACACTCAGTGACTTACTACCCATTCTCAATCAGGAAGTTATGAAGGAAATCCGACGAATGGGATACAGTTATTTTGCCATTATTATTACAACAAAGAGTCTAAGCATGACACATTTGAAAAATAGTTATATATGAACGTACATTAAGTTGTATGTACATATTGGTGTGACATATCGATCTGCAAATGAAAGGCTAGACATGTACTCGTACTGCTTTTAAGGAAGGATCCATATCAATTAATACCTACTAGACATGCATCCAGATATTACTAAGGAGCACTAAATGTGCAAACATCATGGATGGCTTGTAAATAATAAATATCGTTATTGAAATTATTTAACCCACAAGTCTTCTATAGGTTATCGTGCCTTGTTCTAAAAGTTCTTAAGCACAAACGAAAAAAAATTCTATTGTAAAATCTCCATTGTAAAAAGCCACCATACGAAAGTTGTAAAAAATGACCTTTTTACATCTATATGTTATACAAAATAAACTGTATACACCAATTTGGTCACGAGGTTTAGTAGGAGGTAATGGACGAGCAAGTGCTAGTGGTAATTGTGTTCGAAAATCAAGCACACTCATTTTTCGACATAGTCTATGCATTAAAATTACTCCCAAGGATTTGTTTGAGCTCTCCAAATAGCGGTAGTAGCGTTACTTGGTATAATAAGCAGCTTACAAAGCTCGCTGTTCAAGGCTAATATATACATTTTTAGCTGATCTAGTTAACCTATTGTTGTAATTTTGATGAGGGGTGTACACATATCAACATAAGATATACAAATATTAATAATATTCTCAAACAGCAGATTAATCCTTTTATTCCAGCCATTAATATGTTTATAAATTATAGGGGGTTCTTTTGGGTTATGATTTGTTTTTTTTTAATATCACTTGTAGTTTTTGTTATATGCCTGCCGCCATTGTATTCCTTTGTTTCTACATAGTTCTTACTCATTCCTCATTACTCATTCCGTTGTCTCTTTTTGACGAATTATTTGGCAATGTGGATTAGCAGCTGGAATCACAATTATTTCCACATTGGTATTCATATGAGCGATAACTTCTATTTCTACAAGGGAATTCTTTCTCAAAAAAATAACGTGGAGCAGCAGGTCATTTTCATCTTTTTCAAAGTTTTCTATTAAATAGATCGTTCATATGTTCTAAAGTGTTTGTCGGTCTTACCTCTAACGTATTATTATATAGGACAATTTTAACATTGAGGGGATGGGAATATAATTAGTTGTCTGTAGCCTATATCCACACTCACTGGAAAAGAATCCAGATAAAACACGTCGAGACCATTCCTCTCCTGTTTTATTAGCAATGGAAGGTAAATTTATTTATTATTGTTTCCGATGTTTTATTCAAAAAGATGCCGCGTAATTCATTTTCTCACCAGCGCAATCAATGATACGTGTAACCAAACTCTATCTGTTGTATATTTCACCGTATACATATCTGATTCACAATTATACACTTTCAAAAGTGTTTTCAAATGATTAACATTATTAAAGGTAAGGATGGAAATGTTCATTGATACTGAAGTTTGTTGCATATTGTTCTAATTTTGAAACAGGGAACTGTAGAATGGCAAATCATTTATGATAATTTTATCATATTTATCAAATTTCGACTGATTTTATTACAGTTGGATTTCTAACCACCGCTTTTAATATGTTGCAAATAGCGGGAAAACTGTTTCATATCATAATTGATAAATTTATTAATATATGAATCAAATAATGCCGAAAAAGACCATTTGTTTTCTCAAGGGTAATTAACATGAAGTCTATGAAGAATTAGATGTGGTTTCCAATACTTACTTCCCTTTTCTAAGACAATCACTATATACTCGCACCTATGATGTTCAGTGGTGCAGAAATACCCATCTAAAGTACGAAGGTTGAATACTACAGATTTCATGCAAGCACATTTATTGACGTTGAGCAATTTCCGGTGGGATATATGGTTTTGGAATTGGAAGAGTAGCTGTTGGAATTATGATCCGTCTGAATTTTAGCAGGATGGGGCTTGATTGTAGGGGTTTATAGCAAATGCTTGAGAGGAATAAATGACATGCATTAAAGTTTTAAACTATGACGACACAGTTACATCAGTAAGTCATCAGTACTAAGAATATGATGAAGAGGACAATATTCAATAAGGAAATAACTACCTACTACACCGGATATAAGGAATGCAAGAAGAAAGAAATAAACAACGCAAAAGATCAAACCAATGAAAATAAAAAGCACTTTTTAGAGGAGGAAAAATATAAAAAAAAGTTTTAGCAAAAAATCACAACAAATAGAAAATTAATAATTATTACAACAAAGAATATAATTTGAAGAGAAAAACGTTATCTCTTTCTTTTTAAAAGAAATATATCCTATATAAACGGAACGAAATATTAAAATAGAAGGATGACCTGAAAAAAAAATGCTTTTTACCAATCCATTTCGTAACTGAAATAGTGACCATTAGCTTCAATGCAGAAGTATTTTGATTTTATGTATTACGATATTTAAAATGAACTATTATAATGAGCGCAATAATTAAATAAGGACTGTATTAATTTAGTAGTTGTAATAATCATGAAATATACATAAACAATGCCATAGAGAAAGACTGCTAATGATGACGATGTATACCGTAATAATATCCAATGCGTTCATGCAATATTTGCTCAATGTACATAAGTACACACATACAATGCACATAAGTACACACATAAAATGTACATAAGTACACACATAAAATGTACATTAGTACACACATAAAATGTACATAAGTACACACATACAATGTACATAAGTATAAACATAAAATGCCAGTAATCTATACTTATTTATTAAACTTATATAGATAGAAATTTCCATTTCTAATGTTCTTAGGTTGTACAAAATTACCGACTGCATTACTTATAAGGCTCAATTTGGTGTCATGCGTTACGCCATTCTATATTGGTTGTCATTATATTAGGATATGTATTACACTGTAAGAACAGTTCAAAATAACAGATGTCATGCAGTATACGATCACAAGTTGTAGTTTAAGATGGAAAAAGGTTTCGTTTCTTTAATTTCTAAATCAAGGCTGAAGCATAATATTGGATCTAATAATCATAATGCATCAAACTGGGCAGAACTCAAGAGAGATTTCCAAGTAGGCCATCGCTATACATTTTAGATTTTGTCATTTTTCCACGTGTATTGTCATAATCATCACAACTCTTTCCGTTGAAAAGGATTTATGACAAGTGATTTAAGCAAGCATTGGGGAAACAAACAGAAAATGAATGCGCGAGAGATAGACGGAGGGAGAAAATAATAATAAGAATATTAAAAATTAATTCGTTCCATTTAAAAATGTGCACATGGTTGGGCTGCAAGTGCTTATTTTAATTAAAACTTTTATTGTACATTTACTATGGATATAAAAGAGAAGCAGTCTAAAGTCTGAACATATCGAAATAAATACATCGATGATAGAAGGGGATGCATTTAAAGAGGTGAAAGCCAATGGAGCTTTCAAAGAACGTTAGCTTATCTAAAGAGGTTTTGTCGATAATCATGGAGATAAAATAATTATCTGATGCGATTATTGTCCAAGTGGGACATATATTACATAAATGGTAAGCACGCTCTAAAACAACATTTCTGTGATTGAATGTGCAGCGTCTTTGTAATTCTTGTTATCATTTGTTTCTTTTCATTTTAGTTTTGCTGATCAATAGCTAACCATAATAACTTTATATGTAACAATATATGTAGTTTTGACTGATTAAGATTCTATAAGATCACTATCGATTTCACAACCATTCGCACATTTCCAACTCCATAATCTCTAAATGAGCTAGTTCATTCTTCTAGTGGTAAGCTACTAACGTATCCTTATCAATACAATATCATGACTGCGACAGCTTTTGTGAGGATCATGCTTTTAAAGCCAATTATTAGTGCATGATTCATTACAAACTTATAATCAACAACTAATGTGGGATTTTCAGATACGGAACATTCTGAGTATGTTAAAACATATTATAAACCTTTTAAATATTATTAGGCAACAAAAATAAGAAGCAAAAATATTTTTTTCGGTATGCCAGTATGAAATGTTTCTCACTTGAGGTGAATAGGAGATATAACTTTAAGTGGTTCTGATGATACATATCCCATATCTACAGAAAACGCCGAGTAGAAAGATGTATTTCTAGCACAGTCAATTAATGTTGACTTAACCTTAAAAGGCCGTTATGATATACAATAATATCAACTTATTCAAGTGCTAGATAATCAGTACAAATATGTGCTGACGATCTAAAACTGAACAATCTTGAAGATACTTATTTGAAAGAGAAGAATACACGGGGACAACAAGTAAGAAATAAATACAGTTGTTAAATAGAGTGATATCTAAAGATAGAAAATAATTAGGAGTTACTAAACAAGAATGATGGAAACTCGAATAATAATTGGACTGACTTGCTTAAACAGAGACTTAATACGATATATCAGTATTTTAATTTAGATGTATGAACTATGCAGTCTGAAATAAAGAATTCTTATCTTATCTTATCTTATCTTATACAGCCATATTATTCAAATAATGCAAACCGTAAGTAAAATTACAAATGAAATAACAAATATTCAGTTAAAGTAACAACCAATTAAACCAATGACATAACATGAGATGATGTCTTTGGAAAGTTACTACATCAAGATAAAGAAATATCTCAAACATAGTAGCACTTTTATACTGCAAAGAATATCAGTTAAGATAAACTTAACGGAATGCAATTACATTATCAGGATCAAATATGAATATGTATTTATGGTACCTGTCATCGGAACAGGTCATCAGTTTAGTTGAAGATTTCTTTAAAACGCTTCTAGTTTTGAAGCCATTGAATGACACAAATGACAACTAAAGGTATATACACATCGCCTCACAAAACAAAATTAAATTCCAGCACGTTAATCATGTACAAATATATGTGGCTATGTTAGTCTGTGAGAACAAACAAAGCAGATTAATGTATAATGACTGATAAATAGATGAAAATTGGATAATGAGTAGGAATTGCGCAAAACACTGGTAAAGAAGCTATACAGTTTACAGTGGACTAATAGACGTTAGGAATACCAATAGAAATTTGGATGTAATCTTGATTCGTCCTCAGAATTTGTTATTAACTATTACAAAGGCAAAAGTTTCAAAGGTTGTCGAAAATTCTAACCAAGACTACACATAACATAGTTTTTCTTCAGTATGCCACAATACCTTTAGACTCACTGGCTTAATCCATTAATGTAAAATATAAGAATGGACCTGCCTTCTTTTACTATTGCATTACCAGAGATAGCACTAATGGTGTGACAGAAGCATCGACCTTAAAATATGGCACACTTGATTCATCTCGAAAGAAAATTGAAGGAGTATTATTATATATAAGAAAGCATGGACTAATCCAGAAAAATTGTCCAAACCGTAAGATGCATAATATGGAATGAACATATACATATATGAAACGAATGCTAATTCTTTTAATTCATGATATTAGAACATTTCAACCCAGCTGATATATATATATATATATATATATATATATATATATATATATATATATATATATATATATATATATATATATATATATATATATATATATATATATATATATATATATATATATAATGATCTTGTGTGTCCAATACCACAGATAAGTCAATACATTTGAAGGCGCTAATCTTTCCAATATCCAAATCAGAGACAAGTTGGTTAAATATTTCCAGAATAATCAATTCAAACACTAATTTGTACGTATAACTGAAGTCCTTATGCTAAAAATTTACTTGTATTTACTGTTGTAAACATTTTTAACACGTTCATTATCATAAATTTTGAATTTGTTTCTTAATTATCATAATAAAGTATTTTATCTTAGTTGAATAATCAATTAATATATAAACTTTTAAGCATAATGGAATCGTGTAAATTAATTAATGTGTTTGGTTTTACCTTATAGAGTATCATGTGTTTGCTATATTTGAAACATAAACAAAATTATTAATCACTTTTGAAAGTTATAGAATGTTAGTTATCATAAGTTGTTTTATAGAAGCAAGAAAAAAGTTTTTATCAAAAATATTTAATATAGTGAAAACGTTTATGACAAAACATTTATAATGAAACATCTGAAACAAAAGTATTTTTGACAAAACGTTTTAAAATAATAGGTTCTAGTGTAAACGACAGACGGAGAAAAGGAGTTGAAGAAGCTGAACGAATTGGTCTCGCACCATCGTGTACACTTATGTTTTCATGTTGAAATGAATTGAAGACTGTAATTAAATAAGTAACTATTAATATTAATTAGATTCGCCGAAATAGTGTTCTTACTACGACTTTTATTTTTCCATTGACGCTGTCAGTTTGATTTGTATTGGTATTCAACGGAATTTTTCCATGCATAACACATTTTTAATCGAGTTTTGATCTCTATTTCTTGCGCATTGATTTTAAAATACTTTGCACAGCTATTCTAAATGATACAAATATTATAAATCAATCAATCAATCAATATTTAGAATATTCGTGATTGGAATAAGTCATTGATATTTACTATGTAGACAGCAAATAAAAATATACAGAAGGTAAGGCAGGTACTAACAAGGATGTCGGAATATGTTATTAGCGACTCGTGACTGACGAGTCATCTTACTTTGAAGTCTCATCAGTTCGTAAACAATATTACATCTTTCTTAAATCACCAATGAAACAGCTTTATTTGCCAAAACACAAGATGATAGTCTAAAAGCAAATCTCAGCTGGACCATGTTAACGAATGTCTTAAAATGATTTGTTTAGTTACATTTCGTTTGTATCTGATAAACAGTTGATTGAATACATTGTTTGAATATGTTATTATTATTTCTCAAAATCATATAGACTGCAGAGTACTTTTGTCCATTATATTGAGTTTCTTTAACCTGGTCATCAATTTATTATTATTGGTTCCGCACTTTAGTTTAACAGTGTTAAAAGTGGTTTAAAATGTGAAAAAGTATATTCTTTTCTTTTTATCAACTTATGATAATTGGTATAATAAAAACAAACAAAAATTTACATATCCTAGAAAGTTAAAATATCCAGTATTTATTTGGTTTTGATTTTTCGATTTGTTTATGGTGCTATATGAATGATGGGGGGGGTGACTTTGAGTATGAAAGCAAACAGCTACGCTCTAATTCTGATGTGCATCTCGTGGAGGATTATTAAAACTGTATATCTGTTTTTACTTCTGAGTTCAGAAAACATTATAACCAAGTATAATAAATAAACTAAAACAAGTAAACTAGAAATATAAGACAAGCTGATAGATTTTCTTTATTTATTTTTACTTGTTTATAAAGATGCACAAGAGTAATTTCAGAAAACAGCAATGGCATCACCTTTAAAATTTATTTTTGTATTTCAAAGAGAGGCGAAATTAGCATATTTTGTGTTTTGTTCAAGTACATTTCTTCAGCACACAGAAGTTGTCCTTTTCGGTAAATGTCTGCATATCATTTTCATCTTCGGTAGATGTCTACATATCATTTTCATCTTCGGTAGATGTCTGCATATCATTTTCATCTTCGGTAGATGTCTGCATATCATTTTCATCTTCGGTAGATGTCTGCATATCATTTTCATCTTCGGTAGATGTCTGCATATCATTTTCATCTTCGGTAGATGTCTGCATATCATTTTAATCTTCGGTAGATGTCTGCATATCATTTTCATCCTACTGGCTGAAAAGAAAATATTTCAAAAACATAGAAGATTCATGTACAATGACAATAAAATCAAATAACTCAGCATAGACACCAATTAAATTGGACGGAAAGTAGCTAATGATAGAAGAGAATAAGATCTAATGTCTATATTCGGGATATGTATCAAGAATTAATTATTTCCTGATAAATATTTGCATGTGTATTGCTGTACTTATGTGACTGCCTCTGATCATAATCCTAAAATCTACGAAGTTTTGTTTCTGTTGGAAGATCATGGTAAAGGATGTATTTGCTGTAGAACCATACGGCAAAGTAATTCAGGAAGTGGTACAGGATAAATCGTTCTCACGAGAAAGGAAAGTAATGCTTCTGGGTATTGAACATAGCACTATAGGGACATGAAAAATTTGTAATATATAGGTCTTACATTGAATCAATTCCTCTGACAGATTCGTAAGAACTGTCCGTGCTAGCTGTTACTCCTAACTGTGTATTGACGCTCTGGACGGGACTATTAGCGTTGAAACCAGGGTTCTCTCTGTTCATTCCAGCTGGATCACGTGAATCATCAACAGGTAGTTGATTAGGGAAAACGAGGGGCACGGGATCATGCTGAAACGAACATATTATTCTATAGTTCGGAAAAAAAAGCAAAATACGATGTTCCCAAATGTGTTCAGTAATAACAAAAACAGATGGACCTTAGTTTTTTTATTCGTTAAAGTAAACACTGCGATTATAATGTAAGCGGGCTTTGTTGAGTTGTCGGGTGGCTTAATTTTGGTCATGTGATCCCACCTGTAATATATAAATACGGTCCAGCTGTAATGGACTTATGTCTATATTAGTACGTTCAGTTCAGTACGAAAATTGTAGTTACAGCCTATTTTTAGAGTAGTTTTTCCTCTCTTAATCTGGTGGTGTTGCTAAAGTTAGATTTAGGCACTTTTGGTATTGATTTAATAGTAATTGTTTATTCTTTAGATATATGGGTACAGTAAGCTCTCTTATCAAGTTCATTAGACTAAACATGGAAGTATATATATATATATATATATATATATATATATATATATATATATATATATATATATATATATATATATATATATATATTGATGGTGTAGCAATATATGCACCATTTTGATCTGAAGAAACATTGGCTCGCAATAGTATATCTTCATGAGACATACCTCTGTGAAGTTAATTAGAGGGTGAGTGTGTTTCAAAATGTATGTAATTTTTCATATTGATATGCAATATTACAAATATCTCAAGTCACCAGCATTTTCAAGACAGAAATTTTATTTATAAATTGTCATGACAAAGAAAATATTACATCAGAAATGTCTATAGTTGTACAGCTGTTTTTCGGAAGAAAAAACACCGAATTCTGTTTTTGAAAATTTAAGTTTTAACATATTTTCAGTACAGGTATTGAAATATTTAGAAAGTGAGGGCAGATGATTCAAAGAAGTCTAACAAACATAGAAGTACATAGCTTGATACGTACCATATATATGACTGATTAGAAATTCTTTGCCAACCCGTCAAATACCACATTGATAAGACAGGTGAAGGGGAGAATGATCGTCTGCCTCTCCATAGGTTCGGGTGAGAAGAGCTGTGTATCGTAGCAGAAGATACCCAACTACTTACAATACTCTACCCAAGCCCAGAGATCGTTGAATTAAATAAGTGTTATACAAATTTATTTACAGAATGTCTTCAGAGCACATGTCGATGACGAAAATAGCAGGCATACTATCTCTGCGGGATACGGGAGTAACGATGGAGAATGTGACTTGGAAGTATAGAACGGCACTGCCATCAATGCTGCAAACTTGGTGGCCTCCCATTCACAGGAGGAACAAACTCCAGAAGAAATGCTTCTTTCCACAAAATTGTACAGCGTCTTCCTCACGGTTCTGGGTTCTTGTACCTTGGCCACAAATTATTAAGTCTTGAGCAAAGAGTTCATAAACTCTACAAACTCTTATCTGTCACCAACTTTGTTTGGCCATAGGCTCCGATGATGATCGCATTAGGTCCAATCAGTTTTAACGTTTCCATAGGGAAGAGGTTAGTCATTGCATTGGTCCTATTCCTATCTAATGATTCTGCTAACTATGGATATTTTGATGTGGTGAAACTCTCTTCTTTTCGTGAGAGTTTCAAGTTGTAGCTTATGCTTGAGCTTAGTAAAGGACGTCGTTCGTGCTACGCTCTATAATCGTTGCCTTCAGGCTAGAGTACATCTTGGGCAATAACCAGAAACTCAGTGATAGTGACTCCATTGTATTCGACTTTACACTTTCCTACCACCCTCTTCTTAGCGTCCCTGTGTAATAAAGACCTTCCAGTACGTCATTGTACCTATTTATATCTTCCATCTCTATCAGACTCTTAGTATTGGTACCGAGCAGGTAAGCTTTAGTACCAGAACGAATAACTATGTATTTATAATAAAATTTATACAGCATCATTATCGCAATAAGCTGATAACAGAATAGCTCTTGAAATGGGGCTGATAAGATTATGTCTAGATTTGGTTGAAAGTACCTCCATGTAATTATCTGTCTATGAGACGTGACCGTTTGACCACTTGACCCTCAGACCGGTCCAAATTGACATATATATGCTTTCGGAGATCTTACATAGCCTGTGTTTTGTTGGTTCTGGTCGAACTCTTACGCTCGTAAAAAATCTGAATAAATAAGCTGCCTGGATTACAAGCATTGTACATGCAGTTTAACAATATCCCAACAATTTATCAAACCATGATGATAAGGAGACAGCCATTCATTCCGAATAGTAATAGACTCAGGGGCTAGAGGGTAATTACTGTGAGCGTCGTGGAGATCTTCCGAATATTCAACGTTAAAGATTTTCCCTAGGAGTATGTATAGCTACTTAAATAAAACTTTTCGGGGTCGGAGCAGTGAGTTGTCTCATATCGTCTTCTGAACAAAGGTATTCCATACTTTCTGAACGTGCTGATAGTTCTTCAAAGATTTACTCATAGGATTAACAATATTGTAAAAGGTTCAGACGGGAGGTAGCAGCGTCTCATTAACACAATACCATTAATGTATACACTACTGCAAATAGACAGTCTTTTTGGTCAGTAGGGGGATGTCGTTTTCGTATACCAACGCGTAATGTGAAAGCAATCGTGCGGGGACTGTCATCAGCAATCGTAGATAGACATCAATGACAAAATCTGACAGCTGTCCCTAAACTGGAGATGGCAAATGGAAATGGTCGTATGCGTTTTCATGCTGTTGATATCGTTAATGTATGAGGCTACTAACAGAGCTGCTTATCAGCAGATTGTCGTCGTATTATCTATGGCTGAGCAAGACAACCTGGAATTTAGTTTCTGCTGGGTTTAGTAGTAGCTGAAGGTTACAGCAGTTATAGGCTGCCCCCTGTATAGGTCGTTGATGTGGTAGTGGTCTCTTTTTTTGTTATCACCCAACCGGTTCAAGCAGACGTGAATGAGTTTATTGGCGTAAAACCAATTGGTGTTCACCAGCGTTGTCACAAAATGGGAGGTTGGGCTAATTTCTCCCTGATTTAAAAAATCTTTTTCCCCATGCTTTTAATCATTGAACTATTGAGTCATGTCCTCTGCTTATCACAGAATGTTTGGTTTACCGTCACATTGCTTGATAATGTAGCAGATGAAGTATAGAGCCAAACTAAAATTTTGCTATAGGTGGGTCTACCTCTTTTCATTCGAATAACACCTTAAGGGACAGTGCCAATTGATGAAGGAGATGTTTCAAGTAAAGCTTTTTTTCTGGCACTGTGGCTACTGCCATGACGTTTATTCTGTGTCCAGACAGTCATCAATATGGGTCCTAAGAAGGCGACACGGGATGAGGGAAAGGAGACGTAAGCAGCAACATGAGTTTTTGGTCATTTTAATTACTTAAGTTGGACTCTTTTGTAGTGTTACTTGTCGCCGTAAGACAAGAGTTGCAGGCTGACGTTTTCATTCAGAACATAATTGGCGACATATATGGCATAAAAAACGTAGTCCTATTAAAATAAGTTGGTGTGTTAAGAGTCTCAGACCCATAACACGCCAACTTATTATAAGTGCATAATTTTCAATCTCACCTCCATCTTAGATACAGACTAAAGGATAAGCTCGCCTCTGCTCTGTAATTGTCCAATAGCGCACATTTCCTTGACTAGCTGATAAGAATACAGAATGGCCATAGCTTCCCTTTCTGCTTTAATGTGCACTGAGATTTGTTGTTGTTGTTGTTGTTGTTGTTGTTGTTGTTGTGTTGGGCTTAACGCCATTTTTCAGTACACGATAGGCTATTCATGGCGGCTAGTATTATTGGTGGAGGAAGAAACCGGGAAATCACCGGAAAGAATCACCGACCCACGAGAAGCTACTGGCAAGCTTTCTCACATATCCACATTCGCCGAATCCTAGACTCGAACCCACGCAGACCGAGGTGAGATGGCAGTGATCCGTAACGGACAGCGCTTTAGACCACTCGGCCACTTGGGGCCCCGCATTGAGATTTAAAGCTAAAATTAAACTTTACGCTCTTCTTTGTAGTCTCTTGAGTAAGCATGTTGATCAATCCCGAAGTGAAAACACTGAGTAATTTGGAGATATCCTCATGTATTTAAAGCTAATTCCGTATGAATAAATTGTTTAAAACAAAACCAATAAACAGATTATTGCATTAGAAATCACAAATTATAACTACACCAGTGTACAGAATGTTTCTTAAAAATTGCTGAATTGAAAATGTCAAAAACATTAACAAAATTTCTGCAATCTGTGGTAGAATATCTGATATTTTGTCTTCTTGGAACCATTGGACCAGCTTTGATGAATTCCAACCAAAGACTGCAGATACGAGAGAACTCAGGTAAAAGTTAAAGAGGAAAACAAATACCTTTGACACAGCTGCGGTTTGAGTCTGTAGGTTTTCAGACTTGACTGAAATTCGATCTGTTTCATTTTTAGATCTTGTTTAATCAGAAAGAGCCAAACATTTGTTAAGTCACTAAGGGAGAAAGATTTCAGATGCACATTTATTGTGCATTGTATCTTTATTTTTTAAGTGGAGTTTAAAATGTATTTGTGTAGTGTGGTATATACCCTTGTCTCCTGTACAATGTGGTTCTGATTACCAGCTGGAACTGAATGGTATTGTGGGTCCTCTTCTTCAGAAAGTTCAGACACAGCTTTTTTCTGCCTAACAAAATATTAGATATTTCAAATAAATACAAACTCATACGTAACTCGTCGATTTAAAAATAACGTAGCACAGAAGCACTGTTGATCAGAATTATCAAGCCTAGCCCGCGAAAGCTAAAGGTGAGATTTTAAATCACTATCTTTCATTTGTTGATGTGTCTTCAAATATAATGGTATAGTTGATTGTTTGCTCGGTGCTAGGACTTTGAGAATCTTAGAGAAATGAATTCCACCTGCACGCTTTATAAACATCTATACAGTCCTAACATCAGTATTTTCCCCAGTAATTATTAGAATGTTTCAAAACAAATACATGGATCGAACCTGCGGAGACATTTTAATTGAATCTAGTCAATAGTACCGTATTTAATCCTTTCAAATGGTCAGTTTACCATAACAATACGGTTCGTATTAAACGTATCCAATTTACATTGCGTGGGTATAAAAAATGCAGTTAAAGGAAGCGAAAGAAATGAATTAGGAGAAAAAATAACGTGAAATACAAATTAGTCAGTATTTCGAAGAAGGCAATTCGATATTGTTGTGTTTGCAAAGAAATCGACACATACATGCATACACACTTATGCAAATCCTTCTATCAATCCATATATAAATATAGTAATAACTAATATATTATCATTATTGCTGACACAAAGATTTATCGCATTGCCAACTGTTGAAAACATTTCGCATTTTCAATTGACATTTGCGGAATAAATTTCTGAAAGAAACTGAAAATTGAATTCCATAAAAAAGTACTAAACGTTTGGTGTTTCATCTGAAAATCAACTTTTGTGTGTGTATATATATATATATATATATATATATATATATATATATATATATATATATATATATATATATATATAATCA
This sequence comes from Potamilus streckersoni, assembly GCA_016746295.1. Taxonomy (NCBI): domain Eukaryota; kingdom Metazoa; phylum Mollusca; class Bivalvia; order Unionida; family Unionidae; genus Potamilus; species Potamilus streckersoni. Next base: position 2,679,006 of record JAEAOA010001325.1, read on the forward strand.
TCTGCAACAGCAATACATTAATTAATACCCATTTTGAAACAGCTGTAACTCTGTATCTGATGGAGTAGGTCAACCTTCTCAATTTTATGCAGGTTGGCATGAACACTCTGGTCTTTTAGGTCATGATTACAGACACCCCATAACCCGCTCTTAGCGGTCACTTTTCCTGATAAATTGGAGATCAGCAGGGTAATGTTGCACGTCAGCACATATTGGTTGCCTTCCTGGACGTGATATTCATAAAAAACCAAGAGCAATCCATTGGTATATCCATGAACAACATAGCAAGCACTTACTATTAAATACCGAATTACAAATCGTACACTCAGGCTAAAAGATACACCCAAAGGACTTAGCCGGGTTCTATCTAAGCAACCATTTTTAGACATGTGGTTCAATTCCAACTTCGCGTGAGTCATAATGGCCAGCTATAAACCATCTCCGTTAGTCACTCAGACAAAATATTGCTGCTTTAGATTCCATCAGGCCCATGAAGGTCATCGGTGCTGCGATAGAAAACTGCACCGCCAGTCCCACATACCTTTGTATTTGCACTAACCATACGAAACAGCCAACCACAGTTCTCTGAAGCTATATTTTGATCCTGTATTGGTCTGCTCCAGTGCTGATAACATCCATTAAAACCATGCATCTCAAAGCCGCTTGCAAGGCAAAGTATGGCGAAACTCTTTTGCTCAACTTCGAAACCCTGAAGAAAGACGACGGCATCCCACCCTTTCATATAACAGCTCTGGTAGCCATCGGCATGGCACCAGGATTCACGCCATCGGCACAGCTAGAGATCTTTGCGCTCAAAGGACATACGGACGCCGAAAAGCATGGTACTGGTCTGAACAAACCAAACAAAACTGCCAATTTAACTTATCATAGACTTTTGAAATTTGGAAAGCTCATATGTGTCAGTCATTTAAAATATCATCAATCGTGCACATCTGTAGGAAGCAGACCAATATTACTAAAGTTTTAAAACATACACTTACTGGGTGTCAGCCAATCCAAACAATTTATTTCACACCTAAAATACCTGTTATACCTGGAAATTCCCAGAGAGTTTATTTGATATGAACTCTAGAGTACGGAGATAGGGATAACTCAGTTGACTGCTTGTTATGAGTTTGATATTTTCCATGCATATTATCTGATATATATTATACTCAATTTGTCCAGAAAATAAGCAGTAATCACCAAAAAATAAAACGATTTCCAAGACAGAAAACTGAGTTCATGCACAAGCAAAGAAAGGTGGCAGCATAGCTACTGAACTTGAGGTTAATTAAGCGACAAACACATTTCAGAAGATGCAATGTGCAGCCCACAATGCACTGATTATTTTGAATTGATATTTAGTCGTGCATTACTAAAAGGCTTAATAAACGACAGGGACAACTTACTTATAAACTCCAAATAGCGAAACTTCCGAATTCAGTCACATAGAATATATCTCTTGCTAGAATTGCCAAAAGCAATTTTAATACAAACAAACCAGAAATGTGTTCACCACTACCATTCCACTATGGTTCACCCACCACTGTTTATTTTCGACCTATAGTCCTTCAAAGATTAATATAATAGCTTATCATTACTCGTGTGTGTGTGTGTATGTGTGACAATAATCGCTCTGTTGTTTAGGTCTCATCAACACATATAAACCCTTTGGTTTTCAGCAGTATAATTCAAATTAAAATACGAAAATGCTACGGACAGTAAATATGACCGAACAATAATAACTACATAAGATAAGTATAATTGACTTACTATGTTATGGAAGATAATTTCAGATATTGTAGATCGTCATTTTGTCTCAATTGATAACTTACCTTTTGTATAAAAAGATAAATATGATGATGATAACAATAAGAACTAGCATTCCAACAGTGGATGGTAGAACTGTCTGAATCATCTGCAAATTGATACCGTTTGTAATATTTTCTCTTTTTTCATGGTTGTTGCTTGAACACACCACGTATCTATTAGAACTGCCATCTGTAATAAAAACAGAAAACAGAACACAATATATACAACATATATAAATTTTATATGTAACGCGCTTTAGCATATTTTTTTTAGAGAGACATCAACTTTAACATAAACACACAACTGCACACAAACACGCGAGAGAGAGAGAGAGAGAGAGAGAGAGAGAGAGAGAGAGAGAGAGAGAGAGAGAGAGAGAGAGAGAGAGAGAGAGAGAGAGAGAGAGAGAGAGAGAGTCATCAGTAAGTAAGACAATTACGATGATGAAAATAACAAGAATTGGAGCTTCGATAATTGTTGTTAGAATAGTCTGCATCATTTGAAAGTTGATACCGTTTGTATTTTGATCACTGTTGTTACTACAAAACTCGCTCAGCTGACGCATTCTGATCTCTGTAATGAAAACATAACACAAGAGATAAGACGTGGATGAATATTATAAAATGTAACACGCACAGATCATAATAATTCTTGCAAAAATATTCATCTGGTATGAGAACAAGTCTATTCTTATTGCCCAGTAAATATTGTGGAACACGGTCTGTATGAAGTAAATAATATATGACACAATCTGTTTAAAGCACGGAAAACTGTTTCCGATGGTACATTATAGAGAAGAACTACCAATGTTAACTAGTTTTTCTCGATCTATAATATATTTGGGTTAATCTCATTGTATGTATGTACACGAGACAAAATATTATGGAAAGCTCTTGAATAAAAAAATGAATGTCAGGTTTCAATTCATTCATAAAGTCAGAAATTGTTATGACATAATGTGATTTAAACGAAATATGGCTTTAATTACCTAGAAAACAGGATGGTCATGCGATGAGTGACAGTTAAGAGATAGCAGTCAAATAATACCTATTACTTCATTTTTTCTTCTTTTCGTAAAATGTCAAATGTTTCCTTTTTTGTATACTCATTTCTTACAATAAAGTTTGATATGTATGAAACTGGTTAGTATTGTATGTATTAATGATTATTCAGATTCATGCCTTTAGCATTGCAGCGTTTCCATGGATACTTAGGTTGACATATGGCGTCATCTTGATGGACACAAACAGAAGTTTTAGGATTGTATATTGTCAGATTGTTGCATCGTTTAGGAAACAGCGTGGATAAGGTGCTGGCATAGTGGTAAAAGTTTTCACAGTCACATAAGTCAAAGGAGTATTCTGAACATTGTGTTTTATCTAAAACATCACCATTTTCTGCCAAGAAATGAAAGGAAATATGTATTGAGATGACATATACATCTCTCTTAAAACCACTTTTGGTTAATCTTTTAAGCAACAATATTACTGCGAAAAAGAATAGTAAGTTCAAATGAAGATTGATGATTCTTCACGGTCTCTTTAAAATGATGACTCTTTACGTTTGGTTACCTATTAGACACATCTTATAAAAGGTATGTAATTTAAAAATAATTTCTCGTAGTAAATTTAAGAGAATATAAATACAGTATCTTATATAAACATGATTCTCAGATAATAATGGTGATCTATGTTGCAACTAATTAAAAATGTAGCAATATCGTTTGAATTGTATTGTCAAATCTTCTTTACATTAGTCCGTCACAAAACAAGATTTATGTTTCTTCCCTATCTTAAAACATGTATGACGTGCTGATCTCTCTCTCTCTCTCTCTCTCTCTCTCTCTCTCTCTCTCTCTCTCTCTCTCTCTCTCTCTCTCTCTCTCTCTCTCAAAACTGGACAATACATCTAAAAATAAAATTTTACAAAAATTTTTAAACTGATTTTTTAAAATATGGCTACAAATAAAAAAAGCCTTTTTTGTAAGATAATAACCTAAGCTTTGTACAAGACATACCATTTAAGTAGTTAGTCTGTCCCATTTTTCCCTTCCGAACCGATATCCTGGAATATGAACCTGTAACGAATATATATATATATATATATATATATATATATATATATATATATATATATATATATATATATATATATATATATATATATATAAAGAATACAAATCATATGGCGAATAACAACCCTTTCAAGCGTACTGGATCCACCAAGGGATCACGTGTGTCAGGGATTAATTAAAATAGATGCAATAAACTGACGACGAACACAATATATTTATAGTTTTAGCACATGTGAAGACAGCCATATAGAGGTTTACAAACACAACGTTTTTGTGTTTATTTGTTTGTCGTATATATGTTTTGTATATGCCTTTAAAAAAGACTCATTAAGAGTCGAAAGCGCTTAGGCTAGTTAGTTACTAGTTTTGTACTGTTCATCGTCAGTTTATTGCATATATATATATATATATATATATATATATATATATATATATATATATATATATATATATATATATATATATAAAAGATTTAAGAGAAAAACCCATTTGACGTTTTCCTTATAAGTCCATCTGAATATCAATATATTGGAAGAATTTTTTTTAAAAATTATAATTTATTGTCAAATAATTTAGCAGCCTGGAGTAAATTAGAAAGGTTTCCTATAAAAGATTATCCGAGCCACGTTAATTGATTTATCCTGACGAGTGTAACTCGAAATTCGAATTATTATCTCCAAATGTTGAGTTAGGATCTCGTAATATGAGTTATTATCTCTGATATCGGCTTAGTATTGCAAAATACCAATCAAGAATAATAAGATAATAAGTAACTTTATTTACTAAGTCCCAGTTTGGACTTGCTAACTTAATATTTGGAGATATTAACTTCTGATTTCAAATTAGTGTTTTCATGATGAAGTAGTCGACCCGGCTCTGATGAATGAGCATTCAGACCAAGCAGCGTTTTCCCGTCACTGATAAAAAGTTCGAGACAACGTCGGAATGTCAAAGTAACAATTCCAAATCTCGGTTAATAATCTTGAAATTTACAATCAGTAAGTCGACAACCTCTACTAAGCATTACTAAATTTAGAGTAATTTCTCCGCTCTAAAAACTAACGTCTCTAAATTCCGAGATAATAATTGGCGGATCATTGGCTAGCTATTTGCGATCTTTCGATCTTTCTTGGTAAAAACAGATCTCTAAATGTCTTTTAATTGAATTCACAAGAAAATCAAAATATATATTAAGTTCAAAATATTTCATGGTAAATTTAAATAATTTAATACAAAATGTGCGTGATTGTTTCACAATAAATCCAAAGATATAAATATAAATCCAAAGATATAATATATTCGTGTCTTTGAATAACTGCTACAGCATTGTAGTTCTAACGAATGATATCTAATTAAGTAAATAAATCAAGCGTCTCAGTACACTTCAAGAATGATACAACTTGAAGAATGAATCATTAGTTTGTTTATATAGGGCTAATAACTCAATAGCTAATAAGCCGTTTCTAGAATGTGATTCCAGGCTTTCAAAAAATCATCAAAATATTTCGAAATAACTCATTTGCAGTCAACAAGCTGTTCCAATTCTAGCCAACCAGAAACTAGGTCAGTCAGACCTGTTAGCATTATAAATGTTCTTCTTGGATTTGATTTTGTTTATGTCATCGACCTTAGAATTTATTCACTGGATATTAGGATTAATAAATGTCATTGACTAAATGACTCATAACAATATTTTCCTATAATACCTTTATTCTTAACACTCGTCAAATATTTTAAAGACGATTGGATAACGTTGTATAAAGTGATCTTTAGCTGTTAGTACAGTATGTAAAGCAAGCCTGATTTATATATATATATATATATATATATATATATATATATATATATATATATATATATATATATATATATATATATACCCATGTGACCCAGAACCCAGCTAAAGCAAACCTGCTCTAAAAAAAATACGATATTATTTTATATGTAGATATCCGACTTTAAATCTTCAACATAGTATATGAAAAGAGAGAAAGCCAACAAGTTTTGTAAAATTTAACAATTAATTTATTCCCGCTAGTATACAAGTGCAAATAAAACAAAAAACTTGCATTATTGCAAATAAAATCTCAAATAATCCTAGAAGTTTTAATACAGGTTCTAATGGTTATAGTTCTGAATAAATTTGAGTGTTATTCAATAATAAACTCAACGCTTCAAGTGTTGATTTGTCTTTGAAAGCCCGTGTAATGGCGTTATGTCAACAGTCGTTTACTGGATCACAATATTAGAATCCAAGAATATATCCTTATCTGAAGTTCACTGGAAATCCAAGTCTCTATGACCAAGAATGTTATTTGTGAACACTTTATATTTACAGAGAAGAATAATTTGAATCAGATAATTTTACCTAAATCAACATACTGCACGATAATAATGCAGTTTGATTCTGCTTGCATGTTATTGTATCAATGACTAATGTTCTAGTAAACAAGATTTATACAAAACAATTAAGACATCTAAAGAAAACCCCGATGAAGACCAAATGTTTATTGTTCTAGAAGAATCTAATTATAATTAGAAGGTCTGTTACCAAAACCATAAAATCATTGGACAATCGTCACATATATTAGTTCTAGCTATGTGAATATCCTTGAATCAATTTAAGATAAGTATTCTAATACTAATCCTTCAGTCAGAAAAATGTAAACAATGGTGTTTACAAAACTGTCAATGATTTTGAGGAGTTTAGGTAGTAGATACAGTTTTGCATAACTCGCAATATATGGTAAAAAAATATAACCTAACTAATAAACAATGCAAATTAAACAAACCTAAAATCTTCCCTCACAATGAAACAGAAACATGTATGCAGCAAAACTTTCATTTTACTTTTAGTTAAATATAAACATTGTAAACATTACGTAAGATTACTAGTCTCACAAATATACACGAAATAGACACTTAACAGTATAATATTTAGATACACATGAGAGTGCATCTTTTGTCATATTGACTTTCTCTTTCTTCATAATCTCTTTTTCTCTGCATCGGCATTTCTCTTGCTTCGTTTTCTCTGTGCATGTTTGCATTAGCCCAGCTTCTCTGTCTCTTTCTCACTCTCTGACTCACTAGAAATCAAAGTCTCTATGTACAAGAATATTACTTTTGTGCACCTTGTATTTCCAGGGAAGAAACATTTGAACTAAATCATTTCACCAAAATCAAATTAATGCACAACAATAATACAACTTTATTCTGCCACGATGTTATCGCATAAAATCCTAATTATCCTGTAAACAAGATTTACATTGAACTAACTAAACTGAAAACCCCAATGAAGGTCAAACGTTCCATGTTTTTTAAAAACTTGGTATAATTAGAAGGTATGTTACCAAAGCCATAACAAAGCATGTGACAATAATCGTTTAGACCATATCTAGCAATGTGATAACAAATGTACAATGTCCTTGACTCAACTTAAAATAATCATCTTAATTGGTATCCTTCAGTAAGAAAAAGGTCAACAATTTATTTAAAAACTTTTACTGATTTGGAGAAGGTCAGCTACTAGAAACCATTTTACATAATGCACAGATTATCTAGAAACAGAAGAGCAAAAAGTTAGTAACAAACAATTCAAATTAATTATACATACAATATAGACTTTAACAAATATATATATATATATATATATATATATATATATATATATATATATATATATATAGATATATATATATATATATATATATATATATATATATATATATATATATATATAAAGATAGGCAACGAATCTGAATGTCTATTCAAAAATAGACACGAATGATCAAGTACACTAAGCTTAAATTAAATGAGTATTTCTGGAAAATCAAAATCGGCATCTATACCTCATCGCCATATTGCTTACTTATGGTTTAGGATAGTGAACGCAAAATACCATCCACCTAAGAAATATATTTGTAAACGGTCAAAAGCCTCATCGTACCCATCACTGACCATCTATCGAGATCTACTCATACAATAAACTTTATCAGTAACAAAGCTAAGAGATACATTTTAAATGTACTATTTCACAAATTTTATGACAAGGTTCTCCAAATCCCAAATAATCCTTCTGCAGATTACATATTTATTGCACTTGCAAAATTCATTCAATTCAAAGAACCGTGTTGTTTAGATCCTTTCTTGTGTGGTTTTGATGGTAATGTAATTTTTTTTAGCACATCAGTAGAAAATTGTTTCAATAATGTTAAAAATATGGTTTTATATATTGTAAGAATTGTCACTTTTAGATGCCTGTCTTTGTGATATCTATATTAAAATGATGACCCGAATGTGTATATGTGTGTGTGTGTGAATGTGTGTGTGTGTGTGTGTGTGTGTTTGAGAGAGAGAGAGAGGTACCTTGTTGCACTAGAGACGAATCTATTCTGTAGACAAATGCTCAGATTATCATGTATTTTGTTGCAGAAAACGTGACTTTCGGTCGAATGATACTTTCTGATAAAAACTCTTTCATAGTTGTACTGGGGAAATTTTGTTCATAACACCTGTTATATAGGTTGATATTCAACGATGCGTTTAGTGTTTTATGGGGATTCACCTGACGTCTCCAGTATTTTATCTAAGTAATAGTTATTTTTAGCATTTTGATGTTTCCTTGAAAAAAATTATCAGGAGTCCTTAGGGGTTAAAATATATGAAAATTATGTGAATGATCAGGTGGCCTATATGGTCAAATATTGGAACACGAGTTCATCGATATTTTATGTTTTATTAATATACAATTTAGAAACAATACAACTAGTGTAAGGTTCAACGACGATGTTGTTCAACTGTTTGTTTGGAGTTAATTCCAACTAGGAGTTTATGAAACATGGCTTAGCTCTTCCAGCAAACAATAAATCGGAATTAATTTCGACCAAATAAAAACATCTTATCAAACATTACCCATCCAAAAGTACAAACACGCAATTTTCACACACACACACACACACACACACACACACACACACACACACACACACACACACACACACACACACACATATATATATATATATATATATATATATATATATATAATATGTCTGATAAAAGACCTCTGTTATGTAAAATTACACATTATATCACGCGATATGGGTATACAAAACAACATCCAAGGGCTCTGATTACAAAGCAGATAAACATAAAGAAATATCACTTACAGAGATACTGAAATTGACGGCTTGTGATCATTTGTTGCAGATTGTGTCTGTGTGTGTGTGTGTGTGAGAGAGAGAGAGAGAGAGAGAGAGAGAGAGAGAGAGAGAGAGAGAGAGAGAGAGAGAGAGAGAGAGAGAGAGAGAGAGAGAGAGAGAGTAAAAATGACCCTTTGATACAATATATAAATGAGCACTTCTCGTTCACATAAACAATGCTCTTTCATGCATTTACACTGGATACATCAGTTAAGCTTGCGTACAAGAATTAAAAAAAAAACAGTATTACCCAGACAGATGGACCAACACAAACAGATGATGGTACGATTTAACTGACTTGACACGATAACACTTTTGAGATCATTAGAGTTGTATGTGATAGGTATCCATTTATGGGTGCCAGTTGTGATCATTGATCATGTAACCATAGTCGAAACTAATTTTCCAACCAAGTATATAAGATAACTTTTGTCTATTGGAAAGTTTGAGGTCATTTTGACAGATGATTATCATATGTTCATTTCTAGAGGAAAAAGCGGCTATTATGCAAAGCTACAGTTAGCCATGTACTGTTCAAAAACTAGACATTTCAGTCTTTGTGCGGAGTGTAAAACCACACGAACGCCTTTTAATTGATGTACTTCCTGACAATGAGTTTGTAGCATACCACGTGTGAGAAAATTTAAATTTGATGATTTCTATTCATATATACTCATGATGGGACTTGAGCATTGATCAATATGTGTGAAAAAAGTGTGTGGTTAGAAATGATGGTTTTGGTTGTGAAAATAATTTGAACGTAGATATAGACTTAAATATATTAGGAGTCATAGAGTTTGATTTGTTATATGAGATCTTACTGTGTGTGATTCTGACTTTGGTACCGTAGACATTGACTCCGTCCTATGTCAAAGAATAAGGCTATAAATAACTTTGTTTCGCCTTGAATCTATTTTCCACCTTTATTCGTTGTACACGTGTACAATATTACCTGGGGTGAATCACTTCTCCAGGCAAAGTGATTTCGAAATTACATGCGGCGGAAAGTCATGGAAAAGCATGGTAAACATGAACATTTGACCATAACTAATATTCAGTCCAATGGATTTAAGCTTGATGCATATCGTACTGACACACAAGTTATTTGGATTTTGTCAGTTGTGTGCGTACTTTCCACTATGGTCTCAAGCCATAGGGGTAAGTGTCAAAGTTTTGTTTTATTTGATTTGTGAAACATGTTCTCGGTTTTATTTTATGGCGGGTGATGAAGCTTCGTGAATCTCAAAGCTTGATGTGTTACAAGTTATTACGTGAATCTCATTTTTGCATAATACATGGTGTATTTGTACCCCTCATTTTAGGCTAGAGGTCAATGAATCATAATTTTGTATTTTGTATGATTTAGTGAGTGAGTGTAGGGTGATTTGGATCAATTGTATGACAGAGTGAGAGATTCGGTGTATTTGTTTTACATTCACATATATAAACTAATACTTCATTTTAAAAATTCAAATGATTCATCACTTTGTGTTTGTGTTATTCGTTTAATCCAAACGGAGAAATCCCACTCGGTTTCAATTCTGCTACACCCTATGCACCGAAGAAATTCAACAAGAATGATAACCTCTCTTGCATATGGTACATATAACTAGCATGAAAATCCACTAAATGGCTTTCAAGATGTGACATACAGATACAGAAATGAAGAGATGCGTGCTTGTGTATATGTTCTGTCATTTTCCTGTTGCAGCCTGTTTGGATTAATTGATAAAATAAAAAATTTCAGTGTTTCATACATGATTATTTAATTACTATTTCAGTATAGAATCGAATATAATTTGGGGGCTCGTCCGGGATACGAATAACAGAAGATTTCAGAGAAATTGAAATCTAACGTTTTACTGATTGGGAATTTTCTTAGTCCCAAGCCTTTAGAGTTTACATAGTGAAACGTACAAGCTCTCACCACATCATCAAAAATGTAGAATGTTATTTTGAATCTTGTCTTGGAACGGTTAGAGTCCTTAAGAAAATTTAAATTGATTGAACGTCCATAAAAATATGAAATTTCGGAGGCAAAAATCTTCGTTTTTTAAAACAAGAAAAAAAAACATATTTTAATTCAATATTGGTAGAAAAAATGTAGATAAAAATGCTTTGGGTTTGATTATTAATTCTTTATCTTGTTCTAGCTTGCATATTATGTAATTGAAATTAAAACACAAAAATGAAATAGAATTAAGAAAACCTGAGTTCAAATATAAAAGAAGAAAGAAAGAGGCAAATAAAGAAAGATGAAACAACGGGACAAATTCAAAAAAAAGATATGCAAATTGATAAATTAGAACAAAAATGCATATGAAAATGAAAATGTAAAGAAGAAAGAAAAAGAAATTCAGCAAGAAAGAAAGATGCAAATTGATAAAGAAAATAAAGAAATGGAAATGAAAATGGAAATGAAAATGCCAATGCAAATGCAGGAAAATGAAAAAGACAAATTCAATTGGAGTGACAAATTCAAAGGGAAGAAAGAGAGAGAGAAGGAGAGATTGAGAGATTGAGAGAGAGAGAGAGAGAGAGAGAGAGAGAGAGAGAGAGAGAGAGAGAGAGAGAGAGAGAGAGAGAGAGAGAGAGAGAGGGAGGGAGGGAGGGAGGCAGGGAGGGAGGGAGAGAAATTCAAAATTCAGAACTGCAAATACAAAACGTAAGGAGGAAAGAGAGTTTCAACTCCACTCAAGAAGGTTTCGCGTTTGTTATTACAGAGTTTATATATTTGCAAAGTTTGTGAAGTTTGTACTAGACTGTCATTAGAAGTGCTGGTTATAGTTTGGTTAAGGTATGTGTTTTGAATGGTTATGGTCTGGTGCCTAAAGCATATCGACAGAGGTTTCAGACTCTCCCCAAGTAAACAGCTAAACCCATTTCGAATTTCCTATTGAAAAAGAAAACATATTTAACAAAATATAATAATACAGATCATGACTATTTGGAAAACTAATATCAGTGAAGAGTTTAAAAACTGCGACCATAGTGACGTCATAGTATTTCTTTATGAACAGAAGGTGTCTACTTTAGAAAATGTTGCTAGTCCTATTGACAAAGATTCTTTGGCTTACAAAGTTTAATTTGATATTACACTTTCCTTTTAGGAAGTTGTTATTAGGAACTCTGCGCAATTTTAAGCAAATACCGAACAGTTTCAATCTGGTAGAATGTATAAGAATCCAACGTCTGGAAAGACTGATCAGACATGGTTTGGAGTATTTATAGTAACACCACCATACCCTCACACAAACATATTAGACAATCACACAGAAGATCGTGCTTGCGTGTGTGCTTTTGTGAAACATTGATTGAAAATTTACATAAAAAAGGAGATAGACTATTTTATGTCTCTTTTTAAACCTATCAAGACATGCAGAATTTCTTAAATAGTAAGTTTTCCTGTTGAAATTTCAAGACCACCAATCCATTTATAAATCATTTTTAAGAAAACCAATCCACATTCTTGGTAAACATCACAGACTTGGATACATAATTTACAAAACTCATTTTTTTTGAAAATGTAGAGCTAAAGTTCTCACAAAATATTACATCCAAACATATGTTTTGATCTAAGGCTGACACAATTTCCATTGATCACAAATTGTACGATTGGTGTACGTTATTTCTTTGGTATAGCCACTAACGGTCAGGCGCAGAAAATAACCCACATATAATCTTTTAACCATGAATATCAATTGAAGCCAATTCGAATTTGTTAGCCAATGAAATTATTTATTATGAGCGACGAAGTGTTTTGGGCAAGATTCATTATTACAGGTAGTGCAACAAACTAACGCCTGTTATTTACCTTCTTAGGACTGAAATGCTGACGGAAAATAAAGAATTTACAATCTTGTTAAGAAATTGTTTTCTGTAAAACATTTTCCTCGACACGTTAAATAATGAACTGTAACATGATTCAAACATGGTTTAAAACTGACAAAACATTTTTACACTCAATAATTTTACAACCGCATTCACAAATAGATAGAGTAGGATTACAATGCTTAGTTGCAATTTTGTTCGAGCTGGTGAAATTGGTATAAAGATAAAATATCTGGCAAATTTGCAATTCTGTGTTTTGCAAAACGATAAACATCAGATATGAATCTACTCGTGTCATATGTAAAGCTGAGAAGAAGTGAAAGTTCAAAAACTAAAGTCACATAGTTTTATGTTGCTGCAAGATATTTCGACATTGGTTAAATATAAGTATATCAAGTCATTATTACAAATAAAGGCAGAGACAGGGTTTGTAACAGCTCTGGTTTAGATAAATCCCAGTACTCTTTGTAGCTCACGTGCTCTGTCGTATCTTTTTTCTTATGAAAAACCATCGTTCTAGTTGAAACATGAATCGCTATAGAAGAGCACGTTACCGCTGTCAAAGGACGAGTTCCTTTAGCAAAGGGTTTCTATTTATTTATAAAATTAGGAATCACTGGTCTTAAATCAGGTTTGCTAACCTTATGAATCAAGAAGTAGAAATGGTTGGAGGAGAAAATCGTTACTGATCGGCGATGTTTTCTGCAGTACTTTTGCGTTCTAGCGGCAGTATATCCTCCTTTTCTTGTAAGAGATTTTTTTCTTTAGGACCTCTCTTTTCGTGGCCTTTTATTTATTTTTGTGAGAGTTTGAACCTGCTTCACCAACACCACTATTATGTTGGGTCTGCCGTATTTTCGGATATTCGACATTTTGTCCTTATAGCCTGGGTATTAGGATTCCAATTGAAGAGGAGCGAGGAATTTAAAAAAAATTATAGAGACAAAACATAAAAGTTTTGAAATTGATTTGATTTTTTGGGAGGGGGATTTTGGGAGGGGGATTATCCAGTTGTGATCATGATAATTTATCTTTTCAAAAATGTATTTGGTTTGATGGAATATGCGAATATTACCTTGAAGTAATATACGTGCTGTCAAAGTAAATGATCGTTTAACATCTTTGAGATCAGCTTTTTATAGATGTTGCCTTACTTGTGTTTTATTTTGCTTCTCACGGTATACCGTACACGAATGAATTTGGCATATGGAAATAGCACACATGAATGTTGGAATACGTATTCAAACAACCGCTGCTGTTACGGTAGAAAATGAAGAGTTCATGTGAACAGGAGATAGACCCTAAACAATAAGTGGAATAGAAATTCCAAATGTTACTAAAACATGAACTTGTATGGATGACTGTCGCATCTACATATAAGAAAATGAATATCTGGTTGTAATTAGATTTACGTTGACAGAAACGTAACGATATATTAATGAACATAATGACTAGATTGAACATAATTTTAATTATAGTTTGTGATGCTTGCAATTGTGATAAATTGTAATTAGTACTGAAACTTAAAATAAACGTCTTGTCAACATAGTTAATGTGTGTTTGTTATTAACTACATCATTAAATATATTTGTACACAATACTTTTAAAATTTTAATTATCACTCTAGGGGTTGGACCTGGCTCATGGGATAGCTAATTAATTTTGAAAACTTTTTTCTCATTTGTCAGGACTACAATATATGTATTGGACTTTTGGATTTAACTCCCTGGTCTTGTTCCAATGATGGAAAGCTGCCTCTATGTGGTCACAACTTAGAAACTGCTGAGATACCCAGGAAAAAATATTTATGGGACATAGGACAGAACCAGACATACCGGTATATCAAATACAGAATACGGGTCATGCCCATTACGTTTTGTGTTTCAAACTGATTTATGGCTTTGAAACAGTTGCTACGTTTACTGTACACGATTAGATCTGGTCATTTGGTCAATGTAATTGTGATGCTTACATCGATGATATCATCATCTGCAATGACACATAGAAAGATCACCTTTAGACAACTCTGAACTTTTTTGACAAGCGCAATGATACAAATGTGACAATAAATTTAACCGAAAACAATTATTGCTGTGCCTGTGTTACATTTCAATGACATACTATGGGACACAGATCAGTTAAATCAATAGAAGTTAAAGTCAATGCTAGTTTTGAAATCCCTGTACCGATAATTAAACAGCTGCTGATACGAGTTTTCGGTATGACTAGATATTATCCGAAATTGAGCTTAATTGCTGAATATGCGACCATTTTGTTGAGTAAGAAAACAATATTTCATTGGCATGAAAAATGTCCAGAGGCTTTTAATAAGTTAAAGGCCATACTTAAAATTGCATCAGTACTGTCAGCTCCAAATGTAAACAATTCATTTAAAATGTCTGTTAATGCATATGATGTTGGTATTGGTGTTGTATTGATTCAAGAAGAAACAATGATGTATAGCATCCTATTTCTTACTACTTAAAAATTATGCAACAGAAAAATTACTCCAATATCGAGAAGGAATGTTTGTCTTTGATATTGGTTTTGCAACGCTTTGAAGTGAAAAACAGAGATCATAAATGCGGAGTTTGAATTTGCCGGAAATACAATATTGACATCAGGAAAGTTGTAATCAAAGAATACAATGTTAGACTAACTTTCACGAGTATAGAATTACTATATTGCTTCATATCTATTGTGTCAATCGCATGACTTAATCTTGTGTCAAACTCACTTATCTCGACCTCGGTTATTTCGATAACTCGCATATGTCGATCGTTTTTGGTCCGGTCCTGAAAAATTTTTTTTCTTTATTATGCTATTTTTTGCTCGCTTATCTCAACCTCTGTTAAGTCAATAACCCGGTTATGTCAGGCATAAATTTTGATCCGAAGTGACGTGAACCCGCTTAATTCGACGAAATGCAACCTTTTAACATCAATCTCGCAGAAATTATATAAGAAATGGCCAGCAAAGTGATCGATTTTCACGCTCAATTTCCCTAAATTAGGTTGGTAGTCTCATGTTTATTTAGCATTCTTTCTATTTTTGGTTCATAAGAGTAGCTTAATTAAATAGTTTGTTAAAAATATATCATGTTCACTACACAAAATGTTCAAGGATTCACAAAGACAAGAGTGCACAAATTACAATGTAAATTTATTTTATGAAAACGCAGAATCGTAGACGTCAGCCACATGACAGCTATATATTTCCCTTTTGTTTCTTCAGTTACATTTCAGATCTGAATTATGTTCGGATATACATGTATAAAAGAAACAACGATTCGGGAGATACAAGTAATTAAATTAATAAGCAATGTGCAGGCGGAAAATTGCTGATCGCCTAAATATTCAAAAGTTATGAAATTGTTCCATATGCACAATTTTATTTTTTTAATGCATTCAGCCATCTCATTAAACAGCATATGCATGTACTTATCAACAGAAAATAAACAGAAGAAATTTATTACTAGGGAGAATATCACCTTTTATATACACTCGTATATATGCACGGAAATGGATCATCTCAAGCACTTGGTTTTTATACAATGGCAGTCGAGGACCCATAATTTAGTATTTAGGCTTGAGCTCTTCTTAATTTTTGTTTTCTTTTCTTTTTTGTAATATCACTTATTTCGGTCTGGCAAAAAATGGTTTTCATTGTCTTAATTTATTTTCTAAATTTCCGTGCATACCTGTAAAAGAGAACGACAGTTGGATGGGAGGGGGAGAGAGGCAAAAACCCCAAAAGAATAAAAGAATCGGCACACTTAAAAGAATCCAGAGGCAGTTTCCAGGGCTGGTTTGCTTTGAAATAAAATAAACTTTGTATCTGATATCCTGTCGGTAAGTTCAAAGAATGAGTTTACTGCTATTTACCGGATACATTTATTCACCACTCGGGTATCTATTTATTTGTCATCTGGAATCATCATTGTTACAAACTTGCATTGATGCCTGCAGGGTAAGTATACTCAACATCCACTTACTTTAATAATACTCTTTGTAACCCATGCTAGCGAAAGGATTCCCATTTGCACTCATAGTGAATGTACATATACATGTGTTTTCAAAAACATGTATCTTTATTTGAGAGATACTGTCATATATTAATATGGATATAACACAATCTTTGTTATTTCGCACCAAACACCGTGTTCAGCGTGAATGGAGGGTGCCAGAAAGTATTCCGTTGATGTTTCTCTCTTATTCTCTTTCGTTTGTGATTTTCTTGGATCCATTTTTTTCAGTCATGATAACATATTCAAACCTCCGAGTACAGCCAAAGATGATATGTTTTTTAATGCGTCGTGTGTTATATGGTATAAGTGATGCACGATATAGTATGTATACATACACTACATGTGATATAGGGAGTTCATATATTTTTCTTTAATAAATTGCTCGTGATGATAGAAAAGGAATAAATAATAACATTTTTTTTTATTAATTAAGCATTTTTTAAATTTATTTTTTGTAACATGCAGTGGGAGGGGATTCCAGTTAAACACAAGATGAAGAGACGGGAGTAATGGTCAAGGACATCTTAAAATTATGTTACCGGTTTTTATTACTCCGGATATCTCATGACCCGTTTATGTCAACTATTTCTTTGCACCCTTGACGTAATCGAGATAACTGGGTTTGACTAAAAGCTTTAGTGCACAAATCCTTTTTTTCAAGAGAGGAAGTATTATGTATATTTAATTTATAATGCTTATTAGTTTTTTCTCTATGATTGTATGCGTTGGATACACCTGCCCCAAAATTAAGTCCATAATGTGCCTGATCATTAACATTTGTTTGTAGACAACAGAATACATGACTAATATAAATATATTTTATATGAGGGTGGATTAAGTATTCTAATTATTATTAATGTAAACACATTTATTTTAATATGAATCTAGGAGGTTATGAAGGATATAATTTTAATAATATATTTTATCTTGCTGACAACTTATACTTTTCTATAAATGAGTTTTTGTATCTTAGTGTTTATATAATCTTGTTTTCTTGAAAACTGCATTAAACATTTGAGGCAGAATCATCAATCTTATTGTTATGTTAACTATTTTCATTTGGGTGGAATTATATAATATTCAAGTCAATAATAACTGGAAATATAATGCATAGTGCTCATTTATAATAATAATGATGTTGTTCTTGTTGTTGGGCTTAACGCCATTTTTCAGCACACGATAGGCTATTTATGGCGGCCAGTATTAGTGGTGGAGGAAGAAACCGGGAAATCACCGGAAAGAACCACCGACTCATGAAAAGCTACTGGCAAGCTTTCTCACATATCCACATTCGCCGAATCCTAGACTCGAACTCACGCAGACATAGGTGAGATGGCAGTGATCCGTAACGGACAGCGCTTTAGACCACTCGGCCACTCGGGGCCCCTATAATACTAATAAAGTTTTAACATTAAATTTGAAATATAGTCAATTCAGCAATCTGATTAAAATCAAATCTCCACCACCCCGCTTGAAGACATGACATCGGCCGCTTAGTTGTCATGTTCGGATGACCTTATGTTATTACCATTATTACTAATTTTAACAGCCAAATCAGATATGGGCTTATACATTTTTCTTTTGGAGATTGAGCAATATGGCTGAAGAGCGTCAACGTGTACCGAACGATTTGATTCACTTTAAAGTTTCTGAAATCTGTAATTCCATTGGTTAATTCAAAGGCCACCAGAACATGACCCCTAGCTGGTCTCTGTCATATCTTCACAGTAGAGATGTGATTTTAATCATATTGGTGCATTCAGATAATGACGTCATGGATTATATTATTCTGGTGTATCAAAGAGCCGTTGTCCCATATCCACATCACATTCCACTATAAGCACATCAACACATTCAGCGTTGGAGCCATTTTGAAACACCACTGTAAATTAAGTAGGACTTTATTCATAAGGACTGATGATATATATTGTTTAGACTATTTGAGATTTAATTCGAAATAATATAAGTTCTTGAAAAATTTTCATTGCGAATTCCTGATAAATAAATTATTTGTTGAAGTTTACAACTCGTATTGGTTTTCGTTCATTTCTGGTACTTAGTTTAAGACCATACTGTCGTAAGAAATGTAATATCAATTTGTTAGTCTTATTATATTAGCCTATATAATCATTGACGTTTTCACATTATTACATCATTATATCAATTTTGTAAAGTATCATTCAATTAATGATATAAAAGTTTATCCCCTTGATATAAATAATCTGCAAGGGGACGTTGTTTTTATTTTCCACACATTAATATCTGCATATTCTCCATACAGACACAGTCTATGCCGACTAAGACTACTGAGTGGAATGAGATGAGTTGTGGGCGAATAATTCTACTAAAGTACAGGGTTATGGGATTCTATCCGAGATCTCCCCATTATTCAAAATACTCTGAATGTAAGAGAAAATTGTAGCTCGTGATACTACAAATGTAGGTTTAATATTTTTTATACTCTGTTACTCTGTATGCTTATATTTGGCGACAAATAATACAAACAAATAACGTATCAGTAATTGGAAAGCATACCAGATTGGAACACATGGAAACTTTACTGCCGACTATGTTATCAACACTACGAGGAATAGTAAGAAGGTATTATTAATGTATAAAGACCGAGTTAATACACATCTTACATCTGAAGTAAAGCACACAAAGAGACAGCTATTCTACAGCTTACCTTTGAAGTACGATTACACACAAAGGGACATTTATTACACAACTTACCTCTGAAGTGCGATTGTACAAAAGGCAGTTTTTAAACAACTTACCTCTAAATACGATTTCAGCTTCATTATTTTGCATGATTAATTGAATCCTGAAACGTCTGCCTGTAAAATATAAGGCAAAAGTCCAATTAATGTTTCATTGCAGAAACGGCGAGGCTATTGTGGCTGTAATAACCAATGTGATCCGATTCTACACTGCATATATTTTGCTATTCTTCAGGTTGTTATCCCATATAGCTTCATCATGTATGGTAGGTATTGGTCAAGGAATGGTGCATATATAAAATAGGCATTTATTGAAGTTTGCGCGTAATACGCATGAAATAGACTGCAAGGTATTTATGTTTGCAATTCAGATTGCAAATTTTCCATACTCGTACTGTCAAATTAAAAACATTTACTGGCCATATAACTAGTGTTAAAACGACGTGGTCTTAATTCCTGCCACACACATTATGTTTAGCATTGGTGCGCGCTATATTTTAGGGATTCATAGAACTGTTGGCTTTTCTATCAACAGGCAAAGACAAAAGTTGTCTTCTGTTTATGTTAAGGCACTCTTTTTAAGTTAGTAATACATGTGAAGTAAGCAACCATTTACTCGCATGTGCATTTTAATACCAGTAAAAATTATTTTAATCAAGCACAATCCAAGACAATATGCATTCATTATACACCTGCTTAAATGAGTTTGCTAAGCGTATCTTCGATGGGGTGCATGAAGAATAGTCATATTTTAATAAAGTTTTGCTGGAACACACACACATACACACGAACAAATACAACAGCGTATTTTTAAGTATATATCTGCATTTTGATTTTTCTCAGTGTCGTCTCCCGCTTGTTTAAGAAGGACGGTGCACCTTGTTTTTAATCTTCAGATATAAATGGCAATTAGTTACCAGTTCATATGGGTATCAGGTTGTAGTGGAAATATTATAGTACATGTACCGATGGAGTGCATCAAAGGGTGTTTTGGAGCTGTGAAATGTAGGTGATTCCCTGAGAATTTCCATATTTAGTATTGCAAAACTGCACTTGTGTCTAAGAGTCGAACTATCTGGTTAAAATTTGAGAGGAAATATTTGATGTGACTGACGAATATCCTACCTTTATTATTCAAAGTTTGTGAAGAATTTGCATCTCCTGTCAAATTAACTATCAGGTTCAATTTATCCTGAACAAAAATTCTCAGGTAATGAAAATATCAAATGTTATCTTTACATATATTTTAATTTACCTTCGTCGCATAATAATTTTCTTGCAACTGATAGATGATTTTAAAAAATCTTGTTTGTAGAGTTTCTATTTCAGTTCATTATCTTTTCGCTGACACTAGCTGTTGGACCAGACCGGAGGGGCAACACCGGATATTTTTTCAATAAGAAATGTCATTAAAGACTAATTTCAGTTTAATATAAGCGCACATTATTTTTATTTTTTATACAAGAAATGGCAGGCTGACTTGTTTAAAAAAAACATTTAACTGCTTTGTGAAAATAGCTTGAGCCTAATATAAACCTTAAAGGGGTCTCCTGATGCGGAATGTAGTTCCAACAAATCAGCATCGTAGACATTGTAACTAATATCTATTTCGACTTTAAGAATTGCTTCAAAATTATAAACTTGTCAGCGTTGATTTTCATAGCATTATATATTTGCCTTCTCTGTGGAGTCATCGAGCTCACATATTTTAACTGATTTGTTTAATATTCCTATTCGTGAGTAGAAATAGTAAAATAAAGATCATTGAAAAAATCTTATCAAATTGTTGCATAGATCACGGTGTTGCAGAGAGAGAGAGAGAGAGAGAGAGAGAGAGAGAGAGAGAGAGAGAGAGAGAGAGAGAGAGAGAGAGAGAGAGAGAGAGAGAGAGAGAGAGAGAGAGATGGGTACAATAAACTCTACCAAATTCTTTGGACGTGAACGGGAAGTTTATTAAGGACAAAAAGATACATTTTCATGATTGTGTCAACTCGATTTATTTTTCACGATAGGAGCGGTTCTTCTAACTTTAATGCATTGTATTCTTATTCACTTACAAGTGCGGCGGTTTAGTATTAACCATGTAGGAGTAAATGGGAATATACAATAAGCAGCCATAGGGACTATTAACTGACTAACGCTGGCGATGATATTACACACCACTTTGCCCGCTGAATAATGAGTTCCAAACATAGAATAAAACTAATTAATGCTTTGCTTCATCATTAATGGTGAAATACGGATATTGAACAGGAAAAAGAAACACACAGAAAGACAGACAGACAGACACACACACACACACACACACACATATATATATATATATATATATATATATATATATATATATATATATATATATATATATATATATATATATATATATATATATATTTACATACATACATACATACATACATACATACATACATACATACATACATATATGTTTGTATATATATATATATATATATATATATATATATATATATATATATATATATATATATATATATATATATATATATATATATATATATATATATATATATATATATATATATATATATATATATATATATGAGGTGTGGCCGTGTGGAGGCGCGTGGTCATTTTTTCACCCCAGTGCTTGGGCATTAGTTTCGGAACTCTTGACCTTTTGACTCTTGACATATTCGCTCCACCACTCATCACCGTTAGGACCGAATGCCACCCAAGCCAGCCCCACTGAAAGGTAACGCCTCGAACTCCGCATCTGTTTTTTTTTGTGTTGGTTGGGGGTGTGCTGGTGCTTTTTTATTTGTTTGCGGGACCGGCTGGTTGAGCGGCCAGCTAATCCCTTGGTTGGTGGGGTATGAGGGGAGGGTCTTTTTTGTTTGATTGGGGTTTATGGGATCCGCTGGTAGGATCGCCAGCTGATCCATTGATTTGCTGGGGGGGGGGAGAACACCTCCCTCGTCGAGGGAGGTGGCGTTGTCCGGTTTGAGCTTTTGTGGGACCCACTGGCCGTACTGCCAGCTAATCCCTTATTGTTGTTTTTTTTTGGGGGAGGCAACTCCCTCGTTGAGAGAGGTGGCGTTGACCGGTTTGGGTTTTTATGGGCCCCACTAGCCGTGCTGCCAGCTAATCCCTTGTTTTGTAGGTGGGTGCCTCCCCCGTTGTTTTTGATTTGTATTTTTGGGGGGATCCACTGGTTATACCTCCAGGTAGTCCTTTCTATTTGTTGGCAATTTGAAGCTATTAAATCTTTTCATTTTTATTACTGTTTCATATTTGTGGCATATTGATGAGTGTGATAGGATTTCATCCCATCGTTCTGTATTTATTTGTTCAGGCGAAGGAGGAGGTCGCGTGTACTCGGTGGTTGTTTTGTATTTGAAGTTATAAATATTTTCATTTGTTAAATCTTTTCATTATTGTTGTTGTTGCTGTTGGCGTATTTGTTCGGTGTGACAGGATTGTCCCGTCATTTTTACTAGTTGGGAGAAAAGCTTCCTCCTGTTTTGGATTGGGTTTATTCTGGGGTGATATTTGTCCTTCTGTTGTGATCCATGGCTTGTTCATGCTGCTACCAGATACACATTTTGCAAGTACTGTCAAGCTTATTACATATATATATATATATATATATATATATATATATATATATATATATATATATATATATATATATATATATATATATATATATATATATATATATATATATATATATATATATATATATATATATATATATATATATATGTAATATATATATATATATATATATATATATATATATATATATATGTAGTATATATGTGTAATATATATATATATATATATATATATATATATATATATATATATATATATATATATATATATATAGTTTTTAAGTTTAATTTTTTTTGTACTTGGCGTACAAGAGGTTCGAAAGGTTCGTCAAATTTGTTAGGTCTTGGTGACCTTTTTTAATTTTTGTGGCCTTAGGTAGGAATTTATTTGAAGTTTGTAAGCGTCCCAATCATCTTCGTAAGGGCAATGCAACAGTTGTTGTTCTAGAGTGGGCTTTCGTAGGCCAGAGGAAAGCCCAATGTTTTTTAATTATTTGGTTGGGGGTGTGAGTCAGTGGTAATCAACCTTCTGCACATGCGCTTGTCCGGAGGGGAATGTTGTTTATAGGGGTAGGTAGAGCTTCCTAACCCCTTGAATTGATATGTTGGTTTCTTGCTGTATCTTTATGGATAGTTGTTTCCTTGGCTGTTTCCATCCCAGTTGTAGTTGGGTTCCTTGATGATGCCTTTATGTTATTGTGTAGTCAGTATTGTCCGTAGTTATACGTGTTTATTTGATTTGTCTATAGTGCGTTGATTTAGTGAGTTAGTTTGTCTTTTAGTAGTGTGTTAGTATAAGGTTTGTATATATCCTCCTTCCTTGCTCCCCTCTTTTTTTTGATTATATGCTTTTTTGTTGTTGTTGTTGTTTTTTGATTGTCTATTAATTATTATTATTATTATTATTATTATTATTATTATTATTATTATTATTATTATTATTATTATTATTATTATTATTATTATTATTATTATACATTATTTTTTATTTATTTATGTTTTTATTTATTTATTTTTTGTGGTCTTGAGTCCTTGCTTTGTTATGTTTTGGCTTGTATGTATTGTTGCTTTTATTGTCTGCTTTGTTTTTAAAATTCATGCCGTATTAATCGGGGGACCTTACCCATATCAGGAATGTCTAGTTTTTGTTAATTTGTTTGTTGTTTTGTTGTTTATTATTATTTGTATTATTATAATATATATATATATATATATATATATATATATATATATATATATATATATATATATATATATATATATATATATATATATATTGTTTTTTATTTATATTTTTTATTAATTAATTTCCTGCCGAATTGATCGGGGGTCTTTACCCATATCAGAAATGTCAATTTAATGGTCATTTGTTATTGTTGTTTTTTTTTCCCGTTTTGCTTTTGATGTTTTTTTTTTTTAAATATGTTTTTGATTTCTCCAATATTTGTGAAGTAGTCTATAATAGGTTTGAATGAGGTTCTTATGTTCGGGTTTTTGTGGGGTTTAGTAGGTCTGGGTAGTTGGTGGGTGCTTTTAGGCCTTTCAGGGTCATTTGCAATTTAGTACGTTCTGCTAGATATGTAGGGCAGTTATTGAAAATATGATGTAAGGTTTCCACTTCTGGGCAGTGGGGACAGTTTCTGCTTTGTTGCCGCCGATCTTTTAAATGTTTTCCAAGAATATCTTGGAGGAGTGTTTTACCAGTGCGTAATCGGTTGATTATTTGGTTGTGGTTTCTGTTGGAAGGTGAGGTGAAATTAGGGTGACGGTTAATTGTTGGTTGAATGCGTGTAGTATTGAGTTTGCCTCGGTTGTACCCCATAGTGATTGCCATTGATTGTTTATGTAGTTTTTAATGAATGAGTAAACTTCCCAGGTGCAGTATCTTATGTCTGTTATGTTGGTTAGTTGTAGGGCTTCCTTAGCTGCTTTGTCAGCTGCATCATTGCCTTGGAATTGTATATGTGAAGGTACCCATAGAAACTCCACTGTTTTACCTTGTTCTTGGCTTTGTCGTAGGGTGTATAGTGTATTTTCTTTTAGATTGTTTCGAGTTGTTTTCTTGCAGCTTTTAGTGCTTGTAGGGCACTTAGGGAGTCTGATATTATTAAGAAGCATTGGTTAGTTTGAAGTTGCATCCAATGTGAGGCTTGATTATTTAGTCTGGTTCTCTGACCTCTCTCCACTACGTTGCTCTTCGTTATCCTCATAACGAAGAACAACGTAGTGGAGAGAGGTCAGGGAACCAGACTAGATTAATGGCCCACAGTTCGGCGGTGAAGATGGAGCACCCATCCGGCTGCATAAACAATGGTTTTGTGGTTTAGGGATGACTACTGTTGCTGCCGTAATTTATTTTTGTTTAAACCCGTCAGTATATATGTGTGTGTAGTGTTTGTAATGGTTTTCTAATAAATTTTGTATGCTGGCGAGTAGTTTCCAGAGGTTTATGTATTTGTTACCAGTTCCTCTCAGTTCCAGATTTATTTTCGGCGCTTGGTTTCTCCACGGTGTTGGATCTTTATGTTGGTGTTTCTCGGCTTCCAATTTTAATTGTGGCTGGTTGATCAGTATTTGGCGAATTTTGTGGAATGCGGGTGGTTGTTTTACCCTATGTTTGTGGAATTTGATGTTGCTTTTTGCTAGTGCCTGTTTTACGGGGTTATTGTCGGGCAGGGTGGAGACCCTTACTGCATATTTGAGTTGGAGTTCAGTTCTGCGAAGTTGGAGCGGGCGTTCCCCTGTTAATATTTGTAATTCCGCCAGGGAAGTGTTTGGTAGAGTACCGGTGCAGATGCGTAGAGCTTTGTGTTAGATGGACTCTAGTTGTTTAGTAGATGCGGGTTGGCGGAGTCGTATGCTTGGCACGCATAGTCTAATTTGGATCGGATGACAGCTCTCTATATTGCTATGAGAGTTTCTTGATCTGCCCCCAGTTTGTTCCCTTAAGTGATCAAAAATGTGTGAGGTCTTTTTTTTGCAGTTATCTTTTAGTTGTATGATGTGGTGTTTCCAGGTTAGGTATTTGTCTACTGTGGCTCCTAGGAAGCTAGTGTGGGTTGTGAACTTAATGAGTTCATTTTGAAGGTATAGTTTAGGTTGTGGTGGGGTGCGTTTGTGATGTGATGAGAAGAGTATAGCTACTGTTTTGGTTATGGATATTTTGAATCCCCATGTTTTTGTCCCATTTGTTATGTGGTTTAGGCTGGTTTGTATTTGTGCGATGTATTTTTTATTTGCGGGTTTTCCTGCCTTCCATATACAGCTGTATCTGCAAATTGGGATAGTTTGACTAGTTTGTTAATTTGATCAGCGAGGTCATTAATCATTAGATTGAATAAGATGGGCTGATTACACTGCTTGTGTTGTCACATTTTCCAAGTCTTGCGTTGCTGAGATATATTGTCCTAGTTTGACTCTGAAACTGCGTCCAGTGAGAAAGTTGCTAATCCAATAGTGTAACAGCCCTCTAATGCCGAATTGGTTAAGTTTGGAAATTAGTCCTTTGGTCCAGACTAGGTCAAATGCTTTTTCAAAGTCTATGAAGATAGCTTTCAAGTGGCGGTTGTTCTTGCGTTTGTAGTTGAAGGCTATTTTGATATCTGTTTCCAATCTAAGTATTTGATTTAGTGTTGTTCGGTGTGCTCGGCAGCCGCTTTGGTTTTCATTTAGTAGTTGGTGGTATTCTAGGTGGGGTTTTAAGCGGTTAACTATCATGGTTTCCATTATTTTACATATTGTGATAGTGTGAGAGATGGGCCAATATGAGGAAGGTTGTCGTGGGTTTTTACTATCTTTCGGTATTGGGATAACTAATGCTTGTTTCCATTTTGTATGTATTTCACATGTGGTCCAGATTTGGTTTATGAGGTCGATAACTATGTGTTTCTTTTTTTTTGTTGGGAGTTTTTGGTATACTGGATATCCTAGAGTATCTTCACCAGGTGATGTGTGTTTTTTGTGATGGAGTGCTTTGTCCAACTCATGTATGGTGAAGTTGTCATTTAAAGGGGGTTAGTTGCATGTATCTTGTGCGGTTGGTCGGTGAATAGATGTTGGTATTTGGTTTCTAGTGTGGTTCTTAGGGTGAGAAATGTTTGGTTGTGGTTGCTATTACTGCTAGCTTGAGCAAAGTGTCTGGCTAGCGTTTCTGATGCTGAGGTATTATCCGTTGTTTCAACTTTGACGTGTTGTTGTTTCTTGTTTTTTTCCATTGATTGCGCGGACTTTCTTCCAGATTTCGTTGGATGTTGTTTTGTGTGTGAGTGTTGAGCAAAATTCTTTCCATGATTTATTTTTGGCAAATTTAAGTGTCCTTTTTGATTTAGTATCTAGGCGTTTATAGGTTAGGAGGTCTGAGGCCTGCTTGGTGGTTCTGTATTTGTTAGGCGCCTGTTTTTTTGTTGTTTTTAATGGCTGTTTTTGCAATCGGCGTTCCACCAGGGGAGTTTGTATTTTTTTGTGGAGGGTACCCTTTGTTTTTGGTTTGGAGAGCAGTGCTGACTGATTGATGGTTTCTATGAGGTTGTCGTAGTAGTTGTTGACATTTGGGTGGTATATACCATTGTGTGTTGTGCTTTTAAACATTTTGCTGAAATTTAATCCAGTTTGCTTATGAAATAGCCATTTTGGTGTTGAGGTTTGAGTAATTGTTGGTCTTTCTGTTAGTATGGTAATTTGGGTTGGGAAATTGTCGCTTCCCATGGTGGTTTGGTCTAGTACTTTCCATTGGATGTCCTGTGTTATGTCAGTTGCTGTTATTGTCAAATCTAGGACTGACATGACACCTATGTGAGTGTGTATTCTTGTTGGTGTGCCATCGTTTAGTACTGTTAGTTTTGTTGTGTTTATGAATTTATCAATTTGATCTCCCCTCGTATCAGTTCGTAGTCTCCCCCAGAGAAGGTGGCGTGCATTGAAGTTCCCACATAGGATTGACGGTACCTCGTGGGTTCATAAAAAGTGCCTGAAGGTGTTTGCTGGGTTGATTGTGTTGCCTGGTGGATCATATATGTTGTAGAGTGCTGTTTTTTTGGTGCATTTTGATGTTTATTCCTTGTTTTTCTATATGTTCATTGATGTTGTTGTCGGATAGGTCTAGAGGTTCGGTGTTTGTGAAGGAGTTGTGTACATATATTACTAGGCTTCCCCCGGTTTTTCCATTTGTTCATTGTTTTTGATAGATGGTGTCATATTCCTTGATTTTTGGTAGTTTAGTTTTTCTTGTTAATTTAGTTTCCTGAAGGCAAATTATAGTTGGTTTTAGTTTGGCTTGTTGTATTGTTGCTGTTAATTCTAAATAGTTTGTTTTGATCCCTCTGCAATTCGATTGCCAGATGATTATACTATTATTGTTCCTATTTGTTTTAGTTACATTGGATTCTTTTTTGTTGTTGAGTGGCGTGTTGTTTTGTGCATTTCGGATGAGGTGGTTGTTGTTGTTGTTGTTGTTCTGGTGTTCCGGTAGTTGGTGCCTTTTGTGTATAGTGATCGTGACTGGTACATTGGCTATTGTTGTTATTTTCCTATATGCTCTAGTTTGGGCTGCCGTGTAGCACCAAATAGTATTGTTTTTTGAGTGTAGACTACCCTAATTTGTCATTGTTTGTATTTTAGGAGTGCCACTTGTATGGTTGTGTCTGATAGTTGGCCTGATGTTTTGTCCGGATACGTGAGATATAATGTGCGGTAGTTGGGGTGGTGTTGGAAATTGTATTGTTTTGTGTGTGGTCCTCTTGAATGACGTTGCATACAGAGCTGTTTTATTAACACTGACATCTGATTGATCAGGAAGAAGTGCAGAAAATGACGATTTCTTGCCTTACTACAGATCATATTACTTACACAGTAAATAGGCATTTAAACCAGTTGTCAGACAACTAACTTTATCCGTGAAATGATACAGTAGAAACTGACACAGAAATATGTTGTTGTTGTTGTTGTTGTTGTTGTTGTTCTGGGGCTTAACGCCATTTTCCGCACACGATAGACTATAGATGGCGGCCAGTATTAATGGTGGAGGAAGAAACCGGGAAATCCGCGGAATGAACCACCGACCCACGAGAAGCTATTGGCAAGCTTTCTCACATATCCATATTCTCCGAATCTTAGACTCAATCCCACGCAGAGGTGAGATGGGAGTGATCCGTAACGGAGAGCTCTTTAGACCACTCGGCCACTCGGGGACCCCACAAAAATATGGAAATTACCCTCTTGCTTTAGTTTAGGAAAA
Organism: Potamilus streckersoni; assembly: GCA_016746295.1. Classification (NCBI taxonomy): domain Eukaryota; kingdom Metazoa; phylum Mollusca; class Bivalvia; order Unionida; family Unionidae; genus Potamilus; species Potamilus streckersoni. Next base: position 2,708,508 of record JAEAOA010001325.1, read on the forward strand.
AAACGTCACTTTCCCGTGTACTCTGGAACTTTGGGGCCGTGAACAAAAGTTAGAAAACATCGTAATTCCTGCTACGGTGAGTGAGGTCAAACAAAGATTTTAAATGTATGCGTCTTAGGTGTAAAGGCTTTAAAGTTTCGTCTTCCTTTTATCAGTTTCCAGTTACACTGAATTATACATATCGTTTTGGTCAGGGATGGTCGTAGAAATCAAACAAAAACTGAAAACCAACGCTTCAAAACCGGTGAGAAACTAGTGAAGTTCTCTCATAATCTATTGAATACTGTCTCAAAGCTACATATGAATATTACATAAGAGACAAGGTCCAGATAGAGATCGTAATTTCTTTATGGTATCTACAAGATAGTAAGGAACAACTTACAATACATCTTAAGTGAACTCTTGCAGTATGAGTGTGGTGATAATAAAGGAATATTATTAACAAGAATGTAGGTCAGTATTAAGTTACGATCGTTGTTGTAGCTGTTGTAGAGTTTTAACGCCATTTTCAGCACAAGATAGGTTATACATACACATGGCCGCCAGTATAACTGATAGAGGAACAACAATGGAAAACCCCGGGGAGAACCACCGACCCACGAGAACCTACTGGAATGTTTTCACACGTACCAACGTTAGCCCAGCCTGAGACTCGAACCCACGCTGACAGAGGTGAGATGGCAATGATCCTTCAGCTTTAAAACATTCAGCCACTCGGGGCCCAGGTTACGATCGTCTAATCGAATATTGACAGGTGTTAAATACCAATATATCTGGTAATGAGTAATGTATGTGGGGTTATTGACAACTCTAATTAATGGGTTTATTTTTTCTAACTTAAACTAGTAAATGTTTGTTGTAAAGTAATTTTAAAAAATCCATGTTTTGAATATTTAACTAAAGTGACATGCTATTTCACTTATATTTTATTTAGTTCAGGTGAATAACACCTCCACATGCTATGTTTGTTACAATTTGAATAATCATGTGATGCTGACAAGAAAAATAAAAATTAGATTAAATTGAAATAAATTAAATTTAGCGAGCTGGACTTTAGACATTTATATTTCAAGTTGGATAAATTTAGTAAACATATGGAAAAGTACAGGAGCGGATTCATCCCGATATATGTTGTTCAATCTAACTCCTTTTTATGTAAAATTGTTACACTTTCAACTGGAAAGAAGATAAATGTGGGCATTATAATCGTGACCAACTAGTACAGTTTTAAACTCGAAGCACATTTGAATGAAAATAACAGCTGATATCCTGATGCAACAACGACGACTATAGAACGCGAATATTGTAAAAATATAATACACCAATTCTACTCTCCAGCCTAATTATTTCTACTAATTAAAACTCTAGGGGTCCGAAAACAAGTTGGACTGTAGATGGCCGCTAATAAATTTATTTGGGTACTGGCATATTGTTACGACCATATAGTTAAATTAAATGTGTTAAAATTCTATCTTTTTTGTTTTTATTTCATTTTTATATCATTAAATGTAATTAGCATTATTATCATTAGTTTTGGAGAGTCTGATATTTTGTTAAAAAATTATATTTGTTTTAAACGTAAGTGTGACACGCGTAAGAACGATTTTTGTATGACGGTTTTGTCGTATTAAGTAAACAGTCGGAAATAACTATGTAAATGGTTGGTTGTGGCCAAATTCATTTCTAGTTATACTTGTTAATATTTCATACTGCGATGTGACTAGATTTAGAAATCGTTTCATCGTGTTTTCTAGGGAAATAAATTAATTTTGTTAAAATTTACAAAGTTTGTTGTCGTCGCCCTCTAATTTATGTTACTTTAAACGAGTAACATAAAAAAACTAAACCTCTCACATAAAGAAAAAAAAGAAAGATTTATGTAAAAAAAACCTTACTTTTTTAACATATGTATTATACAAAGGTACAAAATTGCATGTCTATACACGGGAAAGTACATCTGCAATTAAAATGTATTTTCCTTTATTGTGCAAGATGTTAACATTGTACTCTTGCAAACATTAACTCCATCTCAATAGTCTAGAAATTTTTTTTCCATTCTGCTGATGAAAGTAACGGAGTTGTGATAACTAAACACAACAACCGGAGAAGGAGCTGAGCTGATATAAACTTTGAAATGCTATAATGCCAGTTTTAAAGCTAAGCATTCCTTCTTGATTGTTGAGTAGTTCCTTTGGTGTTTATTTAATTTCTTTGAGAAATTACACACCATTTTTGTTATCTTAGCTAGAATGGTTGACTAAAATCTGGAGCTGTTAAAACTGGTGCACTTTTAGGTATGACCTTTAACCTATCAAAAGCCTCTTGCCATTTTTCAGTCCAAAGAAACTTGTTTTCTTCCTCAACAAGTTTGTCAGATGTCCAACTATATCCGAAAAATTAGAACAAAATTTGCGATAGTACCCAGCCATACCCAAAACTCGCATCAGCTGTTTTCTACTGTCAGGCACAGGAAATTCAGTAATTACCTTTATCTAAGCATCTATACGTTTAATTTGACCATGTCCCACAATATGTCCTACAAAAGTAACACACGCACGGCAGAACTCACTTTTAGATAAATCAATGCTCAAATTTGCATCTGTGAATATGTCGGAGAACTTCCGTATCGTGGCTAGATGTTATATCGAAGTGTTGTTGTAGATGATGACATCATCAATGTCTAGGCCAGAAGTAATCATATTCATAAGGCGTTTAAAAGTACTTGTAGAATCCTTCATTTCAAATAGCATTACTTTATACTGGTAGAGTCCATATGAAGGCACAAATGCCAAAATTTCTTTTGCTCTTTTTGTTAGTAGAATTTGCCAAACCCCTTCAGAAGATCGAATTTAGTGACGTATTTGGCATTTCTAATTTTATAGATACAGTCATCAATTCTTGGAAAAGGAAATGAGTGTTTAGTCACACTGTTTACCTTCCTATATTCCGTACACATTCGTAAAATTTTTATCCGGTTTCGGAATAAGAATGCACGGTGAACTCCAATCATTCTTACTGCGCTCTATAAAAAAAATTTCAAGTATATACTGATTCTCTTTTTTATGTATTCCTGTTTAAAAGGATTCAGCCTGTATGAATGTTGTTTCATGGGTTTAAAATCTACTATTTCAAGATATTATAAGGTAGATGAAGTACAGCTATCACCAATACTAATACGTCACCCCATGCACACACTTAGGAAAGCATGAAGATTTCGAAATCTATCCATATCACCGTATAAAATATTAACAAGTATAACTAGAAATGACTGTGTCCACAACCAAATGCGTAATTACGAGATGGTATTGAGTAATTACGAGATAACATTGAGTTACTACGAGATAACATTGTGATATTAAGATAAAGCATTGCGTTATTACGATATAGTACTGCGTTATTGCGAGATAATATTGCGATATTACGACACAACATCGCGTTATTTAAAGATAATATGGAGGTACTATGAGATAGAATGGAGACTCATTTCTGATACATCCGATTTACGTCTAGACTGATTTATCGAACATGCCAGATACACTGGATATATATATATATATATATATATATATATATATATATATATATATATATATATATATATATATATATATATATATATATATATATATATATATAGTTTAATACAAACAATACTATCATACAGGTTAGAGAAATTAAATTCGTACTCTACCGAGTTTCGAACTATCATTATTGTATTAAACTATTATTTCTGCCCACTATTATCAAGATTCTACTACAGAATCCAGGGATAGCAGAGTCTGTTCTGTCTAGTATATATATATATATATATATATATATATATATATATATATATATATATATATATATATATATATATATATATATATATATACTTTGATAAGATTCTATATTAGATTAAATGTTTCACAAAAATAAATGTTAGAACTTTTAGCATATAATCATCAAATTTGTTAGCAGACGCACATAGGCTTGCCACTTTGCTTCTTCCAATAAGACTCACGGTACTAATTGAGCTCCCATAGTAAACCTATGCAAACACCATGATACTAAAACGTCAACAACTTTAAATTTCTGAGTACTCATATTCATCAGCAGAGCTGTAAAATCATCATGTGACAAATCCCAGGGAAAAATGGTTGCCTGTATTTAATTGATGTAGCTGATATGTGGGTCTAATACAAGATATAACAACCACCTTTCTCCCACAACTACTTTAAACAACCACTCTTTTTATAATTATTCAAAGCCTGAAAAATGATTGTACTAGACCAATGCTTGTATAAATTCCTTGTGAGCTATATGATTTGTGTAGAAGGTAGCCTTATTTATCGACCGCTTGGTTGTTTGGTGTCTTTATCCATGAAAAGTCCGTAACCCACTTGCATGACCGTGCTCTGAAGGGGCACTATTAATAATGACGCCACGGAAACCGCATAATCCTATCTCGCAACAACTCACGAAAATCTCGTATTAACGCAATATAACCTCGTAATAATGTAATGTTATCTCGTAAGAAATCAAGATTATCTGGTAATAACGTAATATTATCTCATAATAACGCAATGCTCTCTCTTTAATGACTCAATGTTATCTCGTTATAACGCGATGTTATCTCGTAATAAAGCAATATTATCTCGTAATAATGCAAAAATATCTCTTAACGAAGCAATGCTATGTCGTAATAACACAATTTTTCCCGTAATAACGCCAATGTTATCTCGTAATTACGCAATACGATTTTTTTCTATCTCTCTCTCTCTCTCTCTCTCTCTCTCTCTCTCTCTCTCTCTCTCTCTCTCTCTCTCTCTCTCTCTTTCGTATGTCTGAAAATTATTATCCAGTATAGACTGCATATATTCATGAAGAATAGTGTTTAGATTCAAAAGATGGAATATACTGAAGCCGTATCAAATATATACAGATGGAAGGCTTTGAATAAAGCCTTCAATGACTTACAGAAGTATAAGTTCACCTATATTACTTATTAAAACGCGTGGCAACTCAACGGCTGCTTCATTTTCACAGCCGTACAGAGTTAGTTATGTGGTATTATGGTACCAATTGCGCAAGTCCAAGTGAGTGGATCTTAAGGTGTAGGGAACACTATATTCAGAAATAAACAACAAAACTATCTGTGATTTGTACATTATTGCAATTTCTGTTAGGCATAAAAAGTTGAGCCTCTTGGCAACATGTGAGATTATTCTAATTCCTATCTAGATCATATTTTGTATTTTTTATGATATTTTTTTTATAATGTGGTGCAAATGGCTGAAAATGTGTCTGTTGTGGCTAAATAACTCTTATCTGTGTCTCGTTCCAGCAGAGTTATCTCTCTTAAATATAATGAAGTATCTGGTTCAGTCCATGTCAAATTGACAGTCTAACATTATTCTCTATGACAGTGTGTGACATGCATGCTGAAGTAGGATAGAAAGTATATTTATTTCACAAAACATCAGCATTGAAGTATATGGGAACGCAATTGGTATCGTAATGTCTAATGTGAAGTATAGCCTCAGTGTATCCATATAAATGTATACATGTGGGCTGCATTTATGAACTGTACTAGTTTGACAGAAGAAAACAAATGCATGCTGAACATTTTTAGTGAAATATTGAAAGTCTTTGAAGGATAAAATGTATCAAATTTTCGGAAAATTGCACAATCTGGCTTTGGATGGGGGCTTTTGATAACTATAGCGATGATTTGTATTGCCTGATGGCTTTATTTTTATTTTCAGCTCCAATATTGACATACATGCAACAAAATAAGTTATGTATACATAATATATTTGATTTTGACCAAATAGTCACTATTTTACTTGCAAAACATGAAAAATCATGTGCAAAAAACAGCTACATTGTTCAGGAAAGGCTTACCAGAAATCAGGATAGAGAACACCCTAGGTACACTTGTATCATTTAGGACATTCTGGTATGATTAATTTTAGGAAATTAAAAAAAAGATATGCTATTTCTTCACACTTTGATTTTCATTGTCTTGCTCTAATTGTCCATTTGTTTATACACTTTCCTGCCTTGAAATTGTTTATGCGGCTTTGTTAGATAAGTTCTTTTGCATTCTATTTTGTTGAAATGGCAGGTAATACGAGCAAAGAGCAGCTTCTTTAAGTCAGCATTTCCCATTGACACTTGTATAAGCTCAATTATAACCTACTAATGACTATCAATTAATTCTACTTATTTGTGTCCTGTTGTTCTTGTGGAATTTCCATATTAGGTCAGACATTACTGAGTGATAGCCAAATTAGTCACATCTTGCCCATTCCTTCCATTCAAGTCCACACTGTTTTCCAAAATTCGCATCCCATAGCAAGAATCCAAATTGGCATGGGATCGCAGCGGCATATTTATAGCAAGCTGCACTCAACATGCCGGTGTTGTAGAGAACATGAACCACGTGATATAAAACAGCCGCGTCATCTCCGGAAACAAAATTGCATCACTCTTGAGGTCTCCACCACATGTCGAAGCCTGAACTTTAGGTTCTCACTTTAACAGTAATTTTTTTTGGATAATTTAATTGCATTGAAGTTAGTAATGTGTTCATGAACTCATCTATATTACAATAATTATATATTGAATGAAATAAAAATACCACACCTTATTTATATAATTCAGTTATCTCCCTTACATTAGACATAACATTTTAAAAATAAAACCTCACATTTTCAGTGATTGGTTATGAAAATAAAGATAAGATTTATGAAGCATTAAATTAGCCCACTGTCTTGATGCAAATGTAAGTAGAAGCAATTTAATACTTTCTCACAGTAATGTTTACAAGTTTAAAAACTGATAAAGATTATTTTGTTTGATTTAGGTATTTTTCTGCTTAACTGAAGCCCATTATTGTTAATATCTTATGTAGAAGAAATATAAATTTCTTTGTTTTGAATCTATATTATCTAAATTGCTAACTTTTTTATATCAGATGGGAATGAAAACCACTTCACCTGAAATTTTGGTGCTAGTCAAGGATGTTATAGCACAGGTATCTTCGGACTGTACTTGGACCTATGGGTCACTGCCCCCAAATATTGTCCAAGGTAAGGTCATCAAACTTTCATTTCTCATTTTTATCATTGCTACTTTTGTCTCTTTTAATTACTGTATCATAGAATATATCTCCCTTTTAGATACACACTTTCCTGCTGCTTTTGCCTCCATTTGACTCGCTATACTTATTATTTATCTTTGGCAGTTTTCTGTATTTTATTCTCCAAATTTCACCCCAAATCTAATATAACCACTTAGAAGCTGTGATCTACTATATTCAGTGTCAGACTGGCTTATTGCATCAATTTTATTCACTACACAAAGGATGGAAGCTTTCTTTTTGTGTGACAAGGAGGATGGGTAGGTTGACGTTTGTGTGAGGACTGTATGTTAATGACCTCATATATCTGCAGACAGTGTAAAGTATCCATAGCTTATAATCTATAATAAGTTCTTCATCTAACAAACAAATATAAAGTCCTTTATTTTAGGTGAATTGTGCTTTTTGGAGTAGGATAGATGCATACTATTTGGTACATTGACCTTTGACCTAGTTATTACATAATATCATATAATGTGATTTATCCCATATCACCCATGTGAAGTTGAATAAGTGCTGATATGAATTTAACACAACTCATAGTTAAAACAATTCATTTTATTCCCAAAATATAGTTTGGTAGTAAAGCACAAATATGAAAACAGCAGCTGAAAGAGTTCAAAGACCACTACATACACATGAATTTAAGACACAACTTGTTACTTCATTAAATTGTTATTGACGAACAAGACTAAATAATCTTGTAGCTCTAGCATAGATTATTGGAAAAAATAAGGGCTGCTATTGGTATAACGGTACCAATTGCGCAAGTCCAGGTGGGTGGATCTTAAGGTGTGGGGAACATTGTGTTCAGAAATAAACAACAAAACTAGCTGTGATTGGTGCATTATGTAAGAGTTGTATTTTCTGTTAGGCTTAAAAATGTTGAGCCTCTTGGCAATATGTGAGATAATTTTAATTTCTATCTAGATCATATTTTGTAATTTTGTTTTTTTACAATGTGGTACACATTGCTGAAAATTTGTCTGTTATGACTAGATAATTCTGAACCCAACCTAGTTCCAGTAGTTATTTCTCTTAACTGCAATGGAGAACATGTTTTTGTCCTTGTCAAACTGATATTCTAACATTGTTTTCTATGACAGTGTGTGACATGCATGTTGAAGTATGATATAATTTATATTTGTTTTTACAAAACATCAGCATTGAAGTATATGGAAAAACAATTGGTACCGTGATACAATGTCAGATTGTCTCACCTGAAGCGCCATGTTCAAATGTTTTGCGTTCTTGGCTCAATAAATATAATACTACCTTGCAATTCAGGATCACCTTCTGTTCTTTTCAGAAAAATAATCATTTGACTATAGTGTTTGTTTATTTATCCACAGAGTTTTCTGATGGGATTTGCATATGCGGGCGTTTCTTTATATTTTCTGTTGTTACTTGTTTTATTTTACGCTAGCTTAACCAGCTTGAGTTTTGTTTATTTCTTCTGCTTTCGTCCGTGTTTTGTTTGTTAATTTTCAAATTCGTCTGTTTTGTTTCTGCTTTATGTTTTATTTTAGTATTTATGTTATTACTTTTAATGCCTTTGTTTCGTGTGGAATTTGTTTGCTTCATTTATGTGTAGCCTTTTGTTTCTTTTCACATGTGATTGTTTATTTGTGCCTCTGTTTTCTACTGATTCTATTATCTGAGCTTTAACGTTTATATCTTACAAACGTGCTTGTTTTATTTCAGGTTATTTTGGTATAGTTTGAAGTCTCTTAATTTTGTTTTTAATTTCAAATCTTTGGCTACTATGGCTTTCCATAGTTATCCTTGTTAGGACTTTGTAAAGGATAAGTACAAGGAATCTTAATTTGCCTAAATATTCTGATGTTTCTGTCATTTGCTTTCAGACAAAGATAGAGTTTATATTTGAAAATCTTTGAAATGTTATCAACCAGGGTCTTGCTTTATTTGGATTTAAGCTTTAGATGGGACCTGCAACAGAATCGTTTCTCTTTAAAATGCGTCTGCGTCTTAGACAGCCGACAATTAAACAATGCAGGATGGCTGAATTTGACCAATCTACATTTGTGGCAGACACGATAAGTAATATTCCGTTTCAAATTGAAACTGATCAACGAAAACAAATACCAATGACCATTTGTAATAAAAGACTTACTCTTGTTTTGCAGAAATTCACACAAAGGACAATTTTTATATATAATGTTAATAACAATATTAATAACAATATCTTTACGGTCTGATGTGAACAGTCCTTTTTACTAATAGATCGTAAATAAACTCGGTGGTTTATTAATGCGAATTTAAATTGTCCGTAGAATCTTACAAAAGTTGCCCAGTATTAGTTTCTCCTTGTCATATAAATCCGCATAAACGACAAAATGGGTACCTACTATTCAAATTTTTACACTCCACTAGTTTTGGTTTTATTGCTTGTTTTATATTGTTGTTTTATTTTGTTGCTGTTGCTGTTGCCAGGGGTCAGTTAAGATTTAAACTCTTAACTTTTAGTAGGGACACAGGTTCTTGAGTGTCATTTAAAGGGAAATCTCATGCTAATGTTCTGCATTTCTCCCAATTAAAACAAGGTAAGAAACTCTAGCGGTTGCAATTTTGACTTCTTTATGACGTACTAATTGACTTTTACTAATTTGGGCCTCGAGTGGCTGAGTGGTCTAAAGCGCTGTCCGTTACGGATCACTGCCATCTCACCTCTGTTCGAGTCTAGGATTCGGTGAATGTGGATATGTGAGAAAGCTTGCCAGTAGCTTCTCGTGGGTCGGTGGTTCTTTCCGGTGATTTCCCGGTTTCTTCCTCCACCATTAATACTGGCCGCCATGAATAGCCTATCGTGTGCTGAAAAATGGCGTTAAGCCCAAAAACAACAACTTTTACTATCTATTCATTTAGTCGCCCATGTTTATCACTACCGTAAAGAAGACACCTCAAATCCTCTCCCCATGTACGATTTAAGTACACTGCTAATGTGGGTTTAATGCCAATGCATATATATGAGAATTAATCACTAGGTTGTCCGGCGAGTGTCTGCCTCACACGAATTCATATAACACCGATTCAGTGCCATCATTATTTGGTGATGTGGGTTTAGTCGTGACGGGATATGGGCTGGTGTGTGCAGGCAAAGCAATGGGTGCCGTTTACTCGCGGACCTGGGTTCGAAACTCCGTAGAGTACTAATTATAATTCTCTAACATGTACGATATTTTATATATATATATATATATATATATATATATATATATATATATACACGGATAAGAAAAGGTTCGAAAACACAAAACTTTCTGTATTCTTACAAAATAAGAACGAAAAATGTCTATTATGGAATTCAGTCAATAGAAGACTCAAGTCGCTTCCAAAATGCTTTTCGAACTCTTTCATCATCCGGGTACTCAATGTTAGTATGGCTTTGAATAGCTTCCATAACATCAAGCGGATGTACATCATTGTAAACTTTAATTTACATTACCACAAAACAAGTTTTCTGTCTTTTTTCTCGGATTCTATTATCGTCATATTCAGCTCGTATTTGCACCAATAACTCTGCAAGAAGTTTGAAGTTTCTAGAGAACACAAACACTCTCTGTCAACTTGATGACATAGCCCGGATAATGTTCTAGGGTACTGAAACACCCGGTGTGAATTCGGGATCAGCAAGAAACAATCTCGATCCAAACTTCTCCACTATTACAGGCAGGATTCCATTATAAACGAACCGTTTATCTTCGTCGGCATACGATATAAAGCTGTCATACTGGTAAAGTTGGCTGTAATCCTCATCCTGATGTCAAATGTCTAAAGAATTCCTTGCGTTGTAATAGAGATACTGAAGATGCCTCTTGTAACGGTAAATAATTCCACCAAATATGACGGCAAAGTCGAGGAAAATTAACGCTATTCATCCGGTTATCAGTCCATTTTTTTTATTGCATTCCTTTTCCAGGGATTTCAGTTTCAGTTTGATTTCCAATCTTGTTTATTGACTACATACATTATCAAAAGTAGGCTTAACTTTTGCATCCATCATCCAGTTTAGAAAGCTGATATTTTCACATACACAAGAAATTGGATTTCCCTTTAAGTCGATTGAAACGTTTTGGTTCTTCACGATTCCATCTATGTAATTTGTAAACTTATCAGGCAAAGTCTCAATTTTTCGGGAAAGACATGCCTATTTTTGTCAAATTTGTCATTGTCCGTACGTCTATCTCCCATGCTGAGCATGTTGTGAGAAAGTATAAATTCTTCTAACGATGTCATGTTTTGAAATATCATTGGTGGTATCTTGCAGATTTATCAGAAGAAATGTTTAGATATACTGAAAATTTTAATGAGCTGAAGATAATACAATCGGAGTCGTGAGCAAGTATGGATCCAAGCAAGTCTCCCTGAATTTTTAAGCTTTTCAGTCCACTAAAATTTGAAAAGAATACGCGGGTCACATTGTCACAAAAGTTATATGCCAGTGATAGATTCTGCAGCTGATTCAGACCAGTCACTGGACCAATCCAGCTGTGCAAGCCATTATAAGATAGGTCGATGTGTTTAAGACTGTTAGTGGGTGACACACGTATTTCAGGAATAGGGAAATTCCATCCCATATTTTTGCATATGACTGTTTTAAGGTTAGGAGGAAAAGCTACATCGGGTACAAATTGCATGAAAACACCTTTCCATATTGCAGGATTGGTCGCCCGTTTCGTCATGTTGTTTGCTTTCAAAAGAGATACATAATGATCTAGGTCTGCAAAAGCTGAATGTTAATAAGAGATATCTAATACTTTCAAATTATTCAGTGTTCGGTTATTGCCAAAAAATTCGCTCAGGTAGTAATCACGTATAAGTCTAATAGCTCGGAGATTTACTGCATTTAATGTGCCTGGAAGGGCCGATAGTACCCCATATTCGAATGTATCTAATTTGTTGCCCTCCAAATAGAGTTCTTAAACATGTAAATTGTTTTATAAGAATATGACGTGTTCTTTCTTCAACATAATAGAATGGCCTTGAATAATTGGATATATGTAATTAAGGCTCAGCTTTCGAAGTGATGTAGCATTAGGCAACCTTTTCAACCTTTCAATCCTATAGCTGCCCTATCAAAAGTTAGGTTGTAGTTATACGAAAGGTCGAGTATCTCTATCTGAGAAAGGGGAGAGAATGCGTTGTCTAAAATTCCATGGATTGCACAGTCTGATAGATAAACAAATTTTAAGAACGGCAGGTTTTCGAATTAATTGTCCCTAAGTATTTCAATGAAACAGTAATTCCACTCTTGACCAGTCTGATCCAGAATTATCAATTCTGTCAGTGTGCGAAACTCTGGTCCCAAAGCACATGATGGACATCCTTCCAGAGCCAGATAGTTCAATTTTCTGGTGTGATTGACCGCTTTTCCGATCCAGTCATAGCTGTTCTAATTGTTTTAGGTTAAATACACGATAGTTAGTTCAGGTAATTTGACGAAATGCTTCAGAAAATCTAGGAAAGTTATGTTTTTTCTCTTTTCCATATATAATAGGTTTAGAAAGCGCAGATTTTGTAATCCTTCAAAAGCGTCGGTCTAGATTGCTTCGATACCATAATTATCTGAAACGTCAAGAGCAACTAGGTTTGTCCACTCACGAAATGTTCCACTGAGTAGTCGTGTAATTTTATTTTTCGAAATGTCTAGACTCCAATACGAAATGTTTTCTTGTAAGTCAGATGTATTAACTAGATTTCTGTCTGCAGTTGTAGTTGATTTGTAATTCCGAAGGGCAGTTTCCTCTAACCGATTCCTTTAGACTTGTTCATGTTCTTCTCAAATATCTGATATGAAAGTTTTCTGTTTTAAAAATTATGACATCATTTCTATCAATAAGATCAAGAGATCGCATTTTTCTTCTGCTGTGAAATGTTTTTCTTCTGCTCTGAAATGTTTTTCTTCTGTGCGGCTGGACTCCATATTTTCACGTCAACACACAAACGGCGTGGAGGTGCAGTCATTGGTTTTAGGTTGCCCAGAAAAAAGAATTTGTCAGGAAATGATTTATCATCTGAGAGAGAGACATAACAGGCTAATTAAATATGCACGCAGAAGTGATTTTATTTATTAATGCTACCATGGAGTAAGTAGGAGTCGCAGAACGTTTTCTGCTAATGTTTCATTGCGCTGTTGGTATCTATTCATACCATGTATGGACATTAGGCTAATTAATGTCACGATGTTTTGTATTCTGTCCATATTTTACACTCAGCGTTAGTATGTTTGCTATGTAATGTTTTATTTGGAAGGGTGGGGGTGGCGGTGATGATTAGAATATATTTTGCTGCAATTACCAGGCTGTCGACTGCAAAGAAGAGAACAATAATGATATGAGCAATCCATTGTGTTACTACCCGGATTATCTAAAGACTACAGCTGAGAACGGGGCACTGAGTGGCCTAGTGGTCTACAGTGGTCTCCGTTACGGATCCCTGCCAACTCATTCTGTCTGCGTGGGTTCGAGTCTCGGATTCGGCCAATGTGGATATGTGATAAAGCTTGCCAGTAGCTTCTCATGAGTCGGTGGTTCTTTTTGCGGATTTCCCGGGTTTTTCCTGCACCATTAATACTGTATAGTCTATCGTGTCCCGAAAAATGGTTTTAAGCCCTACAACATCAACAACTGCTAAGACCGAATACGTTAATATTATTTTGCAAACTGATCTAATAAAATTAGGGAAGAAAGAAGTAGTTTTAAAAAGTCTCTATTGAGAGGTTGAAATTAAACATACTTCATATCACATAAAATATATCATCGCTAAAACGAAAGTAACAAAAGGAAGATGACATTTGCCACCAAAATGTATAGGTAAATTGAAGACCAAATGAAGATTGAACGCTTAATTCAAAAAAAAAAAGAAGAAAAATGGTAATAGCTGAGAACAACATATGTATTTCTTCATTTTCATATAATAAAATTAGATTTTGAAGACATAATTGATTTTTATATATCTTGCACAATACTCATAAGTGTCTGGTAGAAGACTGAAACTTAATAAGGACGAAAAGGATGTAACTATTTGCGTGTATTCAGTTAAATGCATATCAATTCAGTGTAGATAATTAAAAAATTAAAGACATGTACATTATATTTCAATATATGATCAAAATTACTTTAAAATGATCTCTTAAATGCATTGGATATTTTGATACATCGGGTTTTTAAAAAAATAAACAACATTTCAATATACTGTTGCACAAGTAGTAGTAGTAGTAGTAGTAGTAGTAGTAGTAATGGTTATACTAGTAGTATTAGTAGTAGCGGTAGCAGTAGTTATTTTGTAATGATCATCAAATACAACATTAATAGATAATATAATGAAATATGTTTAAATCAGTAAGTAATATTTACATTTGGAATCGACAATAAAATAAGTAATATCTACTGGATGACGTGTTGGTATACATAGTTATAGATATTTATAAATTAATTGTCTGTTTGATACTATACTAAAATAAAAAATATTTATTCATCATAGGAAAATATACCAAAATCATATACAGTTGTGTCCTATGGTTCAAACAAACAAGTAGACAAAGTGTAATAAATTGGGACAGTTGGACATTTTTTTTTTTCAATTTTGACGTACTGTTTTGGCAAAGTTGACTGTGGTGAAGTTCATTATGGTTTCCGTTCCAAAAGCTTAGACAACACAATAATACATCCCCTTTTCTCCTTTTTGTAACAAAATGCCCATCCCATAAACACAAAGTATTATGTTAACAGATAGATGTCATATCTTCCGTGTGACATCTCTAAGATTCCTATCATAATAAAGTGACAATATCTAAACACCCCTTCCTCTACACCCTCTCACCTCATGTTTTTTAAAAAAATAACAAAACTTAAAACCCCTTTGCTATTACCATAATCGCTATAAAATTACTAGAGGAGTATAAAAAGAAATTAAAGAAAGCTACCATTTTTCTTTGTTTAGCAGCATTTTGGAATGAGGAGAAATATACAACAGGCAGTTATTTTGCATTAATTTTATTATTATTATTATTATTATTATTATTATTATTATTATTATTATTATTATTATTATTATTATTATTATTATTATTATTATTATTATTATTATTATTATTATTATTATTATTATTATTATTATTATTATTAATTTGTAATGATCTGTGTCAGAGAGAGAGAGAGAGAGAGAGAGAGAGAGAGAGAGAGAGAGAGAGAGAGAGAGAGAGAGAGAGAGAGAGAGAGAGAGAGAAGAATGGAATGAGGGATGGGTTAGTTGTGCATTGCCGCTAAAAATTTGAAATTTTAAAAAATATTAGTATTTTTAAACAAACCATGACAATTGAAATATAAAAGCATCCTTATAAAAATAAAAATATTAAAACTCTTACAATAAAATAAATACTAAAAATCCAACGAGGTGCAAACAATATATGCAATTGTAAAGAGAAACAAACAAAACACGAATGAAACAATCAAATGCCAGACGAAATAACGGTATTTAAAATAATAAGCAAAACACTCAA
Organism: Potamilus streckersoni; assembly: GCA_016746295.1. Taxonomy (NCBI): domain Eukaryota; kingdom Metazoa; phylum Mollusca; class Bivalvia; order Unionida; family Unionidae; genus Potamilus; species Potamilus streckersoni. The sequence continues at coordinate 2,724,155 of JAEAOA010001325.1, forward strand.
AAAAAACAAACGAAACAGAAACAAAATATGCCAAAGGAAACAAACAAAACACGAATGAAACAATCAAATGTCAGACGAAATAACGGTATTTAAAATAATAAGCAAAACACTCAAATAAAACAAACGAAACAGAAACAAAACATGCCAAAGGAAACAAACAAAACACGAATGAAACAATCAAATGCCAGACGAAATAACGGTATTTAAAACAATAAGCAAAACACTCAAATAAAACAAACGAAACAGAAACAAAACATGCCAAAGGAAACAAACAAAACACGAATGAAACAATCAAATGCCAGACGAAATAACGGTATTTAAAATAATAAGCAAAACACTCAAATAAAACAAACGAAACAGAAACAAAACATGCCAAAGGAAACAAACAAAACACGAATGAAACAATCAAATGCCAGACGAAATAACGGTATTTAAAATAATAAGCAAAACACTCAAATAAAACAAACGAAACAGAAACAAAACATGCCAAAGGAAACAAACAAAACACGAATGAAACAATCAAATGCCAGACGAAATAACGGTATTTAAAATAATAAGCAAAACACTCAAATAAAACAAACGAAACAGAAACAAAACATGCCAAAGGAAACAAACAAAACACGAATGAAACAATCAAATGCCAGACGAAATAACGGTATTTAAAATAATAAGCAAAACACTCAAATAAAACAAACGAAACAGAAACAAAACATGCCAAAGGAAACAAACAAAACACGAATGAAACAATCAAATGACAGACGAAATAACGGTATTTAAAATAATAAGCAAAACACTCAAATAAAACAAACGAAACAGAAACAAAACATGCCAAAGGAAACAAACAAAACACGAATGAAACAATCAAATGACAGACGAAATAACGGTATTTAAAATAATAAGCAAAACACTCAAATAAAACAAACGAAACAGAAACAAAACATGCCAAAGGAAACAAACAAAACAAGAATGAAACAATCAAACGCCAAACCAAATAACTGTAATTATATTTTAACCTTGCGATATACATGCATATGAAATAATAGACACATATTATCAAGATAGGTTCTTGCTGAAATAAACATGCAACATTAAAACAATGTTTATCAAAGGCATTTGAACATTGTTTGGCCAAAAACGTATGCTTTTATTTCTATAAGCTTGCGTAGTCCCACCAAAACAGCCATTTGACTCCATTTCAAACCATTGAGTCGAATTCCCGTGGAACTCGTTACATGAATATTTTCACAAGAGTTTCCGTGGTCCGAACCCGCGAGCACCTGTATCCGATGCGGAGGCTCTAACCACAAGGGCACCGGAGCGGTTTGAAAAATATAATTAGTTTTTATGGAATGAAAACATAATGACACAGCATTCATAGAAATATGATATCAATATTCATTTGTCTATCTCCTGTATGTTTGGCCAAATTAGGTAAACAACCTATTTGTCCAAGAAAAGTACAATTCAAATTATATATATATATATATATATATATATATATATATATATATATATATATATATATATATATATATATTACAATATACAACAATTGGCACTTGAAAATATATTAAAGCCATCTTCACATACATATATACATACATACATACATACATACATACATACATACATACATACATACATACATACATACATACATACATACATACATACATACATACATACATACATACATACATACATACATACATACATACAAACATACATACCTACCTACCTACATACATACATACATACATACATACATACATACATACATACATACATACATACATACATACATACATACATACATACATACATACATACATACATACATACATACATACATACATACATACATACATACATACATACATACATACATATAGTCATTTCTTTAAATATTTGTTTATACACCAAGACGGAAGATCACTTTAGTTACTTTGTAGGCATCTTGACATTGACGATTTAACAAATGTAGGATAGGAATGACGCTGTTCCTGTGACCAAAGTGGTTAGAACATCCGCATCGGATGCGGGAGGTCACAGGTTCGAACCTTTGCCGAGTCAAACACTTTTAAAAATGTTATTAGCAGCTGCTTCGCTATGCTCTCAGCATTTAGAGTTTAGTATTAGGACTGGTCGGTCTGGTGTCAAGATAATAACAATAATTATAATAACGAGGACTTTATATAGCGCCAAATCTGTAGAAGCTCTAAGTGCTTTACATAATTTGACAACGCTTAAAAGGAATTAAAACAAAAACAACATATAATGATATGATTACAAAAATAGAAACAATCACCACAAAAGTAGAAACAGAAAAATATGCTGTAAATTTTTACGGTAAGGATACGTTATAAGGATACATTATTATGTCTTTATGACTGCTCTTGCAGTTAAAATAGATGAGTTTTAAGAGCGGTCTTAAATGAGATCACTATGTCTTTGTGTCAAAGTGCAGTGGGCAATTCGTTTCACGTTGCTGGGCCCAGGTATGCAAAAGAACGCTGTCCATATGATTTCAGCTTCAGTGGAGTGTCAGAAGAGGAGCGTAAGCATCTTGCAGGTTTATACATGGGTGAGGTCATATAGGTATTTTGGACTGGATCCCGTCAGTGAAACATAGCACAGAGAACAAATTTTGTGTTTAATTCTGGATCGTATGGATAGCAGCGAACAGGTGGCTCTGATCGTGGTACTCTAAGGATGATCCGAGCAACAGTGTTTTGAACTTTCTGAAGTTTCTGAAGTAGATATGAGATAAACCAGACAGATTTGAGTTACAATAGTCCAGTCTTGAAAGTACTAAGGAACAACCAAGTGTCTTAGTGGCATCAACTGACACTTACTTGCGAATGGAGCTGATGCGTCTCAGCTCAAGATATGCAGCCTTGCATATGTTCATGACATGTAGATGCAATGTGAGAGTACTGTCAAGAGTGGCACCAAGGTTTCATACTGACTGCTTGATTTTAATGTTGCTAATATTTATTGTCTGAGGTAAAGGATGTGAATGAGAAAGTCTTTGTGTTGTAATCAGGATGGCTTCAGTTTTATCATCGTTTATCTGCAGCTTGTTACATGTCATCCATGATTTCACATCAGAAATGTACCTACCTATAATGCGGTTGATAGTTTCAACTTCAGCTGGATGAATAGATTTGTAAATTTGGGTATCATCAGCATACAATTGGTGAGGCACTGGATGATGATTTAAGACACGTCAGAGTGGTTGAGTGCATAGAGTAAAGAGAACAGGTCCAAGAAGAGACCCCAGTGGAACAGCACAGCATATATCAACTGGGCTGGAGTGTATCCATTTGCGGACACAATTTGTATCCTGTTGACGAAGTAGGACTTGAACCATGGTAAGGCCGTATCGTAAATGCCAAATACATGCTGGAGACGGTGAAGTAACATATCATGCTCTATAGTGTCAAATGCTGCAGACAATTCAAGGAGATTGAAGAATGTAGTCTTTGAGCTATACAAAGCAGAGAGAAGGTCGTTGACTACTTTCGGAAAAGCAGTTTCAGTAATGTGGCGAGGGCGATATGCAAACTGTACATTGCTAAGACGAATGTTTGAATTCTGATGAGACACAATTGGGATAGAACAACTTTTTCTATGACTTTTGACATGAATGGGAGATTAGAAACTGGGCGGTAGATCTTTATATCATTTTATGGTCAAGTGTTGATTTTTTCAACAGAGGATTTACAATGGCAGTTTCGTAAAGTGAATGAATTCCCCAGATGAGAGAGACGTGTTAATGACATTAGTTAGTGGGGGCAATATTGGATCCAAGCACTCTGGCAGCAGTGATGTCGGAATCGGATCCAGTTCACATGACTTTGTTGTACTCATCATCACGATTTTACGTACTAAATCCATAGAGACAGGTTCAAATTCTGCTAACTGTTAACGCTGAAATTCTGTTTCGCAACTGTATGGTGATGACGAGTCAACTGAAATTGTGTTGTCAAGTTTGTCTCTGATGGTTTGTACTTTGTCACGGAAGAAATTTTCAAACATGTCGAGTAGAGAGAAGATAGCTGAAAGTGGTGTACATTTTTCCTTGACAGTAGCTTGTTAATAGCTCTTTGCAGCTGGAACTTTCTTTGATCTTAGTACTGTAATGGGTCGATTTCGCTGCATGGACTATGTTTGTGACATTCTTTTTAGCAGCATCATAAATCTGCTTATGAATAGTGAGTCTGGTGGAAAGCCAAAGCCTCTCAGCTTTACGACGGTCTCTTTTTAAGTTTTAGCAGTGCGAAGCTGGTCCCTAACACTGCTATATCACGGATAACACTTCTGAATTGTTACTTTGCGGTTGCTAGGGCAGTTATCAAGTTGTTCTGCTGTAGTAGGTAAGCTAATTGTTAGGTTTGTTTGGATGTCGTGCATTAGTTTGGTTTTATTTATCATAAGGAGGTTTTCTTTATAGCGAATAAAGGTGGTGGGTTATGGACTGATACGTCAAGATGGCATATAATGCAGAGGTAAACTGATGAAGTTCGTGGGACACCAGGGAGGATTGAAGAATAATATCATCAGGTCTGTAAAAAATGAAATCTAAAATGTGACAATGTTTATGGGTGGGTTGGCTAACAAATTGTTTGAGGTTGAAAATGTGAATGGAATCTTGGAGTTTCGATGTGCATGGATTTTCGGGACAATCAAAGTGAAAGTTGAAATGTTCAAGAATAATTAGGTTGCCAGCTATCGAATTTCCATACTCCAGGAGTCGGAAACTTCTCCAAAAAGAGAGATTCTTTTAGCTTGTTTTTTTTCTACTAGGAGGAGGGCGGTAGAGGTAGAAAAAATGGAGTGACCTTTGTTACTGTGTGAGTGTAGTTTGGACTAGTTGAAATGATGTGAAAGCAAAATTGAAAGTTGAAGTGTAGTTGAGACGGTTGATCTTGGAGTTCTTTGCGATGACAGCAATTCCACCTCCGCGGGAGTAGACGTCACTATAAACTGCAACACAGCAGACACATCGTAGCGATATGACTAAAAAATATTAAAGCTACGTTAAAATTCCAAATCACACACACACACACACAAACACACAGTTTCGTCATTTGAATAGCCAGTAGCCGGTGTGCTTATTGTCTTACACTTGTGTTTCCATGCTTTATCTGATTCACGAAACCGACTTAAACAGAAAACGAAACTGATACCCTCGTGATATGCTGCTATCAATTTCAAATCAACGACGATAAAAATGTGATTTCAACGGACATAATTCATTAAACATATCGTCCTACACTCGAGATTCCGTACTTTGCCTGATTCACGACACTGACTCAATCAGGAATCGAAACTGAAACTCTCAAGATATTCCGCTGTCAATTTCATATCAATGTAAAACAAAATAAATGGCATCAATCTCGCAAATACTGAGTCAAATGTAAAATATCGACGCATCCTTGCACTTTGTACATTGATCATATTATTTATTTATGCAATGTTTTGTTTGGCTGTGTCATTGTATCTTAATGTATTCAAACTTCATTGTACTTTATTATCTCTTAATCGCAACCATATTTGAGCGCATCGAACACGTGGATTTTTAATAACACAAATTCATTCAACCAAATTCCCGCTCTTTTAATGATAAGATTTTGTTTCGTCCATGCCGTGGGCTTTTAAAAAGACAAATTCTGTGGAGACACATGTCTCCTATTATTGCATGACCTGTACGGATCAACAACTTATAGCATGGAACCAAATCCTTATCTGCATCTCCAAGTTAACTTAGCAATTAGTCTATATTATATCAATATAACAATATATATATATATATATATATATATATATATATATATATATATATATATATATATATATATATATATATATATATATATATATATATGGTGTTCCCTTGGTTAACGTGATAGCTGTCAAAATGTATGCTTAATTTAGCAATTTGTCCAGGATCTTGCTAAACTTCAAATTTACTATAAATTTGGTTAGAATTATTAAAAATGTATCCGTTTAAATATTCATAATTCATTAATGTATTTTAGGTCATGAAGGGCAATATCTTTGTATAAGATGATAAAACTGGCGAATAATAGCACTAATCGGACATCATATAAACGAATCTTCACACTATTGTATTATTATAGTACAAAAAACAGTGCTGCCTAAGTATTTTATCAGTAAGCCCATTAAACGTCGATCTTTACCCATTACTTAAAAGAGCACGCTAATTTCGAATTTTTTTTCAACCGTTTCAAAACGAACTCAACAGGTAGTTTGATTAAATTTAAAATAAAAAGTTTGCTGCTTATAACTTTTGAAAGTTGTTAGGTCGTAGGAAATTTAAAGATAAAAAATGTATTGATTATCGAATTCATCAAAATCTGATTCCCTAAAGATTAACATCGACTTGGGGCCAATGAAGCAATAAAACTGTGATCCACGTTTACGTATTAGCATGGTAATTGCTGGTCAGTTTAATGCTGATGAAGTATCTGTAATTGTAGAAAATGAAAAGTCAAAGTGCTCGCGATTTCCTTCCTGGACTGTTGCATCATATATATTTTTAAATAAATACAACCACCAAAAATCGGACGCTGTAGGGTTTCATGTTTGTTTTTGGACGGACGTACGAATGAATGGGCTTAAGAAAAGACGGAGTAATTTGTTTGAACAAGGAAATCGGTGGAAAAATTTAAACCAAACCAAACAAAAACATACCCTAATTTAATGCTCGCTATATTGAGCGGTGGAGGGCAAAGTGCAAACGGAAGCCAGGCGACAGTTACGTATAAACATTAAAAATGAAGATGAAATTGGCTTATTCAAGCTTGAAGCATATTTAGTTTACTTGACAAAACGTGCATTCGTTAAATTCAGTCCTGAAGCGAAATATGTTTTCGATAAGAATATGATCTCTTTGACTCGTTGTGAATACCTGCTTACTGGTCTGTGTGTCTGCATCTCTTTATTGACATTTACTCTCTCAGCTGATTCGTCTTGGTTACTTCAATGACGTCCCGAGATTTGTGTTCAGCTTTTGTAAGTATTTTTATGTGTCCATTGGTTGTTGTTGTTGTTGCTGGGCTTAACACCATTTTTCAGCACACGATGGGCTATTCATGGCGGCCAGTATTAGTGGTGGAGGAAGAAACCGGGAAATCACTGGAAAGAACCACCGATCCACGAGAAGCTACTGGCAAGCTTTCTCACATATCCACATTCGCCGAATCCTAGACTCGAACCCACGCAGACAGAGGTAAGATGGCAGTGATCCGTAACGGACAGCGCTTTAGACAACTCTGCCACTCGGGTCCCATGTGTCCATTGGAAAGATTGTCTTGTTGAGAATTGTTAATGTATTCATACTTAATTATAAAAAAATCTAATTACGAATATTGGAAAAAATACCAAGACTCAATTTAGTACGAATAATTTTATCTACCTAAAATTCAGGTATAATGAAGAATTAATATTCTTGTGTCAGAATCAGCTGTGATTTTGTTCAAAAGTACCAAAATAATGCACTTTTTTTGTTAATTGTATCGTGACATTGTGATATTCTGCTTTATTGTTTCAGTTGTTACAAAAAAGATTTAAATTTTTTACTATGTATATGCTTTAGTGTATCTCTGCTTTTTAGTGAAACGGAGAAATTAATGAATACAACAGGATAATTATGTAAAGATCTGCTTCAAATTGATTATTTTATTTGTCAAAAAATTGATTAAAGTACCTAAAATGGCTCTCAATTAATATTTATGTAAAAAATGATCTTATTTGTTTTCAGTAAAGTCTCGTATGTTTATTTGATATTAATTTTTAATCATTTAAATTATTAAAGTTTATCCAATAATTTAAATATTGAAGTTTATCCGTTCTCTATTATTTTCCACTTTTATACGACAGCGAGTATTGCTGTATACAATTAGAGACTGACTAATGTTGAAAACCTATTGGCAATTTAAGGTATATACCAATTATGTGAAAGTTGTCTATTGCTACCCAAAAATTGCTTAAGACAAAGCAAACGACTTTCACATAGCATGATTTAGCCTATTATAATAATATGGGTACAACTCTTACATTGTAGGACTAATATATGAGCAAGATATGTAGCCACTACCAAAATTATAAATGTAAAAGAACAGCTGGACAAATAGGGTATAAAGAGTAATATGTGAATGTATTTGGCACCTTTATAACGCTAGCATACTTTTTAAAGATAAAGACACATAGAGCACAAACTTCTTGACCCCTGCCCTGGCAGCAGACTACAACAGGTCTTTTTTTCTTGTTTCAATACGATAAATGCAAAATGGCCGGTAGATAAAATAAAGAAAATTTACTGCACCACTCTTTTTCAGTATAGAAGTTACATACATATATAGTCACGAGGCAGCAGATGATGTGTGATGCCCACGTATTATGGATTTTGTTATTGCCCGGATCCAGTAAACAATAGAATAAAATATGAAATTAGTGGATGGAACAACATAGACCTGGGCCGAGATATAGAAGAGAACAACACGAACGTCGTATGCAAAATATATAAATTTAATGAATTACCCAAACAAAAATGAAATTAAACATGACATGTGAATGCTTAACATCTCTCAGAAATTGAGTAACAAGATGTATGCGAAATTCAATTACCCGTTGTTATATTGAAATAAAGAATTTCATCATATACTCAAATGACTGAATGAACTCAAATTGACGCATGTCATCACCTGGCTGTTTCAAACTTTACCACGTCGCTGTTGGTGATAGGTCATTGTTGCCGTATTTCTTTTCTCTTCCTATCCGATCATCATCTTTCTTGGTTGCAGAATGTGCTCTTTTCCACTGTGCAGTGCAGTATGGAGCTATTTTTCTTTCCAAAAGTATATAACACCGAAGTTAAATAAAAGTCAGGTTTTTTTCTTATCTTTTGATAAAACAATATTCACTCTTTTCTTACGTCAGATACTGTCTTATTGCACTTTAACAGAATTAACATATCGTCATTTCGGAACCTGATAATGATACGAACACCCTACCATCATAAATTAATGTCTTTTAGCGGCTACTTGCGTTCTTAACTGGAACTATAATATGTTTAGCCATCTCAGATAAACCACCACACGCCGCTGTTCGCTATCAATCATCAGCTGTGTCAGTAGGCATATATTCATATTGCTTTTGATATTTACCATGTCGAATTAATCCAATGTAAAGAATGACGATTTCCAATTTGCCTTTCACTTGGATTCAACAAGTGGTGTAATTTCAATGTACATGTGTGCAAACGATATTACTCTAAACTCTCAAGATTAAGGTCATTTACGGGATTATCAGGCAGTTACCAAATAGGATGAACTATGTCACAATATGTATGCGGAAATTAACTTGTACTCAACATGGCGTCGTGTTAGTGTGGACTGTAGCTTAAGCATGACAGGCGCAGAGAATGCCATTGTGAGGGCCACTGGTCACATTCAAGTTTTAAATTACAAAACAATGACTGAATTTACAAAGTTCTGTGCGATTTCATCACATTAAAAGTTTCCGTTATTGAAGTCTGAAGCCAGAATGTTTAAGCAAAATAAATTAGATGCACTAATGTCAAAGAAACATTTTATCGAGATGGTACTCGGGTTGTGCAAACAGTATTTCTTTCTTTTCACAATCCACTGCAAGTAAAGGGAATAATAGTATTTATCTAATGAAAGAAGATAGGAGAGGTAAGGGACATTATAAAGTAAGATATTCACACTGGAGTCTATAGTGTCATTCCCATGTCACGGATCTTTCACTAATAATAAAATAATACTCTCTCTCTCTCTCTCTCTCTCTCTGTCTGTCTGTCTGTCTCTCTCTCTCTCTCTCTCTCTCTCTCTCTCGTGTGTTTTAGTAATTGTAAGGCAGGCAAGGTGATTAAAAATTCTGCTTTTGATAGAAGGATTGAAGAAGGGTGAGCATTATATTGGGGTAGAGATTTTAACTTTAGTATTGCTAATGTGTATGGTATAAGCGTTTCGTTTAAATTAGGAGACAAGGGGAGAATGCTTTTAACATTTTTATAATAAGTATCTTTGAGATGTTTTAAAAGGGGTTGTTTTAACTGATCTTGATCGTTTCGAAAGCGGTTAAACAAACTAACTATAGAACACTAATTTTGACATAGCACGCTACAACTAAATTACAATGTCAACAATTTTCCACTGTCACAATTATTTTGACTTTATGAATAAAACCGATAATTTTTTTTACATTTGTATAAAAATAAATCAATCAAACTTTGATCTCACCGTACTCTATCGGAACATCTGCTATCTGGCAAACGCCAAATAATTTGTCCTGAATTTTGTAGATAACTAAACGAAAATAATTTACTTGACTTGTTATTCTGGTTATGAAAAACGTCGATTTAATTTTCATTTCCTGGGTCTAGACAAACACACATTGACAACTTAAATAGATTGATACTGTGAAACCTATGAACCAGTTTTCATGATAATGTATCCATGCAGACTAATTCACATTTCCTTTCAAATTAACTAAGAATAGAAAGACTCCTTATGTAAATCATATCATAAAATAAGATGTTTCGGTTATATGGCATTCATTTACGTAATGTGATGTATATTGTCATGTTAATTTCCCTTAAGTATCCGTAAATGTTTGACCCTATTAGGCATATAACTCCCGTTAGCCATTATAGTGCCACTATTCTATCTATTTCTTAAATGTGTATTTACTGCGTCATCGCTGTACACATATGCGATGACCCATTTGGCTGTATCCACAACACAACTAATGCAAACCCTTAATCTGAATGCTTGTTAAAGTAAGTGCAAGAAAACTGACCATGGAATGAACATGACATTCATTGATTAATTTTTGATACATTAAGTTGAAACAAGAAAGATTTAGTCAGTCATTTCTGTCAATAATGTCGGACTGTGGTAGATGATGATCAGCAAATGTTGAAATAGGATCGTATCAGCTCAATTACGTTACGAAACAGATGTAAGTTGTAGACCTCTTACGATATGAAGAAGTTAAGTTCTGCTACTTATTCACCTAAATCATTGTATGATACGTGAGATTTAGGGTTATTCGATAATTAATTTCCTTTATTTCTTTCCTGTATAATCTTTATATCGACTTGATACCCTTTATTTGTTTCCTGTATAATCTTTATAGCAACTTGATACCCTTTAATGGTTTTCTGTATAATCTTTATATCGACTTGATACCCTTTATTGGTCTCCTGTCTAATCTGTATGTCAGTATGATACCATTTAGTGGTTTCCTGTGTAATCTTTATATCACCTTGACACCCTTTAATGGTTTATATCAACTTGATACAATTTATAGGTTTCCTGTATAATCTTTGTATCGACTTGATATTTTTTATTGGTTTACTGTCTTATCTGTATGTCAGCATGATACCATTTCTAGGTTTCCTGTATAATCTTTATATCAATTTGATACCCTTTAAAGGTTTCCTGTCTAATCTTTATATCAACTTGATACCCTTTATTTGTTTCCTGTGTAATCTTTATATCGACATGATACCTTTTATTGGTTTACTGTCTTATCTGTATATCAGCATGATACCATTTATAGGTTTCCTGTATAATCTTTATATCGACTTGATACCCTTTAATCATTTCCTGTATAATCTTTATATCGACTTGATACCCTTTATTGGTCTCCTGTCTAATCTTTATGTCAGTATGATACCATTTATTGGTTTCCTGTGTAATCTTTATATCACCTTGACACCCTTTAAAGGTTTATATCAACTTGATACAATTTATAGGTTTCCTGTATAATCTTTGTATCGACTTGATACCTTTTATTGGTTTACTGTCTTATCTGTATGTCAGCATGATACCATTTCTAGGTTTACTGTATATTCTTTGTATCAACTTGATACCCTTTAATGGTTTCCTGTCTAATCTTTATATCAACTTGATACCCTTTATTTGTTTCCTGTGTAATCTTTATTTCAACTTGATACCCTTTAATGGTTTCTTCTATAATCTTAATATCGACTTGATACCCTTTAATGGTTTCCTGTTTAATCTCTATGGCAACTGGATACATGTCAACTCGTGCCTGCGCAAGATTACCTAAATTGTATGTACATATAAAAAGTATTTTTTTAGATAATACTATAATACTGTATGGTATGTTGAACATTTCAAGAAATATATTTGGATAATGTTTTATAAATATATCTGATTATCAAGTAGAATTAATATGTATTGGCGCGGCATTGAAAACTCGTCTTATACACGTTTACATGGGTATTAACATTCTTTTGAATGTATGGTGTAAATCGCAAACTCCTTAAGCATAAATTCTAAAGCGAAGAAAATTACTTCTAGGGAAGGCTATTATGAATCTATCAACGAAAGTGTTTTCCTTTTTTGTCAATCCGTCTTGAAGCTAAACGGTCACTACCTTTAAAATTGAACGTTAAATCTATGGATGTCAGCAATACAATAAAATGTTGATTATGTGTATTAATCCAGCAACAAGTATCAAAGAACATTTTAATGGCACACAAGGTATTAATAACGAGTGGTTTCATAGACAAGATAGATTTTTGAATGCGATGAATAGTTATATTATGATAAGACCTTTATCATAATCTTCTTCTCATTCTCTACTAATATAAGGAAACACCGGTATCTTTATGAGATGCCTTCACATGATGAGAGAGAGAGAGAGAGAGAGATAGAGAGAGAGAGAGAGAGAGAGAGAGAGAGAGAGAGAGAGAGAGAGAGAGAGAGAGAGAGAGAGAGAGAGAGAGAGAGAGAGAGAGATAAGAAAGTTCGGATCTCTTAAGATAAGGTGTTACGCATAACGCTGTAGATACGGCTACATCATGGGGAAAGCTCTGGCAAAGCAAGAGATGATACACGATATTCTGTAAATGGTACACGCCTCTTTGAGTTCTGACGAAACAGACTGATCTTGTTGAAACACTCAAGATACATACTTACATTAATATGAATCCACATAACTTAAATTACGGATTTAAGAGATACATACAAAACTATGATATTAATTTGCTTACCAGCATCATACATTTGTATAATTTCTGCCTTTTAGAATATCATACAGATAATTACATATTTCAGACTAATACCGCAATCAGTTAGTAACAAATATATTTGACTGAATTAAATCTAAAATACCAACATATTAACTCTACTATTTAAAGAGTATCTCATTTCTGAATGAAGTATTACTGAGTATGAAGTTGGTAGCGAGCGTTGCCATTTACAATAATCAACTATACAAATTAAAAGCAAATATAAGTTCTTCTAACTATTAAACTTTTCAATACATTATAAAAAGAACAGTAGAGATTTATTAAATTAATCTAATGTTGCAAATGTACTGATCTTAGACTGAACTCTTACTTTAAAATCTTAACATCAAAATCTTTATGATATATAGAAAATTGTACACAGACAGTAGAGCTTACCTGTAAATGATACAAGCCTCTTTGAGTTCTGACGAAACATACTGATTTTGCAACTTACCTGGCTTCTTATACAGTCTCTAGAGATGCGGCCAAATATGGTCATACTTCTGTCTCAGTACTTGGGTTTCACCCGAATCTCAAAGTGAGATTTCATCGTTTCTTACCGACTATCGTCTGGGTCTATATGTCATCAGACAGATTTTTTTCATGAACACGTGAAACGTTCTTAATATACTCAACAGGAAGGAATCTCGCGCACTATTGCTGCTGAGTTGTAAATTTGCCAACTTAAGTATTATAAAATGTATAAGATCTCACATAGAAAAACAAACTCTTTATTGAAGTAGTACACAATTATACTACAATAAATGAAAAATTGTTTTTAAAACAATTTGCTGAAAAATTCCATCCTACCATTTATATTGCTAGTTGCCTTCTGTTTCAACAATGCAGATTTCCCTGGAACAGCTCTACTTTCAGGAAAGGTGTGAAACATGTTCAAATATTTTAATTTTGGCCTAATACAAACGTACAGATCTAAGTTATAGAGAAATGTAAATCAAACTAGCTATTTTAGGAGAATTCTACAAATTTTATCATCTACTCAACGTGGAAACGTGACATATTTCTACTAAGAATGTCTTTGTTTATAATGAAATCAGTTATCAATTTATTCCTGCGGAAATATTTCCTCAGACATTAGCCATTATTTATCTAAATCTCACGCTAGACCCAAATAATGAGCATTTAATATTGGCTTTAAAGTTTTTAAAGAGTATATTAATTCATCTCTTTCACCGGTTGATGTATTTCTGAGATCACAATTCCCTATCTTTCATTAAAAAATGAAAAATCAAAATCAGAGATTGTTTAAGTCGAGATGCATGCTGTGAGAAAACAATATTGTCATTAGACACATAAAGAGAAAATGTCATTAAACTGCAAGTGCACACTCACGTATACAGAAGTACAATATTGCTTTATTTCAGTATATTTTCTGTAATTATGCATTCATAAGACATTTTCCTATGTAATTTGAATTAGTGTAGTATCGTTCGCGTATTGAGCAAATATGTGAAAGAGATCTATATTGTACAAGTCTTTATATTTCTGTATAAATGGAGGTGGTATATATATTTAAGTGTGTTCTTAACTTTTGTTCATTATTTTAAGTTGTACTTTGGATAATGTATACATACTCAAGTTTTGGCAATGCTCTTAAGTTGTGAATAGAACGTTTACATATCATTTGACATCAAAATATTCTAGACCAGGTTTGTTTATAATTAGTTTTGAATTTTTTGTTGGTTCATTGTCCATGGAAATTAGTCTGAATTTAGGACAAAGTTAATTGTTTACTTTGCCATCAATATGAACTTGTGGTATTGTATACTGCATTTATATAAACAAGAGTGTCAACATTTTTAATTTTTTTAAGATATCCTTGCCTAACATACATGTAAAGAAATTAATGTGTTTGTCATTGTAACACCTCAACCAATCAAACTTAAAACAAAATAAGAACACATATATATATCAATGGGCGTGGAGAATTGTTCAGCGCTTTCATATTCGAAATATTTAACCCAGTTTATATGTATTTTTCCTGCACTTGTGTATGGTGTTCATTTTTAGCCGTATTTTGTATTTAGTGATTATTGCAAACAGACTGGAAACGTATGTCTGAAAAGGGTGTTTATTTTTATCCCGTTTTTTAAATTGTTGATCCATTTGTAATTCATCTAATTTGGTAAATAGTCATTTTTCCTGAGCTGTTTCTTCACTGCAGTTGGATTAGGAGCTTCGTTAAACACTCTTACAATTTGATTTCTCGTTTGATCTTGTTCGAAATGGCTATTTGCTTATTTGTCATTTAGTTCCTTTCGCTTTCGTCACGTTTTAAATGCGCTTTAATTTACTTATATTGGTCCTCATCAAAACCTACCCCATGTTATATATCTGTGTGTTACGGAGTTGTGTTGGTCGTTAAACTTCCGGTGACCATTCAATATCTAATTGTCATTCTGTGAGCAAATGGGGAATCCTTACAATATGAATGGGACTAGGTATGAATTGGGGGAATCCTTACACTAAGAATGGGACTAGTGATAAATAGGGAATCCTTACAAAAAGAATGGAACTAGGAATGAAATAGGGAATCCTTACAATAAGAATGAGAATAGTGATAAATAGGGAATCCTTACAATAAGAATGGACTATGGATGAAGTGGGGAATCCTTACAATAAGAATGGGATTAGTGATGAAGTGGAGAATCCTTACAATAAGAATGGGACTAGTGATGAAATGGGTAATCCTTACAATAAGAATGGGATTAGTGATGTAGTGGAGAATCCTTACAATAAGAATGGGACTAGTGATGAAATGGGTAATCCTTACAATAAGAATGGGACTAGTGATGAAGTGGGGAATCCTTACAATAAGAATGGGACTAGTGATGAAGTGAACAATCCTTATAATAAGAATGTGATTATGGATGCAATGCAACTCAGATTTAAGTTTTATCTGGTTTATTAAGTGTCACAAACTTGTATGTTAATAAAATTTCAAGACTCAAATATCAGGTGCATCACTTCCAAATAATAACTCATTTAGTTTATATCACAGTAGTAGTGTGCAGTTGAATAATCATAAGTAATTTACCTTTTTTTGATAGCATTTATCAATGTCAAAGTTTAATGTTCAGAAGTTATAATAAAATTATTTTTTTACTTATAGACTTTGAAACATTGGCTAGCTTTTCATTAAATTCTTATAGGTTAATTTTAAACAAAGTCTTGAGAAAGATTCGATGGCTTTAACAATACTAACTGAAAGAGTAAGTACAAAGCCTTGAAAAACACTCAACAGCTTTACAATATAACAAATAACTATAGGAAAGAGCCTTGAGACACTCATTTGCTCTATATTCAAACCTACACTTATTATTATTATTATTATTATTATTATTATTATTATTATTATTATTATTATTATTATTATTATTATTATTATTATTATTATTATTATTATTTATATCATCATCATTATTATTATTATTATTATTATTATTATTATTATTATTATTATTATTATTATTATTAATATCATTATTATTATTATTAATATTATTATTTTTTTTATTATTATTATTATTATTATTATTATTTATATTATTATTATTATTATTATCATCATTATTATTATTATTATTATTATTATTATTATTATTATTATTATTATTTATATCATTATTATTATTATTATTATTATTATTATTATTATTATTATTATTATTATTTTTATTATCATCATCATCATCAGTATTATTATTTCAATTAAATTGTGTCAAACATCATTATTTGAACAAGGTCTGCAAGTAAGACTTGACTTGACCTCACAGGGTCATGCTAATACTGTCTGAATAAACAGATATTTAAGCT
The DNA here is from genome assembly GCA_016746295.1 of Potamilus streckersoni. NCBI lineage: Eukaryota > Metazoa > Mollusca > Bivalvia > Unionida > Unionidae > Potamilus > Potamilus streckersoni. The sequence goes on from JAEAOA010001325.1 coordinate 2,741,088, forward strand.
TATGTTTCTGATATAAAACATGACAATGAATGAATAAATGTTGATGAAGATTTAGGAAACAAATCATTGAAATTAATAAACTTGGATGCATCATGAAAAAAATTAAAGAAAAAGAAGCTAATATTACAGAAAGAAAGAAATTAACAAACAGAAGCAGCCGAAATTACCTAATTCAGAAGATAAGAGACGAGAATATCCCCCAAACTGATAATATGCAAATTTCAGCCAGAGAAATGTACATTCTATAAACAGCTACTTAAACATTGGTGACAAACAACAACAGACTTTACTCTATTTACCTGAGCAACACTGGCCACCCAAGTAGTGATGATGGCACCCCCCCCCCAACAACGAAATTTCAAACTGCACAGCAACAGACTGTATAGTATATTAAGTTCCCAAATGTGTAATATTCAATAGAATCAGATTTATCAGCAACCCATTATACGGATCAAAAATCACCGTACACAATATGCTTGTTATAAACCTCCCGCAAAATATGAACGAGAACGAAATCCCGACCTGGGTCAACTTCTTGCAACAGGCGACTTCTCAAACAGGGCCCACACAGCGGAAACGAAGGAGAATTATTGAAAGTGACACTGATAGTAAATAGGTATAGGGATATTTGGACATTAACGATATCAGCCAAATGTAGTTAGGGTTAAATTGTTTCATAACATCTTGCAACTTCATTATTTTGATGTTTCTGGCTCGAATCGTAGTCTCCTATATATGTAAACAGCCGTCCTGTTATTGTTCATGACGACGAACTATGCATAGTCAATGTTGGCATGGACATTATTTTATAAATAATAAAATGTTAACTATCATCCATGTGTTTTCATTTCTTTTAATATTATGAAAGGAAAAGTAAAGCAATTAACATAAATGAAATGTACACGATATTAAGAATCACTATATAACTTCTTTTTTGAGCGTACATGTATACGAGGGGATTTGAAGAGTTAACTCCCCTACAGTGAACTGTTTATGACAGTCAGGTTTATCTCCCTTATAAAATGAAACTAAGTGGTATAATGAAAATATATGCATAGTATGTAAGCTATATAAATGATATACCACTCGCTGCATAAATTTTTAATTAAAAGTAAACTCAACAAGTTTCGTTTCCTTTTGATGAAAAATATATCTCGTAGTGTATCTGTGATATAGCGTACAGCATACATACTATGCATATATTCTAGATAGATAGATAGATAGATAGATAGATAGATAGATAGATAGATAGATAGATAGATAGATAGATAGATAGATAGATAGATAGATAGATAGATAGATAGATAGATAGCGTGCCTTTATCGCTATCAGTTCAAAATTATGAAGTCTTTGAACGCGAGATGTTTACTTAAATTTCGTTCATATGTGCACTAGACTTAGCGCTGTCGCAATAAAGAAATGTGCACATGACCTGGTCAATTAACAACAGCGATTGTGCTTTAATATTTGCTTGGACGGGCAAAGAAGACGCTTAGTACATTGATATATTTTGTTCGTGTATGCTGGGGGGGGGAGAGGTGCAAGCTCAGATTGTAGAGTGTCGGATACGTTATCTAACGGTAGCTGGTATGCTGCCTCATTGAGTCAATAGGAAAACTACGTACCTTCCTATTCTTCAGCGTGATAAAGATAATAATGTAGAAAACGTGCTGTTCATGCGAATACAAGTGAACATAAAAGATGTACCAGATGTTTATTACGACCTACATAAATTGTTCTTAAGAACTACCTAAAAGCCTGTGATTTGAATATAGTTATTTATTTTCGATTATACATCTATTCATGCAAACACAGTGTGAGTAATTAACATTCCATATAGCCAGGCACTGAGGATACGCAGAATTTGCTCCGACGATGAAAGATTCCTAGAAAGGTCTGAAGAGCTGGCTAAACATTTAATTTACCGAGGCTACGACAAAGACCTGATTGCGGAGGCAATCCAAAGAGCCAAACAAACAAACCGTGATGACCTACTCAGATATGGACAGAAAGAAAAGGTTGATAGGATACCATTTATTCTGACCTATCACCCAGACAATCCCAAAGTAGGTAAAATCATCGCAAACCACTGGCAAACCGTGCAATCGTCAGACATACTAAACCTAATACTTCCGAACAAACCTGTAGTAGCTTACCGGAGACCAAAAACCCTAAAGGACATCCTAGTCAGGGCAAAGCTAACGCCAATCGCTAGTCAAAACCAACCTAGTCAATCTGGACCCTGTGGCGATAAAAGATGCAAAACCTGCCAACATATGATAGAGACCAAGACATTCACTAGCACAGTGACTAAAGAAAAACTAAACATACATGGTCCAAACAAAACGTGCAAAACAGAGAATGTGATTTATCTCATCACATGTAAGATCTGTGGCCTTCAGTACGTCGGAGAAACTGAAAAGCTACACAAAAGGATAAACCTTCATAGATCTGATTGGATGACAAAAAAGCTGTACAGAAGCCCGGTCGCAGAACACTTCTCCTTCTCTAGTCACACTTTTAGTGATATAATACTTATCGCTATTGCTAACAACCACAGCTGGAGTTCCGAAACCAGGAAGGAAAAGGAATCATACTGGATACGCCGCCTTAGAACATTGAAACCAAGCGGTCTAAACCAAGAAGACTAGAAAATGAAAACTATGCACTAGTAGAATTTAACATTTTCTAAATCTTCTTATTATCCTTCAATTTTTACTATAAGAATAACCGGTATAGAATCAAATATCCGGGATATAATCTGCGTTACATATGTACAAAAAGCAAAAATAGATGTCGCTTTGGCTTGTAGACTTTTAGGGAATTATACGTTTTCAGTTTCCGCAACTAGTCTATACAAGACTATATATATATATATATATATATATATATATATATATATATATATATATATATATATATATATATATATATATATATATATATATATATATATATGTTTTGTATTTGCCTTTGTAAAAGACTCATTAAGAGTCGAAAGCGCTTAGGCTAGTTAGTTACTAGTTTCGTACTATTCGTCGTCAGTTTATTGCATCTATTTTAATTAATCCCTGGCACACGTGATCCCTTGGTGGATCCAGTACGCTTGAAAGGGTTGTTATTCGCCATATGATTTGTATTCTTTATATATATATATATATATATATATATATATATATATATATATATATATATATATATATATATATATATATATATCTCTCTCTCTCTCTCTCTCTCTCTCTCTATATATATATATATATATATATATATATATATATATATATATATATATATATATATATATATATATATATATATATATACATAAGATCGCACCCAGCAATAACTTTTCTTCCATTTTCCGATAGAACTCCACAGTGTACGAACATTTTATTTTTGTCGGCATACTATATACATTTCTCATGTTGGTAAATCGCTGTAATACTCGTTCTGATGTATTATGCCAGAATAACTCCTTGCGCTACAATACAGATACAGTTGATACCTCTTGTGACCGTACACAATTCCACCAACAATATGATATGAGAGTAAAATGAGAGTAAAATATTGTATCTTTGGTGATGTCAACTCCAGAGAGTATAGTTCTGCACCTTTGACGATATCAACATACTACTACTTTGGAGAATCCAAATATTCAACAATTCATCTTGAAACGTCGTCAAAAATTATGCCGTACATTCAGAATATCAAATGCTATTACTATATTTCCAAAACATCTCCTGTTCGCTATCTAGAAAAATTTAACAAACGCCATATTTTATATACATTTGGTTGATATAACATTAAAATGTCGACCCTTTTCGACCTTTTACCTAATAACAGTCATTTGATATGACGATTCTTCTGAATCAAGATAAGGTGTGATATAAAAATCTCAAATGAGAACCTCTATACTGTGATTTATACATATGTGTGGCGGAATATGCATAAATTTTACATTACTGCATCTTTTGACATGTTTTGATGTCATCGAGCCTCTTGTGTTTCATCATGTTCTGGTTCGTTCGACAGCGTCCCAATCGTGAAATAAAAAATATTTTTGTATGCAAAATTATTTTGCTTATACCCAAAATATTTTTGTGATTCTTGTTTTCTTTTATTAATTTATGTTCTGAATAAAAGAAAGCAAAATATATATGCATTGGTCTGGAGAGAAAAATCTCAACTCTTTGAGTTAGAACTCGTGGACATTAACTATATTCCTGCATAGTTGACCTCCATGGGTGAACTTTTGTGTACGGACCCTACAGTTACACTTATGAAGGATTTATATAAAATATATTCTCTTATTTGTTGCCTTCGTTCTATCACCATTTCTTGTTTACTATCCCACTTTTAAAGCTAAATTGCACATGACAGCAAGAAAACACTACACTAAGATCATATCATTACGCTACCTGTAAATGGCGTCGCAATAAATAGCCAAAACTAAAAGAAGATATATTACGTTACCTGTTAGTGACTAATAGAATATATTTGGGTATGGTTACAGAAAGGGAAATCCCAGTCGCGGGGTTAAATTTAGTTTTTGTCTCCTCAAGAAACTAAGCCTGTGTACTAATAAATAGACCACTCTTGAGCAGTAAGTACAGGTATTTCCTAAACAATGTTGGATTTAACTGGGGCTGGTTGGGAGTGTTTGACAAAGTTTTGATGAATTCGATACATTTAGTTACATTTAATGACGTTAATCTGAAACTTAAGTAAGTTATAGATACGATAAAATTAGCCATAAATTGCTTTAGGAGTAACTTGCGTTAGAATCAACAAATCATCCGTGAATATTAATACCATTAAAGTGGCAGGAGCGGCTCCATTTTTCAACAACTGTTGAAGAAGTAAACGAAACGAGCAAAATTTTAAATATGATACAAAACTAAACAGCATGAATTAATTTTAAATATGACACAGAAGCTTCAGCTTCAGTACACGTGAATCAATTATCTTAGATCATACTTCAACAAAATATTGTTCATGTAAACAAAATATCCACAACTTGATTCATATATGTTATGCCCAAACAACAATGTTTTCCTGTGTGCATTTCTTCACTATCACAACACACAGCACAAATAAAGAAAAAGGTTTTCTGTATATCTTTCCTTGCATACAAACTGCCCATATCTATATAACGTACCCAAGAAACGTGTTTATTCTTTAATTTGTACGGATTAAAAAAGAATTGAGAAATATGTATCAAATGAAACTTTGGCAGAGTTCAAGTGCCGATAGTATTACCTCTTTTAAACCTCTAGTAAATAAAGCACGGAAGAAACTAATCAGTCATGAATGCAAATTCAAAACCGAGAGTCATGCTTCTAATAATAACTACACATCTGTTCCACGGATGCGCTCATGCAATAATCTGACACTTCAATTTAGTGTTAATAAGTATTTGATGTTTCCACCCCAGCAGTTCTCTCTCTCTCTCTCTCTCTCTCTCTCTCTCTCTCTCTCTCTCTCTCTCTCTCTCTCTCTCTCTCTCTCTCTCTCTCTCTCTCTCTCTCTCTCTCTCTCTCTCTCTCTCTCTCTCTCTCTCACACACACACACACACACACACACACACACACACACACACAGATACACAAACAGATAGGGATATGCGATGTCAAATATGAAATCAATGAGAAAATTTAAGTTTCAACGACCTTAATAATGGGAGCATGATGAGAAATCCTAGTTAGGTGTCTTTCAACGTAGTTCACATATTTGATAACATTGTGGATTTATAATGAGCACGTGTAATGTTTTCTGATGAGGAACTCGGTATGCATCTCCGCTCATTAGTGATAACAACAACGAAAACACTGCCACATAATGAACGGAGACTTAAGAGCAAATGAATGCATCATGAAAGTGCATTGTTTAAAAAATAACACCCGAGTGTTTGCAAAAGTCCCTGCGTTCAGTCCTCCTTCTTCCACGCACTTCCTAATTCTTTACTCTGTGGTCAAGTACCCGGACTTAATATTTTTAGAAACAAGTTTTAGTGTTGCACATTTGGATAAATCTGTTCATGCGCAGTAGCAGTAGGTTGGAATGGAGATCTCAATACCCAAGTTATTGTCCAGGTGCTAAGTCCTTGAGTGTATTATTACCACGGTGCTTGTGCCAGATGCATTTATAGAATCGTATTTGCATGCTCAGTAAATGTAAAGAGATAGATTCCGGGGGTCAATGTCAGTTTCTTTTCATACCCAGTAAGTTGCATATTTTGGTTATGGGTGGCTATTTAAATATGTTTTATGTTATTACGGTAGCTATGTCCCTGAGCAGCGGTAGATCCATTGGTAGAGCGTCGGACCCGAGTTAAAAGCCCATTAAGAAAACGATTAAAAACAACCACTGGGTTTAACAATAGACACAGGTTCTAATGTAAATAGCATGTCTGAATCGGACTTTTCAAGCCCAGTAGGAGATGAATGAATTGTTTGAGGATATATATATATATATATATATATATATATATATATATATATATATATATATATATATATATATATATATATATATATATATATATATATATATATATATATATATATATATATATATATATATATATGTTGCGTAACAAGGGTCTAAACCTTAATGCTCCAGGGATGTATACAGGGGACTTGCTCAAAACTTCATCTATTGTTGTGACCTAAGTCGGTCATCACACACACACACACACACACACACACACACACACACACACACACACACACACACACTAACGATCAGAAAATTATTAAAAGTTCATAATTTGGAAGTTATTCCAAACTGACGTAAACAAATTCCCACCAATTTATCCCCACCCTCAGTATCTGTTTAAAATTTAAACACATTTGTGTGGAATGAAATTTTATAGTGTAGAAGGAGTTTCACGATAAACAAAACACTTGTATGTTTATCGTACCAGTTCCATAATGATTTAAAATACTATAATAGCAATAAACAAACTAAAACCTCATATATTCAATTTTGGGGATTGTCTGAGAGTTTTCTGAGCATCTTTATTAAACACCCAAGAAAACCGAAATTTGTTAAAGAACTTTGAGGGGTCCCGAGTGGCCGAGTGGTCTAAAGCGCTGTCCGTTACGGATCACTGCCATCTCACCTCTGTCTGCGTGTGTTCGAGTCTAGGATTCGGTGAATGTGGATATGTAAGAAAGCTTGCCAGTAGCTTCTCGTGGGTCGGTGGTTCTTTCCGGTGATTTCCCGGTTTCTTCCTCCACCATTAATACTGGCCGCCATGAATAGCCTATCGTGTGCTGTAAAATGACGTTAAGCCCAACAACAACAACAACATAAAGAACTTTAAATCCTAACACAGCATTTAAACGCAGAAAAGGAAATTGCATAACCCTCAACACCCAAGGAGAAACCATAATATAAATGTCTCATTAAGCAATACACCGTCAAATCTCTGGTATAATACGCGCACATGTATAATTCGCAACCAGACTTTCTCCTTTCACTGAAATGCACAAATATTTACACCTATGTGTAATACGCATCCAGATATCTTGGTTTCGCTTGTGTAGATACACTAAGAACGCCAGTATTTAATCGGTGTATAATTGATCAATGTAAGCGCTTTAGCCTTCAGAACATTTCTAAAATTCATTTTGATGATCTTTTAGTGGACGGAATAGTATTAGTATCTATCACCAAAATATAGCTACCGGTATTCGATTCAAGTTACCCGGTAGTAGCATTGCAATCGTCGCTAACGGCAGCACGTGATAATATTAAAATAATTTAACTACACGTCATGAGTTCGAAGAACAAGCATCGTCACTACACAGAGCGGAAAAGTTGAAGATCGTTAGCTATGCTGAAGAGCATAGCAATCGAGAAGCAGGCAGAGAATTGAACATTAACGAAGCCAATATTCGACTGTGGCAAAAACAGAAAGATCACCTCGAGGCTTTAGGCTACCACGACAAAACGATGGCCAACCGAGGAGCAGCGGCATTTTATCCGGCGTTAATCAAATAGAATACTGGAATGGGTGACAGAAAGATGACTAACATAAAGCTACATCGAGGCATAATACGCACCCCGAGTTTAGAAAGAACATTTTCTTTAAAAAAAAAAACAACTGCGTATTATACCCGAGCTCTTGCGGTAATTAAGCATGGACTGTGATTGAATATGAAAATGTTTGATACAGACTTTAATTTGCTATGATGTTTGATACAGACTAATTTGCTATGATGTTTAGAGGTTTCAAGAATACAAAGCTAGTGGTGTGCAATAAAATACAACGGGGGATGAATATGAGTAGCATGATGTGAGGAATTTTAGCTCATAGGTCTTCTGCACTAAATGTAGTACTAGTGATCTAATTAAAAATGGTGTCTGTACCGTTTAATATCATTGAATACAGAAATGCAACTGTGAGGACAAAATACAAAAAGGTATGAGCGCGTGTCTTTTAAATGACAATATTTTATTCTTAATGACAACATATTTTTCTAATTTTGTTGTATTTATCCTCATGCTGTGTTCCACCGATATGAGCCATTCATATAAAATTCTATACAACGCTGAAATTCATGGACGTATTACTTGTCAAGTGTTTGTTTCCGAATTTTCATTCGACAAATACTTCTATTCATTTGAGGAGACATTTCAGACAGATATCACTCACATTGCTTTAAGAGCAGCAACATATCCACTATTCAATACAAAGTTTATATTGTCTCGAACAGTTATATAATATATGCAATAATAAAAAGTACTTTCAGTTTCAGAAAATCGGGTGCTATTAATATTATGCATACGTCATTACTACCGCATTTGATGAAATCAACCCAATGATATAATTGTATCAAATCTGGTCTATTTTGGTACTTAGAAGTTTATATAGTCATATCTGTTGCATCAGCTATGACGAAAGTAATTAAAATATACGCACTTTCATTATCCTGATAACATATTTTTTTCTAAAGCACATACACTACACACACACACACACACACACACACACACACACACACACACACTATCTAACGTTGTAGTCTATCTCCGACGACATTCGGTTATTTGTACTTTAATTAAAAGAGACGCGGATGTATGACAGCATTATGACACCCCGAATTCATGATATGGGAAGTTTTTAGTGTCTGGTCTGTCAAATTCACAAATATTTTCTTACCGTCCACTCATATAATCTGGACAAAACCGGAACTCAGATATATGAACAAAGGAGTAAAATACACATTTTGTACTTAACGTTCACATGGATAATATAAAGTAGATGAAAGTTTCATGCTTTCATTCCCTTTTAACATAAACTATACAGCTTTGTTTCAAGTAACGGTGGTTTTATTATGGTCCTTTATTCCCTTTTGACATACAATTTACAGCATCGTTTCATTGAACGAGGGTTGCATCATATCATGGTCAGTCATTCGCCTCTGTCATAAATTTCCAGCATTATTTCAACGATTGATGGTTAGGCCAGCATATTTCTCATCGATCGTAGGTCAATTGTTAAGTAACCGATCGGATGGAATAGTTGGCAGTATTAAACAAAACAGGTGCTAATTTCCATAAGTGTTGTGAAGTCCATATGAATGGAAAAAATCATACCAACCAATCATATAAGCTGTTTTAAAGATATGATCAATATATCTCAAACATTCACATCGATACGCTGGACTAAGACATCGCCATGATTGAGATGTTTTTGACGTGACTAGTTACATCCGGTCTATGATAATTCCTGGGTCTTTCGATCAATTATAGTAATAAAATCAAATATGAAGTTGTTGAAACAAAATGTTACACTGACCACGGAAACTTGCTAAATAGTATTGCAGAAGAAATTTTAGCCACGAGGTGGAAACTCAGGATATAGAGATAAACGAAGAGACAACATACAGAACTTTCAAATTTGCTTAGTACATATATCAAATCAACTATTTGTCAAATGTTTATGTGATACTGTCAATGTAAAACATTTTTATGACAACAAATTATATTCAAACGGAATCAGCACTGAACCACTTACTAAAACGTCCAGTCACTTTTAAGAATGTCAACACGTTACTTAACCAGAGGAGCCCTGGATGGCTGAGTGGACTAAAGCGTTCGCCTTAACCGATCACTACTATTTAACCCTTGTCCATGCGGGTTCGAGTCGCTGGCATGTTGAATGTGGGTATGTGACGTGGGTCGTTGGTTCTTGCTGGGGTTTTACCTGGTTCTTCCTTCGTCCTCTGTTGACCGTGTGTCGTGTGCTGAAAAACGGCGTTTATCTTGAATGGGATAAGCAAGAAGCATCTTTGATCGCCACAGGGTCCAGATTTACTAGGTTGGTTTTGACTAGCAATTGGCGTTAGTTTTGCCCTGACTAGAATGTCCTTTAGGTTTTTTGGTCTCCGGTAAGCTACTACAGGTTTGTTCGGAAGTATTAGGTTTAGTATGTCTGACGATTGCACGGTTGGCCAGTGGTTTGCGATGATTTTACCTACTTTGGGATTGTCTGGGTGATAGGTCAGAATGAATGGTATCCTATCAACCTTTTCTTTCTGTCCATATCTGAGTAGGTCAACATGGTTTGTTTGTTTGGCCCTGTCAACATATGATAGAGACCAAGACATTCACTAGCACAGTGACTAAAGAAAAACTAAACATACATGGTCCAAACAAAACGTGCAAAACAGACAATATGATTTTTATCTCATCACATGTAAGATCTGTGGCCTTCAATACGTCGGAAAACTGAAAAGTTACACAAAAGGATAAACCTTCATAGATCTCATTGGATGACAAAAAAGCTGTACAGAAGCCCGGTCGCAGAACACTTCTCCTCCCCTGGCCACACTTTCAGTGATATAATACTTATAGCTATTGGTAACAACAACAGCTGGAGTTCCGAAAAAAGGAAGAAAAAGGAATCATACTGGATACGCCGCCTTAGAACATTGAAACCAAGCGGTCTAAACCAAGAAGACTAGAAAATGAAAACTATGCACTAGTAGAATTTAACATTTTCTAAATCTTCTTATTATCCTTCAATTTTTACTATAAAAATAACCGGTATAGAATCAAATATCCGGGATATAATCTGCGTTACATATGTACAAAATGTAAAAATAGATGTCGCTTTGGCTTGTAGACTTTTAGGGAATTATACGTTTTCAGTTTCCGCAACTAGTCTATACAAGCTTGTTGTATTTATAGTTTTAGCACATGTGAAGACAGCCATGTAGAGGTTTACAAACACAACTTTTTGTGTTTATTTGTTTGTCGTATATATGTTTTGTATTTGCCTTTGAAAAAGACTCATTAAGAGTCGAAAGCGCTTAGGCTAGTTAGTTACTAGTTTCGTACTGTTCGTCGTCAGTTTATTGCATATATATATATATATATATATATATATATATATATATATATATATATATATATATATATATATGTGTGTGTGTGTGTGTGTGTGTGTGTGTGTGTGTGGAAATTTCCCATTAATATTTCCAGAATGTAGAAATTGAGACATAGGTCAAGTAGAGGGATATATATGTCAGCCGTTGAATATTTCAAGAAAACTACGAGCTAATCTTAATGAATGTTTTAAACCTATTTTGCCTCACGTTAGATTTGATAATTCGACACATTGACAATTCAAGATTATTGTTAATGTGGAACAAACAAAGCTAATGGCTAAACAAGATGAAGGCGAACACTTTTAACTGGAGTTTATGTTACTTGCAGATTTGGCAATTTGAATCATATTGCTACTATGTCTGCAGTGTGGCAGTTTATAGTGATATCTAGCACTGGGACATCATGCTACAATTATATGGCATGATGTCCCACCCAGTCACATTATCCTGACGCCAGGCCGACCAGTCCTAACGCTAATCTCTTAATGCTAAGTGCCGAGCGTGCTAGCTGCTAGTACCATTTTTATAAGTCTCTGGCATGACTCGGCCGGGATTCGAATCCTCGACCTATCGCGTCTGATGCAAAGTACAGTACAGTACAATACAGTACAGTACAGTACAGTACAGTACAGTACAGTACAGTACAGTACAGTACAGTACAGCACAGCACAGCACAGCACAGCACAGCACAGCACAGCACAGCACAGCACAGTACAGTACAGTACAGTTCATGGGATCACTGCCATCTCACCTCTGTCTGCGTGTGTTCTAGTCTAGGATTCGGCAAATGTGGATATGTGAGAAAGCTTGCCAGTAGCTTCTCGTGGGTCGGTGGTTCTTTCCGGTGATTTCCCGGTTTCTTCCTCCACCATTAATACTGGCCGCCATGAATAGCGGTGCGGCACGGCACGGTCCGGTACGGTACGGTCCAGTGCAGTGCAATGCAGTGCAGTGCAGTACAATATAATACAGCACAGCACAGCACCGCACACTCCAGTCAAATCCAGTCCACTATAACTTATTTGTTTCAGCTTCTCTTTTGGGGCACTACAGTATCATGCCATGTCACTCCCTTTATCAGTGAAAATCTCTTTGCCCTCCTCACACACCATTTGTTTTTAAGGTTTTAGATGTTTGATTTTTTATGGCCGCCTCAGTACTTTATGGCGCGTTCATTGTGTCCACAATGGCCTTTTTTAATCAATATTGTAGTTGCTTCTACTGAATCCTAATGAGACAAATATATTTCTTTTTTGCATGTTAAAAGTGACGATAAATATTTTGTCAGTGATGTGATATGCATTCTCTCTCTCTCTCTCTCTCTCTCTCTCTCTCTCTCTCTCTCTCTCTCTCTCTCTCTCTCTCTCATGTTGCTGTATTTATTTATTTTAAGATTTGCTATGTGTTGAACACCATAATCAGGTGCTTGTATGCCTTCAGTGCCAGACAACATTAGACTGAGATAATATAATAGGCAGAAATAGTGCGAAACTAATTAATTGTATATTCACCTTTATACATTTCATGGACAAATAACGCCATTTATTGGCATCAGTATGCATTAGTAAATTAGAATATTTTCCGACAAGAATTATCCTCTACTCACGGCAAAGTGTATCCTCCGCTAAATTTAACGTTAAACACCCATGTTAGATTATCAAATTTTCTGCAATATAATTTTACAGTCGCGCAATTGCGGAAAATGCGGTAATATATCTTGCGAAGAAAAACAATTGAATCCGTCAATTACAACTCAAACCATTACACATTTATAGGGCGGATAACTCTATAATCTCAGATTGATTGAAGGCCTCAATTCTTATTATCGAATAAAAAAAAACATAACAACATGTTTTCTTTATTTGTAAGCCATTAACAAAATAATCAATTTTTTAAATAGTTTTTATGAAGAAATAATTTATTTGGTCCCTTGTGCTATGTCTTGTCAATAAACAGAGGAGGTGTTGTTTCAAAAAAAAATTTAATGTGTACATAAATGCAATATTAAAATACGTTCCTTTGAGTGTTTTTTATTCAAAGTATGCTTGGAATATTGTGATTGAAAACAATTTAAAGAGATAAAAAAAGATTATCGGATCGTATTATGCAGAATTGTCTGTATACATAAATGACTTTTCTAAACTAAGTAACAAGCAGTTTAAAATCGGTAAATAAAAATGATACTAAAATAAAAATTTACCAGTCTGTCTAAGACAATCACTTGCTAAATCTACATGTTTGAATCATATACAAGTAGCTGATATTGAAAAAGGTCGAGAATTAGGAGCAAGCTATTCTTGAAGATGATTGCACTTCCTTTGGGAATGCCCTCTACTTGCAAACTTAATACAAAATATCTGCTTAGATATAAGAATAGCAATTTAACAAAGTTTTTTGGCAGAAATATGACACATATAAATTATTTCCTTTTAGCAGTAAATTGGGAACCAATCACTATGCATTCCAGATACTGAATACTTGGTAACAATAGTATTGCACATGACACTGCAAGGTATAAACATTAATAATTATATTATTCTACGGGCCTGGGACCTGAATTAAGGAACAAAATGTCGGTGTCAGTACAGGCATCAGCAATAGTTTCACTGTGACGCTTGAAGAGTGCATTTTCTATTATTTTCTTTCAGTTTCTGTCTTTAATTAGAAATCTATTTGAAGAATAATTAATAAATAATATAACATCATATATATATATATATATATATATATATATATATATATATATATATATATATATATATATAGTCCCTATTGTATAACATAAAAATATATATAAATGATTAAACAGTTTCTCTTCCTTTTAGTAATTTCCCATGCGAGTTCATGACTGATTTTAATAAGTTGATTTTAGCTAAATGAATGCATCTAGGATTTTGCTTAGATCAAAATCCTGCTGAACCGCAAGACAGGTAAATCTACCTAGGTCACTCAAAAAAAGCCCTTTTACAGTCATCATCGCCCCCTCCCTTTGAAGAAAGGAAACAAGGGCGAATAAACAAGTGCATTGTCCTTCATAAAGCCAGAAAATTGCATGAAAGAACTGATGCACTTCCTTGAACTCATCAGAACACAGACCTGGACTCAATCTGCTTTACATAATATCAGCATGGTGGGTCTCTTGTTGAACATATTAAAATCATCCTAATTATACAGGATAGAAACATATCATATGTGAACTTATGTATGTAACATTCAAACCTATTGCACGTTATTTGGCAATTAAAATGAGGCAAAAACTTTATTGTTTTGATATGGCTAACAGTTTTATTCTATTCAAAGAAATCATGAATGCAAGAGAAAGGTTCCAACATGTTTCTTGGTTCAGTGTATGGACAAGTCTTAAATATCACCTGAAAATAAAACTAGTTCAAGTATTTAACAGCAACATGTCCGAATGATCCACTTTTGCTAATGGCGAGTCCAAAAAAATAAAATGTCGAAGTACATTGATATAAATATAGACATATACACGCATATACGTATTGCATGATTTTATATAAACCGTTAATATTGTAGTTCGTGGTACCTCTGATGTGATGGTGATACATGTGATAAGATGTTTCAACGCTATATTTGTACAAATTCCAGGTAAAATTAATATAATCTCTTTATAAAATTAGCTCCTTCTTCCCTGCATATGTACCGTATGATATGCCGCACCTTTATTGAACAATTGTATGTTGGGAGAAAACCAATAAATTGCAAATAATTGTTTATTTTCATTCACGAACATATATCCCTTAAATATGCACAAGATGCATCATTATCTCCTTGGTTTTTGGCAAATGTCAAATAGTGATGCTCCCAACCTCGTTTATGAACTCGAATCTAGAGGTTCCATCCTTGTTCGTTACTAATTGTCCTTTCTGCTGTGGCGTCATTCTAAACACCTTCTTTCATTGATTGGGTAAGTCCCTCCTCATTGGCTATATTCAACGTATTCACATAAGCCTCTCCAATCATTGTATTCTCTGAACTATACGTAACATTTCCTATTGCACCAATCTGATCATATCCTTGCGCAATATTATTTACATTTTCAAGAGTCATGTAGGAGCCGGGATTGCCAATGTTTTCTGTAGCACACTCCAACGTTTGTGCTTTTGCGGTTTCGTCGCGAAACGCACTATTGTCGTATACGAAGTCATTTCCGTGAGTATTTTCAGTCTGGAGTGTTCCATTTGCCGTTCGATCGTCTGGTCGTGCAGGTAGTGATGGCCGCATTGTTGATCCTGCATTATATGTAGGGTCGTGCTGAAACGACAGGTACCATATAAAAATCATTAAAGTTTCTAATAAAGGTAAATGATATTTATTATTCATCCATTTCCCAAGCCAAAGTCCTCTGATTGCCAAGTAAATGTCCAAATATCTGATTACTCGTGTACCCATTAAAAATTACATGTTGATTGTCCTTCAATGTTCTTTTGTGCAAAGCATTTTATTCTTATACACGGGTAGTCATGACTGTGCTGCAAATGGCCATACTTATTAACTGAATGATGACCGTGGAACTTGATAAAATTCCCCCACCCCAAACCCCAACCATGCACATTTACATTATGGAATCCATTCAGATACGCAAGGTTGACTGACAGGTTGGAAAGGTCGATATTTCAAAGAATGCTTGAAATATGTATTAGTCATATTTTGTACAGGATCACAAACATAATGTAAAGAAAAATGAGATTGTATATTGTTACATAACTAATTAATTATTTAATTAATTATTAGATTGAGCAATGTATATATATATATATATATATATATATATATATATATATATATATATATATATATATATATATATATATATATATATATATATATATATATATATATATACGTGTATGAATGTATGTTGTACTATACAGTCGCTTAATTAGAAAGACATCGGTTTTAGAAGATCAAAGAAAGAAAAATTTCGCCTTTGTGACGGGGTCTTAAACGTGTTAGTGTTCAAGATAAAAGATAAAATAAAAAATTATTTTATTTTTTAACTGCTTCCATTTTTGTTTGAATTGATTTAATGTTAATTTTTAATTCAAACTGAATATCATTATATGTTGATTATTCTATTCATTTTTTTTCTTTGTGATATGCGTTTTGCTGCTTTCAAACAAGGTCACATTTTTGCCAGCTTACCTTGTTTTTATAACCAGAAGTTAAATTCGATTACACCCTGTCTTAACTATTTGTTATTAATATGGTTGGCCAATAGCGGAACAATAACTAATGACAAATAAATTCTCGCAAAGTTCTCTAAAACACTTTTTCTACCTACTTAACATAATGCAAAGATAAGCATTCGCATCTGAAGTACCCCTCTCTCTTTCTCTCTCTCTCTCTCTCTCTCTCTCTCTCTCTCTCTCTCTCTCTCTCTCTCTCTCTCTCTCTCTCTCATATTAATATAGTGGAAAGGAGTCTTTAGCATATCAGGAACCTATACAAAAATAATTATTAAAAATAATATAATTTAAATTAATGTAACTACAAACCATTAAATCATTTATCTGTTGATAGTCATCATCAGCTTTTGCAAAGTACTGCGGATTTTCCATCTGTGGTAGGTTGGATTTACCTTCTCTTGCACGCCTGGAAACATGAAAATAAGTTCGAGTAACAAAGCTAGAAATATACAACAAAACAAGCTTTTATTGTTAAGCTTTTCTCTTAAATAGTTTTGCTTTATCATCGGGCTTAAAATGATAGCTTACGTCTCTCCTTCCGTCTATCTCCTTGTAAATCTATGGTGCTAATTTGATATTATTAAATTTAGATCCTGCAGATGAAATGTTATAATGCCTGCTGCATCTTGTAAAATTTGCGCAAAAAAGATTAAAATAATTTAATTTCTTTTTGTTTCTCATTATCAGATATACATCCTTCGCACTTGCAATATCGACCAAACCTAGAATCTGCCATTTGTTCTCGCTTGTTGACTGGTAACATTTCATTTAGGATAGGTCTTAATTAAACATTAAATTTATCGATTTCGCGTGATTGAAAAACGTTTCTCTTGTATCAAGGAAAGATAGGAGTACATGAGATCATTATGTTATTAATTATGACGTTCTAAGTGCAATGACCTAAATACAGTGATTTTATTAGGAAGTCATTGGTTTGCTGACAGTTGAGAAAGAGAAAATATAATATTATAATATCATGGCAAAACCCTCAAAGGTCGAAAATCAATGTTTGACAATTTTTCTAGATTTACAAATTTCATATTTAGGTATTTATCATTTTTGGAACTTTAAGCCATCACTGTTAGCTTAAATTAGTTGAGAATTTTGTGAATAATTACATTATGTTATTCAACAAATAATGCAAACAGGGAGAACCTCTTAGAGATAATAAAATCCAACTGTAGGAAAACTAATATATGACTATTTAAAATGCAGTTTTAACTTTATTTTTCTTTACGCATCATATGTAAGTGTCTGCGAAGAAAAAATTCTTTAAAAGAAATACGGATCTATAATGAAGTACGTTACATTTATCAATTACTTTGTTAAAAGTGTTATTTTTAGATGTGCGTGGCCGTTGTCTATTGCATGATGTATCAACTGAAAATAACAAAAGCGCAAATGTTCCTATAAAATGGGTAATTATCATGCGTTTGTACGGTATTATGTCATGTACATTTCCGACAAAATAGAACATAAATTTTCATCACTTTACCCAATTGGTCACATAATAATATTTTAACATTATTCTCTTTTTTTCAAAATTGATAACCGTTACCACACAGTAATTAAAATATGACGTTGTAAAAAGCTGATCTTTAACTTAGCACTGACTTTCGTGTCTCTCTCGTTTAGTCGGTATGTTCGGCAACATAAAAAGTTTACTTTTCTCGAGAGAAAGTTTTCACCTCTATGGTAACGTTCCGTTCTATATAATTCCAATGAGGTTAAATATATGATTTCTGAGGCCATGTATTCTTGGTTAAGAAAACCTGATGCGCCTATAAAACAAAATGAGCTATTATAGGTTAAATTACAAGATCCTATTTTTCTAACCTTCCAAAGGACTTTAGATAGTGCTTTAGAAATATTCTAGATATTTCAGAGCCGTTATGTATCAAATAATGTTTAGAACTTGTACTAGCTTTAATATGATTTACAAGGAATAGATTAGCTTTGTTAAACTTAATCCAAATACAGAATTTTAGTAACTTCAGATAACATGATGCTAGGAAACTACCCCGAAAAGAAACAAAACAGTATGGTGCAGAACGAAACGGTCAAAAACAAAGATATATTTGATGGAGGGTCAGATATGGAATGAAACATACAAAATGTACGATAAGTTATTGAAACGATAAAAATATAGTACGTTAAGCACAAATGTTGTATAAAGGTTACAATTGTTGCTTATAAAAATGCTTATAAATATGCTATTCAAAATTCTCAATCTAAATTTATAAATGAACATATCACAATTGTAAATTAACTACTAATGAAAAGGGAATTACTTCAAATCTTGGAAATTTTTCGTACATTTTGGATCTGCTTGGGTGTGAATGACTGACATATATGCTATCATTCCCATATAATATGTATACCTTCAAACACTCCATTCAATTTTCGTAAAATTGCAAATTCATGAGACCCTGCATTTAGATTGTTTAAAAAAAATCAGAATTTCACAGAATATGTTATGCAAGTAGAAGAGGTGGTTAGCTCGACCCTTATCAAGAGTTTATTCATGTATAACGTTTTTGACAACAAAAGTACCCTGAAATAAATGGCATATATGTATATGAAACTCTTAATAAATCACACAGGAGCAGCATTCTTGGTTGTTAGATTTATAGTACGAGTAAACACATTAGACTGATACATACATAAAGAATAATCAGAGTAATAGAAGAGATCCGATTGCAATAAACAGAAGGTTATAAAAATTATACAAAAAAACTCGTATTGTTTCGTTTCTGAAATAGCACCAACATTATGGGAGGAATTTATCATAACTTGGCATGTTGATTATACATACAGTATTCATTTGCAAGAGAGGGATCATTATTTATCAGATCCTTCCTTAGGATTCCTTGGAGGATGTCGAACATCAAAGATTCCAAATTTCAATTACAGGGATATTTTACCACATGTTATTAGGCCTGGTCTGTAGCAGTCATTATAATGTGACCCATGCTATTTAAGAATGACAGATATTATATTCTATTCACTAAGTAACTCTCCAGGGAATGAGGCTAGGAATAAGGCGGGGTTCTAAATTGATACAATGATTCAAGATTGGGTATTATATAATAACTAGTCCCCTTCAAAGGGGCTTATGCTGTAATATCCGGAAAAAATTCTGTAATTCAAGATAGGACCATGTATTCTTTTTAACTGATGAGTACTAAAATAATCTCTGATATTTTTGAGCAGTAAGATTTTCTAATTAGCGAACTTGGTTGCTATATTGAATGTAATCTTGGCACCAGTTTCATTTAGGGGCGCTCTGCGCATGTTATGATCTTCGCAGAGAGTGACAGGTGTACAGAGATGTTTGCATTTTCAGCATGCACAATGGAGAGAATGTTAGCGTATCTTTATGTTAATTTCATGTACTGCAGTGAAATTTTTTTTTGATATTGTACGTGTGGAAATTGTATATATTCTAAGTACATACCTAACTAAAATGACTGCTCCCATGTACTCTAAAGATCAGATTGAATTATTCCAATGTAAACTATCTTAAGCAGTTATTAAAAAGAGAACAAGAGTTTTGTTACACTAGAAAATATCAGCTTCTGAAAGTAACACAATTGAAAATCAAAATGTATCAAATGTCAAAAATGTTTTGAACTCTTTTCTTTTACAATTTTCCTCTGAAATACAGGAAGTGAAAATGACAAAAAGAAATGATGCAAATAATAATTGCTAATTTTATCAGTAAATCAGACGAAGTCTTATACCTGGACGTTTGGGAGACTATACAGTATGACGCAGAGCATCAATGTATGCCGAATGATTTGATTCACTTTCAGATTTCTGGAAGGTGTTCATCAATTGGTTAATTCAAATGTCACCAAAACATGACCCCTTAGCGGTCGTTGTCAAATCTTCACTTAGGACAGTGGGGATTTTATTTTAATGGGATTGTATAGATCAGAAAGATCTCAAGACACTTAACTGGTCAGATGAAGTTGCAATAGGATTATATAGAAACCAGGACATGGGTTTACAACTTGAGACTTACTCAATTTAGATATTATTCTGACACGTAAACCTTAAATATAGATCATGACAACTATGAGTTCTAAATTACTATATTACACCAATATTTTTGCATACATTAAGCTTGCAATGTATGATTGTATGTCTACAAGTATCGCATAGAAAACAGTACTTATATTATTAATTAGTCTGACTGATAAACCTAAGTACAGCAACGTGATAACTCATCTTTCTTTTTAGAAATAGATATTATTTTTAATGTTTATTTATGCCTTCGGACATTTGGATATAAGTCAAGATACGTTTTCATATATGTGTTGCTTGTGTGCTACTTACTGTTTTCTCCGGCGATGTAACCAAAATACACCAAAAGCAACAGCTAGAATCATAAGTATGATTAGGGCGATGACCAGACCAACTATCAAGCCAGTATTGTCCTCATTCTTGGAGGTCTGTATTTGCACAGCAGCTCGTTGGGTTGTGGAGGTCATATTTAAAGTATTGGAGATATTCGTACAAAACAATTGTAACTCCTGTACTCTTTGTTCTGCAAATGAAAGTAAAATATAACATACACTCAAAATAAAATGTAGATTATAATTTCTTAACAGTAGCTGGAGTTTAATGCAGATGAATTTAAGTTTAAGAAACATATGGTAATAAAATTAAGGAGATGCGCATTTGGTTGTAGCGCTCCGTTTAAGCAATTCGTAGATTTGGTGATTACTTGTTTGATTATTGGAACTCGGTGCAATCGGAAATATTCCTTAGCCCAAAATAATTAGCCAATTAGTAAGAGCTAACGTCACGGAGAGAATGTGTTAGTAAGTTTCTAAGATGCCATGGTCAATGAGTAGCGAATTCAGACCCAATCCGCATGACTGCCCCTCAAGTGATGTAGTACTTTATAAAATCTAATGGTGTACATAGGTGTTTTGACTGCAGCGGAAGTATTTATGGTAGGAAACCAGTAAATTATACAATGGAATAAATGAGAAGGGACTCGGAAGATACCGTTTAAGTCGCCATGGAGTCAAATGTGATGTAGTTTTACTGGTGTGATGTGCCTTGAAACCATAGATTGACTGGTTCAAGGTAGCGTAGTTAAAATAATCACTTTTGTTAGTGATAGTTGTAGAGCTTCTACGGTGTGAACCATTGGCGAAACGGAAAGTTGATATAGATAAACTATGCGGATGTGCGGTTTATAGATATTTGGCAAGTTGTAAATAATGTGGTCTTGCATTGATTAGAGTAAAATTTATGTATATAATGGACACGTCGGGCTTTCCAACTTAGAACTGAAGTTGTCTTTGAAAATTTGTGGTAAACTTATGACATCTAGCGGGATTTGCGCAAGGGTTTTGACGCCACTCGGTCAAGCAAAAGACCACTGGCTTGTAACAATATCACAACTACACTTGCTATTAGCTTTGTATGTTGATCTATCTCTTCCTACTGTATTCCTGTGTTAAAGATATCAACAGGTCTTTCGGTGTATATATGAGCCCAATCACTTTAGAAAGGATCACTAGATCATAACATGGTACAAAATCTAAATATGCAACACAGAGCTCTAATTAAACTAAACAGCCTTTGATAAAAGATATTCATATGCTTAAGCAAATATTTTTTCTTTCAAGACAATTCACCAATTTAAAGTGAAAATCATCAAGGCCGGCGTAACATCTAAATTTTCCCTACAAAACTCACACTGTTCATATATTTTATAACCTCAAAGAAGCTCTTGAGAAGTAGTTGGGTGAATTTTGAAGTTTATTGTTTCTTTAAACGATACAAGTAACTTAATTACTTAAATTATGTCAACCTGTTGAACAGACTTGAGCTAAACGAGAAAAAAAGAGCAAAAAGTAAAATCATCCAGTATAAATTTCATTTTTGGGGTTCATGACATCATAATCAATGTTCAAAGTTGAAACAACTGAATTGAGATAGCTATCCTCTGAAGAAAAATACATATAATTTGCATCCTATTTGATGAGAAATGGTGTTAGAACCCCAAACAAAAATAAAAACAACAACGTGTATGGCTTGTAATTAAGTAAAAGTCGCAAAAGAAGCAATAAACGACTAAAAATTACTTTATATACGCTACACTGGCCATTGTTGTACCATGGTGAATGTATTTTCTCAGTTTTTTATTTTCAAGATTTAGGCATACATATGTATATTTGAATTGTACTTTCTACTTAGAAATTCTCTACATCAAGTAAAAACTGACTGAAACCTTACAATTGTTTTTTTGCAAGATTCCAATCTACGGTAATTGCAAACGAAGAAAAAAAAGAACTGGTAACAATGATTATATATAAAGGAAAAGCTAGTAAACAACTCAACATGTAATGATTCGGCTTCAAAAAATGTTCTCCACATTTTTCAACTCCTTGAACTAAATTGTGTAACGTTTTAGGCAATGAAACAGACGGGTTCTTTCAGGGTCCTACTCGGACGTAAAAGCAAAATTTCCTTACAACAAACATGGTAAATCGATATTAAACATATCTTAAACTATAACTGTTAAGTTAGATATAACGATGAACATAAAATCTTAATGTCGTTTCGTGGTTTGAAACCTTAACTCCAGGGAAGAAAATAATTCATTTAAGTTTAACTATTGCATCTTTAAAACCTTACAATAATAAGTCTTGGTTTTATGATGTTAAATGCCATTTTCAGCACACACATGGAGACCAATATATTTGGTGAAGAAGAAACCCAGAAAGACACTGTGATGAACTACCTACCCACGGGAAGCTACTGGCGAGTTTTCTGGATTGCCTACGTTGATGGAGCTCAGACTAGAAAACAACGCACACAGGGGTGAGAAGTGTAAGTTGTTAAAGGCGAGTGCCTTCGATCACTTGGTTATCGGGTATTCTACATTAATATAAACTCCGTACTAGATACACTGCAACCAGGCAACTTTTGCATGAAATTAAATATTCAATTCGACATATAATTACTGCAGTAAACTCCAGTTCTGTTTATGTAACTGTAAACTTTTATATTTAGCCAAAAGTTCAGTATCATGAATTATTAGATTAGGTTACATTTGTAATAATTCCTTAGCACTTTGAATTTCGTCAACTCTAAATCATCCTGAACAATTAAATACATAAGTTTACCATCTACTCTGCATCGCGTCCATGGTGCTGTGAAATTACATCTTTTATTAAACAAAACATTGTTGATGAAATCACAATTTCCAAATCTGTCATCGAAGGCTAGTGATTCGCTACAGTTTTGTGGTATCAAGGTATATTGGTTGTTGTTACACTGGTAATATTTCCTGCAGTCACATGGATCAACGTAGTTGCCCGAACAGTTTCCTTTGTTGACAGGGACACAGGTGCCTGCATTGGAAGTATGAAGATAGATAGAAAGGGAGATTCGTATACGTTGCGCTGAAATCGGTAGGAATATAAAAGCATAGGTTTGTGTCATTATTGCTTCTTTCATCATAAAATGTTTTCACGGTGCTAATTAACTGGATTATTAATTATAACTATCATTATGTTCAAAATATTGATACAAATCCATGATTTCACGCCTTGGTTTATTTTATATGCTTTATTGCACTGTTTTTTTTACATATGTAGCAAATGTTTCTAGTAAGGATTTACGCGATGAAACTTAAAATTTTCTTTCATGATCACATATTTGGATGTATAACAGAGATGTGTACAATGGTTATCATCTAAAGATTGTTACATTTATTAATTATCTTTTTCTAGCACCATATTTTCTCGTTTAATTTGAGACGTGTGGCAAAAATGAAATTCGTCTCTTCTATTACATACGTACAGACAAATATACAGATATATATGAAAGGCCTTACCAGTAAAGTAAAGTGGATCCGTCATTTTGCATCAAGTCAGATTCCGTAAAACCTAAAAGGTGAATAATACAAAAATTAATAGTATTTTCGGTTAGAGGGTAACAAAGACAATTTTGTGTACATAACAATCTCACAAAGTTACCCGTTTGTGTTGATAATCAAGTAATAAAATGTTTAGCAGCTCGAATCGGGTATTGTAGCAGACTACATTAAGGACTATTTTTGATGTGGCTATCGATGTGGGCATTGGGGACTAAATGGGTGTGTTTAGTTTGATTAGAAACGTTTTTAACTTTTGGTCATTGTTCAACAGTTTTCCGACTTTCGACGTCATTGTTTAGCTGCAAACGCAATCAAGTTTTTGCGTTTTATAAACGAGGCAAGATGGATGACAGACAGACGACAAACTTTGGAAATTAGAAGACATATCGCCAGGAAGAAATATTTGTACAACAACCTTCATGATAATGTAAGATTTTCCCAACCATGTTGTGAATTTGTGCAACTTATGACTTGCAAAACATGTCAACTATCCATGTATTATATATATATATATATATATATATATATATATATATATATATATATATATATATATATATATATATATATATATATATAGTGATAGTAAGTATTATATTATCCATGCAAGAATTAGAAATGCAGAACCCTTAACAATTTTGGCTTATTTCTTAACCTAACCATGTAATTGAGTCAGTATCGTTTAATTGTGGAGAGACCCCTGAAACTGCATTTCAGTGCTATATAGAGTGTGACCGTTATGAAGATTACTGCCTAATCCTATTTCTGAATCGGCTACTTTCGCCTGCGATGATTTACTTGTAGCTTTTCTTGGGTCGGTGGTTCTTTCCGGTGATTTCCCCGTTTCTTCTTCCACCATTAACACTGGCGACCATGAATAGCAGGTCGTGTGCTGAAAAATGGCGTTAAGCCCAACAACAACTACCAATAAAGTCGGGTCTATTTTGGACCATGTACGTTTTCATGATACGTTTCACACTCTGTAACTACCACCGGAACCCACAATAAACAAACACACTTCTTAGCAATATATATATATATATATATATATATATATATATATATATATATATATATATATATATATATATATATATATATATATATATATATATATATATATATATATATATATATATATATGCCTTAACAAATTTATTAATACACATGACAATAGTGTGGCATTACGAGGACCAGAGCAAGGATTTATACTCACATTTAGTATAAAACACAGAGTACACATATATAAGAGAATGAAGACGGCGATCTAAATAATGGTGGGTGGGTGACATAACTTCAGGAATGGAAGAATTGATTCACACGTGGTAGATATTTTCAGTGATATATAAAAGTGACGTGATTACAAATGCCAGTCTTGTACGTCCATCTTCATCTCACATCTCAAAATTTAACATCAAATAATCTTGACACATTAAATAGACAATGTGCATGCACAACTCCATTCATAATACCATTTAGGCATTATTAGAATATAATCAATCGCATCATCTTTTGCTGAATTTGTTTCGTGTTTCTAAAATTATCATTATAGTTATTATTATTGGAAAAGGAATGCAGTTCTTAACAGTGCCTTGTATTCTGGTTTGTTGAGTTATATATATATATATATATATATATATATATATATATATATATATATATATATATATATATATATATATATATATATAGAGAGAGAGAGAGAGAGAGAGAGAGAGAGAGAGAGAGAGAGAGAGAGAGGCATAAAGCGTTACACAATATAAACCCGCCCATGACACGCCATGAACCTTATTGCTATCACTAACTTGTGCTCAGTAATGTTCGGTGCCAAAGTTGATGCTTCAAAATGTAGTTTATCCAAAACAAAAATCTGCACTTTGCGAATCCATGAGAGACCACGATCATTTTTGTTCTAATTTAGTAACAAACATTCTTTATTCTCCAATATTCACTACTACAATTTCCAAGTCGCTGCGCCTCCAAAGCGACCCGCTGTACTCGGCATAATTCGTGCAGCACAGGGATCCTGTAGTTATCTGGATGCCTGAGCTCATTCATAGACAAGTGAAAGTGGTGAACCTTTTTGGGAGATGGCTGAAAATTGTACCCAGCTGATATGTTATATTTGTCTTTTCTTCTTTACTCAAGCGCTCATTTTTTTCTTCGTAAATGCACCGCTTTGAACAGTAAATATTCCAATATTGCTGCATTTTGGCGGTCGTCTGACATTAAACATGCCTAACCTGGGTCACATGTCAGTTGTTTTGGTGGTTTCTATTGTGGTCGTGTGACGTAGATGTTCAATCCTAAGTGTAATCGAAATGGATGATACAAAAAGTCGCATATTTAGAACTGTATTATGTACTGAAGCAACATAGCGGAGAAAAGGTTGTCATATTTGTTGCTGAAATTTTTGACTGAGAAAAGCAAGATATTTATTGTTGACTAATTGACAAATTCACTGTTAAAACACTGGCTAAATAAATCTAGTCTCCTAGGCTTAAGTCCCCCTATAACAATCACGACATCTCAAGCACTGTAGGAAGTTTCTATGCTTTTATCACTTATTCATATTTCTCCACAAAACTCACCATTTCACAGCTCTCAAACTTTGATCCAATTTGATCAAAATGTAGGACTAATATGCACATTTATTCCAATACCCAATGGTCCTGCGACGTGAAGCATGGACCTGCAAGACGCCAAGTCAAGCGCATTAACAAACTAGCACAAGTTTTATTATAAACGTAAACAAAAGGAAAAGACCAACTTTTGTCCAGGCAGGGACAGTGGCGACACCCACATTGCTCTTGTTCCCATAGCCTGAAAGAACATTCCAAGTTGCCTCCTTTACATTAAAAAAAAAATAAATAACATAATCATGCACTATCAAACAGCAAAAAAAAACTAAGGATATATATATATATATATATATATATATATATATATATATATATATATATATATATATATATATATATATATATATATATATATGTGTGTGTGTGTGTGTGTGTGTGTGTGTGTGTGTGTGTGTGTGTGAGAGAGAGAAACATTATGCACATTATTAACAATAATAATTAGAGAGACAGAGAGAAAACTTAACATGTGACTGTTATGTATGCAATGAATGCCTTACAAACTACTTTTCACTGGGTTCTCATAGCTTTGGTTTCAATCGGTTGTTTCTTAAGGCAGGTTTAAATTATTCAAGGACCCGCGGTAACTCAATACATAAGACTCGTAATCCATGGATCGCATGCTCGATACCCTTCCAGGCATACCCGCATGTACTGCGTATGTGTCTTCTTGGAAAAGGTACTTAGAAAAATGAGTTAAGAGTTTCTCTAAAACTAGATAAATCACGAACATTGCATACAAATAATAGAATAAGATATCAGAGAACATATTTGCAGTAAATGTTTTCCCGACTCTTTTGAATGGTTTTCATTTAGAAGCATACAATTTTCAAAAGTTAATTAAAACAGTTTGACTTTCCAAAAATCTAAACAAGTCTTTGGGACAATACTTCTACTTAGTAACGAAGACTTGGTAATTACACCAGCAGGCAACAATTTTCTAATTTCAGTATAGACCACGATTTCATCAACGTGATTATGTTGTTCTAACTTACTGATTCCTGAAGATACACTGTATAAATTGATATATATGGGTATATGTAAACTCCTATCGCTTAACATACAATATTTTAAGCCTGACCAAGACTAACATTACTATCAAATATATTAACAATACATTGATATTTATATATTCTATGAGAAGCTTTCAAGACATTCAATTTAAATTGAAAAAAGTTACGAAAAAAGTACTAGATTGAGGTCGCTGCATAAATAGATGCACCATCTGAGTACTGGATGGTACAAAACAGGGATTTAGCTAACATTACCTACGAGACAGACAAACATTCCTTTAGTTTCGATAACTTATCCGACAATACAAAAAATACTGGTGTGTGACTAACTTTTGGGAATTTTTGGGACACAAATGAATTTTTCCCGACAAATCAGACAGTGCACAATCCTATTACGTTATCGTATTTGATTTTTTTGTATTTTTTTTTTCTAGGTCATACAACGAAGCAGTAGGATACAAGGTGTACCTCATATCCTCTGGGTTGTTTTTTATTTTCATTGCAATTAAAGTAAAAATTACATGTATAAGGGATTTTATTGGAATAAAACAAAAAGGTAAATAATAATAATAATAATAATAATAATAATAATAATAATAATAATAATAATAATAATAATAATAATAATAATAATAATAATAATAATAATAATATACCGTTTTCCTAAAAAGTCAAGGGGTGAAATAAATGCTGCCAAAGACGTATCTTCAAACAAAAGGGGATAGAGCCTCTCGTTATGTCAAACTGACTTTTACATATAATTGTTAATTTTCTCCATGGTTTGGTAATATGATTAGTATGTATGTATGTATGTATGTATGTATGTATGTATGTGTATGTGTGTATGTATGTATGTATGTATGTATGTATGTATGTATGTATGTATGTATGTATGTATGTATGTATGTATGTATGTATGTATGGATGTATGGATGTATGCATGTATTCAAATATCTTTCTGAAACTTAAGCCTCATCTACTGGGTATGCTTTACCATCAACCTTTACATCTACACTAAAACAAGCACAGTATATTATTTTTTTTAAAATTATTTTTCACAATTATCATACACAAAAAAACTCTTATTTTGATCGACCACACACACACACACACACAATATATATATATATATATATATATATATATATATATATATATATATATATATATATATATATATATATATATATATATATATATATATATATATATATATATATATATATATATATATTATCAACCCCATACAAACTATTTTTTTGATTGACTTTCCTTTTTGAACGCCAATGTTAAAAAATCCTACGCCATAAAAATGATTGATGCCCAGATGTATTTTATATCAAATTCAAGGTATGGTGGAAAGTACTTACGTGATTATCCTGCGTAATAAAGGAATGTTCCGTTTAAACCTCCATCACGGGAGACCTTTAAAGGAATGATCATTTAGGCAAGTAAACTGAGTGTCGACATTCTGAATTTCTACCTGTACAGGATAGCCGTTCCATGGAGTGAATCATATAATAATCTGAAATGTGATCCAGGTGAAACTATACACATTGCTTGTAAAACTTAAACATCGAACTGAGGATCCAGAAGGGGCCGTATTGTGTGTAAAACTAAATGTTAATCATTATTTCAGTTATCCTCCTCAGCAATGTCGTCTTTTTCATTTCCTAAAAGCTTCGTCAAATTATAAATGAGAAAGTGTTTCGGCTTTCAGGATAAACAGTGACCTCTTTATCAACTCGGTATAATTTAATGAGTCTGCGGGCAGATAATGCATTACTCGTGTGATGGCTGGCTTGCATGGTGGGTTACAGCGGCATCTACCCACTCCTAAGGGCAATGTCACTCATAGGCCTTTCAACACTTCAGTGCCATAAGAATAACCCAGAGACATTACCTTTATAGTCTAGGGATTAAATTCTAATAATGTTTTGATGTCAACTTAATATTTTTAGAACAAAAATTTATTTTTCACCATAAACGTGAGTCTAAATCAGTATAAAGGATATAGTACATAAAGCCAATGAGTGCTTGTATGGTTGGTGAATATGTGATCACGTCCAATGATAAAAGGCCTCTGAAGCTCTAATAGTGCAAAAGTCACTCCAAGCCTCGCAACAGTAAAATGCAATTGTACACCGAAAATAACACGGCAACAAAAAAGCGGCTTGATCTGATAATCATGATCATAATGAAGAGCTGGAAGATGACAATAATCACGTAATATAATCGCAACAACAAAACCAACAATAACAACAACTACTACTACTGCTACTACCACTATCACTACTACTAACGTCCACAAGGGATAGATATATATCATTCCTTGGTGGGTTGGGGTGGATTTGACGATTTGCCCTCACATAAAAACTATTTTATAAATTATGATTGTTTGTTACTTTGATTATTGGTGTGGTCCCTCTAACTCTTATCATGGAGAGGACCCCACTAATGGCGAAATTTGAATGATGCTATGTGTTTTGTTGCCACCATGGTATGCGTAGTGCTTGTATATTCAAATAGAATTATGACACAGATTTATTAATTTTGATTAGGGTTTGTACACCGTCCTAGTCTAGTCTTTATATAGCTCCATAACCCTGGCTGGTTTCGGAGCTTTAATTACCTTAGTGATCCTTGCCAGGGATTTATGTTATTTAGTGTATGCTATCTGCGTATTCTATATGTACTGCGATTTTTTTTATGGACTGGCTCTATAATCACATTTATTTTTGAAGTTCTATTTAGTTATGAGTTCGTGTATAAGAACTTGTTGCTTTGATATGACCTGTCCTTATAGCACGTAACTAACTCAACACGGTTTGGTGGTTTGATGCGACCGGTCTTAATATGTCTTAATCGATCCAACATTGGTGGTTTGTTGTAACCACTTTTATAGGACACCAGCAAATCTAAAAGCTAGGATTAATGCCATAACTGGTATTTCTAAATAGAAATCCAGTCTGTTTGTGCATTTAGTAAGCAACTTGGTTCACGTGAAGCTCAGGCCATTGCTAGTGCCCTTGCTTAATCCATTTTGTGTGTGCTGGTTGGGGTGTTGTGGGGTTGGGTGGGGTGAGGTGGGGTGGGTAGGGTGGGTTGGGGAGGAGCGGGTATTGTGAAAAATGTATTACTGACTGAAATAGTCCGCACGAGATATTAGTGATGGGTGGCACAACTCGCAGCCCGGATTTGAACAAATTATAATTTTCTGTTATGTCTGTTTATAATGGTGTCGTTCTATTTAATAGTAAAACAATGCTCCAGTTTAATTTCAGAAATATCTGTGAAATCATAAAAGGTTTGTTTGTTTGTTTGTTGTTGGGCTTAACGCCATTTTTCAGCACACGATAGGCTATTCATGGCGGCCAGTATTAATGGTGGAGGAAGAAACCGGGAAATCACCGGAAAGAACCACCGACCCACGAGAAGCTACTGGCAAGCTTTCCCACATATCTACATTAGCCGAATTCTAGACTCGAACACACGCAAACAGAGGTGAGATGGCAGTGATCCGTAACGGACAGCGCTTTAGACCACTCGGCCACTCGGGGCCCCGATAATCATAAAAGGTAAGTAATTTTACCTTGTAGAGTAATTATATGCTCATTGATGGGAAAAACATTTTCTTTGACTTTAAATATCCTGTTTCACAATCTAATTCTTATCACGAAAAAAAAATGAAACTAAATTGATGAAATGTTTTAGACTTGCAATCACATTACAAAAACTTGTGAAAATCATTCGACCAAAACTTTCAAAAAATGATTTCAATGTCT
The DNA here is from genome assembly GCA_016746295.1 of Potamilus streckersoni. Classification (NCBI taxonomy): domain Eukaryota; kingdom Metazoa; phylum Mollusca; class Bivalvia; order Unionida; family Unionidae; genus Potamilus; species Potamilus streckersoni. The sequence goes on from JAEAOA010001325.1 coordinate 2,773,047, forward strand.
TATAATATATTCAGACAAATGCAATGCAACACGCATAAATAAACTCAGAGTACCGAGATTAGGAAATGGTGTAATGATGGGATGATAGACACTCATCTACACACGTGCGCGCGCACATACAGTAAAAACGTAGGAACCTATGCCTTTATATGTGTATGAATGCACCTAAAAGTATCAATTAAAAATAATTTTAGGAAATAATTAGCAGTGTTCTTCAATTGCCTTTTCCCACGCGCCACAGCGTGATGTAAATTATTTTGAAATCCCACCATTTTGAGATTTATAGATAAAAAAGACCTGAAATCCATATGAGAAAGCATATATACACACATACAACTAATTTAATTTCCGCAGAACGTAAAGTTGCTTGGTTGCAACATCACTATACTTTGTGATAGGGCAAACAGCCTAGTAATTATCTAACCAAGAGTACGGTTAAAACCGATATATGCTGCATAGATTATTGTTGAGAAAATACCTTTATAGGTGCTTTCTATTGAAGTTCCGCCCTGTTTTTATTCGGAAGTACTAGTACCCAGAGAAGTCGTAAGGGGCGGGCGATAACGGCAACCATCTGATGCAGAAAGCTTCGGAAGGGGTCGCTATTTCACAGATCCTGTGGTATTTTTCCGAGTTGGAGTAGGTGGGATGAGCTAAAGTCTAGGCTCGTACGGGAAGCCGTTTCATTTTGTGTTAACTTGCGATGGACCTGACAGAGACTGAAGAGCGAAAAAATAGGTTTCAGTAATTCTAAAGAAAAAAATGCTTATTTTTAGGCTTTACTATTCAGCCATTGAGCGGCCTTAGACGTTTTAAATACGGTATTGAATATCCCCATCACATAGATTCTGCAGCTCGTAAAATAATTAGTTCTTATCACCTGACTGTCGAATTGCCAAACTCAAAAACTAGTGCAATACCATACTTTTATCTCATGTAGGTATCGTCAATCCATGCGGACATTTTATTACAACAGTCTCTGTTGGCTAAAAAGGAGGCAGCCACAGACTTGTGCACATTATATGTTACTTGTGTATTTTCTATCCTATACATATTAACGAATCCATGGGACGTCCATTTAGGCTGCGTTTAGAAAGTAAATAGAGTCTGCTTAACAGGATTCTTACAGGCATTAAATTCACAGGATCTGCATTGGGAGAATGTATGCTATAACTTTAGTTGCGATACATGTAATATTAATTCAGTCTGGTATGTTCTATAGCCGTATGAGTGAAGGCAATGTGTGATAGTACTATCCAGTTTAATAGCATAAGTGTGGGACTCGTTATGATAACTGCACTGTGGATGGAAATCCAACCCGGCATTTCACAATATAGTGATTCCACAAAAAATCAACAACCACCAATGAAATTCCCAGTTTAAACTTTACTTCCCAGACAAATATATTCTGGCCTTAAAGTACAATTGTAACCAGAAAAATGAGTCAAACATATGGCTTGTTGCGATAGAAACACACCGCATAACTTATCTCTCGCTAGAGAATGGCAACATCGATGAAAAGATGGCGGGTTTCTCACCTTAACAGCAACAAGTTAGAGTTCCGAAAGCAAACCTCCACACCTAATCAACAATGGCAAGAAAGTTCCTGCTTTTAAAAAAAAGAGGATGCCCTATTTTCACCATTCCATGCCATCTAAATTCAGAATTTTAATTAACTTTCTTTCCAAATCAAACATTTAATTAAATATAACCGAGCATTCAAGATTTTTGGGAACAATAATTGTTATCATTACTAAAATCGCCATGACACGCACAGTCCTCTCATCCGGCTAGACATGTAAAATAGTCCATCCTTTGTTTGACTAATCAGTTATGAATTCGTGATTCATGTAACCGCTTAATTGTTGTACTTTATACATCCTATTTAAACAAAGCTATCACCTTCTGATCAAACGAAACAAATAAATTTACAAGTTACAATCCTAACTTATTTAATCTTTCTTTGACTTTAGTGCATACTGCGCAGGTCGCAACCGTCAAACCAAAATGCAAATTCGTTTCAGAGCGTCACATTTGTCACGTTTTCCTATATTTTTACAATTTACTTTAAGATCCGGGTCTGTTACGCACCTGTAAGTTGATACTTTAATGGTTCTCTGTTTCAGGAATCGTTATTGTTCTAGACTAAGGTCAAGGGAGTGTCACAAATGCTTCTTTCTTAACTTCCTCCTCACGAAGGGAAATTTTATCTTAAACTTTGGCACCATTGCAAAATTATAGTGCATTTATTACAGGGCTCCAATCATAGTCGTCGTAAAACCAAGTAGCAACATTACCTATTACATGTTTCAGGTAAAACAGACAAATATCATAGTCGAGGTGGTGTTGATTCATATACATTAATTTACTTGATTCAAGAAACTGCTTACAAAAACAGCAACTGTCACGCGCAGTGCATGATGGGTGGTTTAGATGTGAGAATATGCTTAGATTTTATTATTTATGTCTATCAGATATTCCCATAGAGATTCGGAAAAATTGCATTTGGACATTATGTTTTAACCATCACATATTCATTAGGGCTGGAATGCCCATTAAACACACCATGCACGTGCTTAAGGCACCAGCACAACAGGGACACCAGTAAAAATTCAAGTTAATTGTTGATAATAAAATTGAATGAATTACTTTTGACCTTTTCGATCAGCATCTACGAGTAGTTTGATTTGGAATGATGGCAACACTGGTATTTCCCCACAATTTTAGCTTCCTATATTGTTGTTTTGAAGTACAAATTTCACAGCAGGGTTACCATAATATTTTCAGTGTTTAAGGCCCTACCACATGTACGTACGTATGTATGTATGTATGTATGTATGTATGTATGTATGTATGTATGTATGTATGTATGTATGTATGTATGTATGTATGTATGTATGTATGTATGTATGTATGTATGTATGTATGTATGTATGTATGCATGCATGCATGCATGCATGCATGCATGCATGCATGCATGCATGCATGCATGCATGCATGCATGCATGCATGCATGCATGCATGCATGCATGCATGTATGTATGTATGTATGTATGTATGTATGTATGTATGTATCTTTAAAACAGGTTAATACAACTTTTTGAACTACAGAAGAAACATACAGATATACAGACATACAGACAGATATTCAATCATCTGTTCATGCAGTGAATAATTAAATGTTAAGTTTGATAATTTACACACGACACTATTATATTTAGGGAGAAGGACAGTTCTTTGATAATTTATATAATTCAGTGTTATTTTATATCCTGTAGATGCATTTCCTAGGACGGACGTTGTTTGCAAGTTTACAGGAAACACATTAGAAACCAAGCCTATATGTGTGATGGAGACCGTCATTTGAGTTCGGTCACGCAAGGTATAGGCAACATGCCGACGAGAGGTACCCATCACCGAAAGGAGATATAAAGAAAAGTTATTCTACCCTAATTCAATTACATATACATATGTTGTGCCTTTGTCACGGATGAATGAAACAAACCTTCACAAAGAGATGTTAATCAGAAAGAACTATGCCTGTTATTACACACCTTTAAATTAAGATAAAACAATCAAGAGTAATAAAATAAACATCACGGACCAGTACTATATAGTTAAAACCGCCATCTGATATAATATTGAACATCATCTTGTCAAAAACTTACCAATATTGAATGTGTGATGTTTAAATGCCCGAGACAACTTCTGTGCGTTAGGTTATGGGAATGGACTTCCTTGTTTTGTACAAGCGACATGTTTTGTGTATTTTTCATTGCAGCTAAACTATAAATATCAACCTAAAAAATATGAATATATAAAGTGACAATGTGTAAATTAAATTCATACAAAAAGAGTTTTCATTCATTGGCCATATTCGACAAAATGACCAACTTGCTTTAAACTTTGGTGTAAGAGACTCATTAACTAACTTATTGACTAATAGATTTTTGTTTCCTTTGGATCCATTACAACTCATCCACACTACAATTCATTGAAAAGACAATTTGTTAAAACCACGCATCTTCGAAATGGACACTAATGGAATAGATAGACTGGTAGAAAAGATGAGTGACTTGTTAACACCCTCACCCACCCATCTCCATACGATTGAACCTACTGAGCAGGAAGAAAATTTATGTATCGCTAGAGCAGAAATAACCATGCTCCACTGATTACTCTAGCACAGCGTATCAAATAAGAGTACAGTGTGATGACCCTTACCTCTTATGAATTAGTGGTTACTGTTTAGTGCCTGTTAAAAGATCGGGAAAAACAGCTTACAAATATTTCAGTTATTTGAATTTATGAATTGAATTTATGTCTAGTACTAATATATACTGCCCGTCAGACAGCCGATGGACCTTAGACCAGAATCTCCAAGCAGATGGTTGTCAAAACTAAATTACTTAATGTTTACACCTTTGAAGCTGTGGTATTTTTTGGCGTTCAATTTATATCCGTAGTATTAGTGTTTGAATGACTTAAGGCTATACATGAATTATCTTGTATCAGCAATGTCTCACGTCCCTCGCGTGATAAGCCTTTTAAATCCGTCTTCAGTTACAATTGTGTTTTGTTTTTTAATAAAAATATGTTGTGCAGTTGGTTTGGTTCAACGATATGCACTGTCTGTAGCCGTTCAGTGAATGCTGTTTGGTTATACCCTTTGATCATCGTGATGATTGCATGCTATATACACAGAATAGAGAATAATTAGTTCAAGGCGCCTTCTCGTTGTCAGTTCAGGAGAAAGATGGTTGCTGGATTCACAGTGCTATTTCAGTTCCCTATAGTAAACATATGCAAACACCATGACATTAAAAATTAAATGACTCTAAATTTCTGAGTCCTCGTGATCAAAGTTATATTTATAAGTATACACACATCCTTGATGACAGTTTGTATGCAGAGAAAACCATATAACCCGTGGCATTTTCTGGATCTACATGTGTTTGAAACCTGTTTTCGATGCGGCACCAAAAAGCCACGTGCTGATTGTGGTAATGAGTCTCTCAAACTCAGATCTGTAAAGGGACTGAAATTGTATGAATAAAACAATATCTCTTGTATTTTTTCAGTTGCAACTGAGATAAACTCTAAAAAGATTATTTTTCTTAAAATCTTACTTTCGTTATCAACCAAACCCAACCAGCCAAATCCATATATATATATATATATATATATATATATATATATATATATATTTATATATATATATATATATATATATATATATATATATATATATATATATATATATATATATATATATATATATATATATATATATATATATCATATTCACCCATTTCTAGACTGGTTCAAATTTTTCTATATAATTAATACTGTTAGTCCTGCAAAACATGTTGTCGACATTAACCCTATGTAAACACTTAGGAACTTGCCAAATCTAGAGAACAAGGACACTATAACAGAGGTGACAAGAAGCTACACATTGCTCAAGATGGCAGACAATTCGGTGAATGATATTTACGACAGCGTGACTGTTGTTAAAGTGTAACTGGTGTTGAGGTGTATTGCACCAACTTTGTAGAACTCTGTTTTTCAAAGACTAGATGGAAAACAAAACTGTTTACTTAAATTTGTTTCTACTTTTGTACGCAACTGCCATTAATTTTGTTCATACTGTTCCTAGGGCTCATAGAGATTTGATGGTCGAAATATGGACAGTATCTTCAATACGTTCCGTCAACAACCAGTGCAGTAAAAAGCAAAATCAACAGTTTTTTTAAAAAAAAATTGTCTCTGTGGAACTATTAAATACGTTTACGTTTATTTTTATTGTTTGTTTACCTACTAAGTCAGTTTACTGCTCTATAATCTTAATTTATACACCAAAACGCCACTTCCCGCCAGAAAAACTGATTTCTAGATCAAAACAAAAGAAATGAAATATATTAAATGATCCAGTCGCGAACCAAACAAGGAAGTTGTGAACTGAAATAAAACATTTCAGCCTTAATAATGGATTGATCATAATAGATACATTTAAATTACATGTCAGTATCAAAGCAGAAGGTATTTTTGCCGCGGATAATTGAGATGGGGTTATATGCTCTTTTGTTAATAAGTAGTGATGCTCCCATATTCAAACAGGAATTGTAAGCAGTATTGAACAATTTCTATAGGTCCAGCAATAGAAGGTATCATGTTACATGCTGGACTGTGCAAAATGGGTTTGTTATGCTCATATATTATGTTCTTAGTATGGAGATTTTCTAATTGTTTTCATTATTGCTATTTTTGTACTTCCTAAAATACTACAAATTGGGTCCATAAAAATCTTCATGATTTCTGATTTTCTGTGGTGTCACTACCACTGCTTTCTCTCCCCCTACAACACACACATGATTGACAATAGTGATTGGGCAGAAGAATAGTGTGGTTCTGGCATTTGCAGAAAAGACATGGAAATTGTTATCTTATCATGTACACACACACACACACACGTGTTCATACAAAGGCATTTAGCTCCCATTTCCTAGAAAATATACAGTTAATAATGCGTTAAAAGTGCCGTTAAAGTCTACACCGAAAAAACAAAAACAATGATCATTAGTAACACTGACCTCTAGCAATGTACTAAAATCATCCTTAAAACGATAATTATCTGAATTGGTCCATAAATCTCCCTATGCTAGTCTCCCAAAAGGATGTACAAAAATCATGTAAAGAGAAAAGGACACAAAGATAGTTATATACTTACATAGCTTTATCAATCATCCGCTCATAAGAAAATGGTGTGTATATGTTATAAACCCAGTATCTTCCTTTTTTTTCAAACACTGAGGATTAAACATAACCAGGTTACATGATCTAGCTTGTGTCGTTGTCAATGTTAGAACGTCTTGAATTAATCTCGTGAAGAATACCTTAAACTGCCCGAATATAAATATGCCACGCATGACTTCTTTTGCATGGATAAACGAGTCATGTTTTGGGGGGTTTTTTCGTCGTGTGAACCGTCAACAGAGTCATGTTTTGGGGATTTCTCGTGGTGTGACTAAAATACCTGTCAACAGAACCGTTCTTCCCGAAATCCACATATATGTTACAGATATTTTGGTTGTTCATAAATTAAAATATATGAAACAGGTCACTATACTTAATCCACAAAGTAGGAAAGATGCAGAGTATAAGGAATTATTTGGGTTGGTGTGATATTACTTATTATCGATGGAAGACGTGAGATAACAATTACGTTGCATCAGTAGAAGTTTTCCTCGGTAAACGATGTATTATTAAAACAGTGAACGCCATGGGGGTTTTATACACAAAGTACTGTACTACTGAAATAGCAAAATTCACTACGTTTTTGCACGATAAAAAATACGGAACTTGTTTTTCTATCGTAAATTCGTCGTATCATGAAAGAACATTTGTTTAATGTGAACTTGTTGTACGATGAAAGGAAATATAAATTTTGTATTTTAAAATTTAAGTTATATTGGTAAGGCTTGTGCTTTATTAGCTCACTTTCTAAAATCTAGATATTTCAATCTTCCGGCCATGAAATACAACCGACCTTCAACATTATTATTTTACTTTCATTATTGAGCGTAATGTTTTGCCCAATTATTGAAGGACTTAGAGTTTGAAAACATAATATTATAAGACTCGCTTTATTAAAAAAAAAAAAACATTTCGAAAACAATGTTAATTGTGCCACAATTTCGAATTGAAAGGAAACGAAAATTGTTTTCATGGTGCAACAAGTATACATTTTAGAAAGAACAGAACTCGTGTTTTCTTTCAGCATGACTGTCAGTTCTTTACTTCTCTCAAATTCTAACAAGTCGCATACAAAAAAATGTTCCATTCAGTCTTTGTAAATAAAATGTTTATCGAATATCTCACATGAAATGAAGTGAACCTAGATCCGCCATTTCAAAGAAATACAAACTCAGAACGCTACAAGAATTCTTAGATATTTATATATAAACCAAATTCAGTTCATAAATGCAAGAAATAAACTTGGCGGATCGGCAGTACAATATTTCATCCTGTTGCCTTCAATCGAGAAAAACAATATCCCAAACGATTCCAATGGGGGATATTAGTATACGTTTAGTATATTTGTTGTCGTTACAGGGTTTAACACCATTTTTCGAAACAAGATATGCTATACATGGTGGCCATTATTCATGGTGGAGTAAGAGCCACGAAATAGCCCAGAAAGAACCACCGACCCACGAGAAGCTATCAGCAAGCCTTCTCACATACCAACAATGGCCGAGCCCGAAACTCGAACCTACGCAGACAGAGGTGAGATGGCAGAAATGTTATGTGATGTGTTGTGATTATGATTTTTAACGTAGCTTCGACAATTTTTAGTAATATCGCTACGATGTCTGCAGTGTGGCAGTTTATAGTGATGTCTAGCATTGGGGAATCATGCCGTATACATGAAGCATGGTGTCCCACCCAGTTACATTATCCTGACACCAAGCCTACTAGTCCTAACACTAACCTCTTAATGCTGAGCGTCAAGCGAGGCAGCAGTTTGTACCATTTTTTTTAAGTCTATGGTATGACTCGACAGGGGATCGAACCCACGACCTCCTGTATCTGAGGCAGACGCTCCAACCACTAGGCTACTTGAGCGGTTGAGATGGCAGTGATCCGTAACGGTGAGCGCTTTAGACCGCTGGGCCACTAGGGGCCTCCTGTAAATTTGTAACAAAGATTTATAATCCTAATCTGCCTCATAAACTTCTACCGTCATCATACATAGTCGCTTATATGAGTCCGTTTACAAAACATAGCTACGTGTAAATCGTATAGGGCCAGAACCGGGGGGTGGGGGTCCTAGGTTTCCGCACGTTTGTTAAGCTATATGCACACTACATAGACACACAGACTTTTGCCTTGGTACCATTTCGAGGAAGGTCTACTCACCTTAAGATATTTTGAAATCCCCCCCGCCACACATTTGACCTAATTCGACTTTGCCGAAGCTTTTTAAAACAGAACTACGTGACAGGAATTAGTGGGTTTTAGTGTGTTTGTGTGTGACATTGGTGTATTAAAATATGTATTGACATAAAAGAAGAAAAAAAAATACACATTTAATAATAAAGTCTCTCTCTCTCTCTCTCTCTCTCTCTCTCTCTCTCTCTCTCTCTCTCTCTCTCTCTCTCTCTCTCTCTCTCTCTCTCTCTTAGTCTTTGGGTGACAGTACTTTCAGAAGAATGTAAACTGAGAGATTTATCAAAAGATACGGTTAAGTCCAGCACAGATTATTTATGACTCTCGAAAGGCTGCAATGAACAAAATAAGGAAAAATATGATTACCCATCTTACTCAAGATTTTGTATCTTCCATTTATTTGTCGATTACTGTGGATCCTCAAAAATTGTCAAAAGTTAATGAATTATGGACAGTGATTTACCAGCTATTTCATTTTTTTTACCGTTAAAATATTTTTCCAGTAGCTAAATTAGCGTCTATCTCTGCCGTGTTCTAAACTTTATTATAAATAAATTGTGATATTCCACTTTTCAGATTTTCTTGCTATCACTATAATTTTTGATCGACTTTTTGAATTATCGTCTGCGTATGACCATTTGTCAATTCGTGCAGTGAGACGCAATCTTTTGTTTTCAACATCAGGGAAGCCTTAAACATTAGGAATACAATTTTTAGACTCACGATGTTACATACTTTAAACAGAAGCTTGCAGGATTATGCTTATCTGTAGCGTGAGCAATTTAAATCATATTTCTCTAAGTGACATGGACTTATCTCGGTGATCTCTCTCTCTCTCTCTCTCTCTCACACACACACACACACACACACACACGCACACACGCACGCACTTTGTATGTATTATGGTGTATTCTCTACTGAGTTGTTTCCCTTTATACCAGAGGCTTTCTACCATTATCGGATTTATTACGAATAACTGGCTAAACAAGTTTGCTACCTTATTAATGTTAAAAGAATTTGTTCAAATAAAAAGGATGACGATGAAGTTACACGAATTTTAATAAGCCATGTACAAGTCAATAAATAATGTATAGCTTCTATAAATACAAAATATTCGTGTCTATTATGAATAGAACATTGTATAAATTGGTAGAAAGCAATACATTAACAGGCTAGTATCAAACTGGTTTATTAAATCTCTTTTCTCGTCTTTTCAATATGTCAACCATTTTCCGCCAAACAGACCCAGCATTTTAAAATGTTACTTTGCTAGCCAAATAAATTCATCATTTTCGCAAAAGATTTAATGTCTTGACGCTATAAACCCACAAGATGGCTGTTTAATATTAAATTCCCCTTATGAACGTGGGCTATATTTTACCTTTTTTATATTGGATGACTCATGAGACTCGATATCGACAACATTTGGTATTTGTACAGCAGAAGGAAGGGACTTGGACTAAAAATTCTCTCTCTCTCTCTCTCTCTCTCTCTCTCTCTCTCTCTCTCTCTCTCTCTCTCTCTCTCTCTCTCTCTCTCTCTCTCTCTCTCTCTCTCTCTCTCTCTCTCTCTCTCTCTCTCTCTCTGAATTTGATATACAAGTCTATCCAAAGTGTACAATGCACAACTTCGATGTACCGTCAACAGCGTTGTTTCAAAATTCGAACAGACTCATTCTGCATTTTGTAACAGACTGACTACTAAAAAGCTAAACGGATTCATAAATCATTAACACTGCAATATTATTTCTGATCATATAATTTACCTAACAAGCAAACATAACAACCCCATATTAAGAAAAATTATTAAAATCGAGGACTGCTAAGATCTGTTTAAGTACAGACCTTGTCATTTCTTTTAATGCTGTTGGTCGTGGTGGATCTGATGGCGTGGTGGTTGTGGGAGTTGTTTGTCTACAGTATGTACAATTAATCCTTTTAAGGTTCTAATAGTACCAAGCACGAATTCCGGGGCAAAAAAGAGGAGATACAAAAATTATTTCCTCGTCTGATAAACTCTTTAAACAAGTGTAATGACCTACCTTTCTTCAAACTTAGCATATTTATCGAGCTTTCTTAACATTTGTTTTAGAAAATTACGATGGACTGAAAGTAAGGCTGGCAATATGTTGTATATTTATTATTTTATTTTAATCTTTTATATTTTTTGGGGTAGTAATTGTACTGTCCGTAACAAACAATGTAATTCTTTTAGTGAGATCTTATCTATACATAAGTATAGAAAACAAATCTATACATACTACAACCAGCAAATATCCGCCAAATAGACCCAATGCGTTACACTGTTTCATTTCTAGCTAGACATGTATAAACCAATTTTAACGTGAGATTTCCCATCTTTACCCACCCTATAATTTCAACAAGATTGTATCCTAATGTTAAATTTCCTTTATTTGCCCATAATCTGTCTACACATTTTAGTATATGATCACCCCTTGTACCCACGATGCATATTGAAAAGATACAGGCTATATAAGATAACTCACCAACAATTTTACGATTCATGTGGAAAACTATATTGAATAAGTTAATACACGAAATCTACTTGCTGTTGCCTGGAGCCAGTTCTCAAGCACTTTAATGGCACATCCTCATTGCTTACATGCATATTAATGTATTGTAGATGACAACTCGGCCTAACTGCCACGAGTCTCGCCTTCTCGGGTTCTTTGAATAATTCTTATTTTCTGTTGGAGTCACATCCTACTGTATCTATATAAGATCTGGCAATCCAGAATTTAGCAGCTGTTTGAGCAAGCGGAAACTTGTATCTCCGTCTGTAGCTCGCTGCTTGATATCAGTCTCTGTCGTTCTCTATGTGGCGCCGTAGTGGACAAAACCTGGTCTAGTAAGAAAGTCGCAGTTGAAATTTTAGTGTCTTATGACCAGAATTTCAATTTCACGTGTTGTATCAAAAATGCTTGTCCTTAAAGTTCCATTATCTGGGTCAAGATGTTAGATTGTATTTTTTGAATTAAACGTAAGTGGTTGAAAGTTATATTTTATATATCAAGGATTTAGATTGCGTCATTTGAATTACATGGGTGGTGGTTGAAATTTCAATGTCATACGTCGAGAATTCATAATTTAGGTATTGGTTCAAAGAGTTTATGTTGAAAGTTCATTTTTATATGTTTAGTATTCAGATAATATCTGTTGAATTACACAGCGCTGGTTGAAAATTCGATGTTCAATGTCGAGTTTTTTAGACTATCTTCTGAATTACACAGAGTTGTTACAATTTTAATGTCATATTTCGAGAGTTTCAATTTAACATGATGTATGACATCGATTGTGCTGAAAATTCCATTTCATATGTTGAATTTTTACATTACAGCTGTTGAATTACACAGATGTGATTGGACATTTTATTATGCTTGTCAGAATTGTTATTTTTATATGGTGAAATGATATTTTGGTGTAAAAACTAGCATTACACAATATCCACTTTAACAATTAAAAATAATATTGAGTATTAAGATACGTCTTTCGTGCATTCAAATTAAGAGGCGCCATTACATTTTATGCATTTACAGTTTGAAAGTTAAAATTCACAGAATTACTATGAATTTCTTCGCGTTACTTTTAACAAGAAGGCTGCTTCTCGTTGCTGTGAAATTCAACAAATCAGATCTAAATACTCGCCATATTAAATGGAACTATAAATGAAAAATGATACTATGCGGAACAAAGAACTGAACGTCCTAATGTGACTTTGAACGGAGCCAATATCATTTCCATACAAGTGGGTCAAGTGCTGTTTAAAGATTCGATGAGTTCCTTAGCCATGCATTTGAGTCGTATGCCTAAAACTATTCGCAAGATAGAAATGGCCAAAGGCTATTTTCCACACTTTTTCAATACCGAAGCCAATTAACACAACGGTTAACCCCATTTGCCTGAGACTGAGTAGTACGACCCCGACAACATGCGTACCGAACAACGAGAAGCTTTCTACACATGGTACCAGAGTCATGACTCCTATACTTTCGGTTTTTAGGAAGAAATGTAAAACTATTGCCGTTCCGACGTTGTCATTTTACGGCGTTGCTGTTAAAAATTTCGAGAACTGTTCATGGAGCACGGAGGGATCGATTCTTTGAAAGACGCCTGTTGCCAAAGCGCGTTCCTTAGTGTACTGACAACTATTACTGCCCCGAAAATTTGCTAGTTGTCATCAGTCCTCAAATAACCAATTTTGCCAAACGTCAATACTTAGTCATAGCCATATGCTTGTTAAATTACTTATGTAATAAGGAAGACAAATAGATTCAACATGGCCGCAATGGAGGAGGTGAGAAAGCCATTGGAAGGTATTCAGTACATGGCTGTGACTTAGACAACCCCCAGATCGTGTACGATTTTAACGGGTGTTTATCTTACGGATGTCCCACCTGTTATCCTCACCGTGACACTAAAAACCAGCTTTTACAACGCACCATGGAAGAGTTGTACCAAACAACTTGTCAACATCGCTTGAAGTTAGAAGTGCAAGGATATCAAGTGATAGAAATATGGGAACACGAGTACGATCAGTAATTGAAAATCGAACCCGAGTTTAAGCGCAATTGTGGAAAGTTACAAGATGGTGGACCCTCTGAACCCACGGGACAGTTTGTACGGAGGACGGACGAATGCCACCTGTTTGCTGTATCAAGTCGACAAGGAGAAAGGAAATACTTGGACGTGTGTTCTCTGTATCCGTACGTGTGCAACTATTGTCGTTGTCCCACAAGGCATCCACAATTGCTGACCGAACACATCGATGTGAACAATATGTACCATCCGGTTTTACCACATCATTGCCAAGGGAAACTGATGTTTGCCTTGTGCCGTACTTATGCTGAAACGTGCATCCAAGACCACACTTGTAAGCACAGTCAGGCGGAACATGATTTGTCGGGAGTGTATAATTATTTACAGTTATGGACTTGGGATACCAACTGTTAGAAGTGTATGAAATTTACCACTTTCCCAAGATATAAAAATACCACAAGGGCGGCGAGATTCAAAAAGACATTTTCTCAGACTACGTTAATGCCTTTTTGAAACTGAAACAAGAAGACAGTGGATATCATTCCTGGTGTCATACTCCCGAAGGCCAAAAGAAATTCAAAGAGAAATACTCGAAAGCATCACTTTAGACCACATCGAGAAAAACGAAGGAAGGCGATCGTTTGCCAAAGTAATGTTAAGTTGTTTGTGGTGCAAAATGGCACAACGACCGTGTTTACCCAAAACAAAGTATTTGTCAGAATTTTCCGCCACTTACAGATGATTCATGACAAAACCAAATACACGAATCACGTGGACGTCATTTGTGAGGACTTGCTCTTAGTCAATTACAAAGAAGAACTGGACTTTGAAGAAGCCAATGAATTTGCAAATGTCATCATTTCAGCCTACGTGACAGCCCATGCTCGCTTTAAACGGAACGAAGCTTTAGAACTGTTAGGAGATCGTGTGTTGTACTTTGACTCTGACAGTTGCATTTACATCAGTTGTCTGAGTCAACAGCAACCTAACATCGAAGGAGACCGATTAGGAGCTTGCACGGACGAGCATCCCGAGGACAAGATTTTAAGTTTTGCAAGTTTCGGTCCCACAAATTACGGCTACGAATACCTTAACCCTCAGGGAGAAGTACACATGGACTGTAAAGTGAAAGAATTGACTCTCAATTATCGCAACAGGCAAGTGGTAAACTTTGACGTGCTCAAAGAAATCTTGCAGTCTGGACAGGATGGAAACTTTTAAAATGACCACTTACCAACCCAACATTATTGTACGTTTACCTACACATCAAATCGTCAGGCGACTTTTGGAAAAAGTCTACCAAATCGTGTACTAGAAGCGAGTTCGCCTCACTTTACTGTGCGGGCTTGTCGATATTGGTCAGCATATATAAAGGGACAACGTCCAAGACCAATAATTCATTGTCACTACAAGTGCTAAGAGAGAAAGATGAATCCTTTTACACAGCAAGTATCCAGCAAGAGTAAATTCTAGTGCGATTGCAGAGATACCGTACACTGTGACCACAAAGATTGAGAACCACATTATAGTCATGAGAACTTTGCTATAACTACCAAATCTACCATGGAAAGTGGTAGTGATGCTGTGCGTGTCTAACCTGACGGATGCGAAAGTGATCCTACTCGTCATCGTAACCTTTTCAATTTACTGGTTTTCATTGTCATCCTCCACAAGAAACCACACGACTACCCCATTACGGATATCATGGAAAAGTGAGTCATTTTCTGCATATTTCGCAACACCCATATCGAAATGAACCTGAACAATACGAATATTCGTTCCCTGCGTTTGCCAGAATACTATGACTATGAAAGTCGGATCCAAACAACCGAGCCAACCCCCGAAGAATTAGCCAGAACCGGATTTTTCTATCGGGCAAAAGGGATAAAGTCAAGTGTTTTAGTTGTGGCGTGTCACTTCACGAGTGGGAACAGAAAGATTCCGCTTACCTGTAACATACGCGATGGTCTCCAGATTGTCACTACCTACCTTTGGTGGGATCTCATCATTGAAGTGGGACCAACCATGTCGTGTAAGAAAGTAGCGACATGGTAAGAAGACCAACGTTGGACAACCCCATAACAAGTATTTAAACCTGATATAAAAATCATCTTCAAGCATAACCACTCGAATTGCAAGATAAGATCTACAAGGACTTTTGGCATGGTCTGTCAGAGCCAAATCTCAATTCGTGACTGTAGAACTTTTGTAACGAGAAATTCACAGGAGGAAAGTGAAAAATGTCAACCAAAAAGTTCAATGTCTCTGGATCAAGAGTGTGTTCATTTTACTCTTTCGCTTTAGACCATTTACATTTAAAGATTTTATTGACATTTTTGATCATTACTCTGAATGGCAGCGGAAAGAAATTACTCACTACATTCATTACTTTCGCTCTAGGAGAAGTGTTTGACTGATATATGGTCATGGATACTTTACAAGAGAACATTCGTGGTTTGCCTGTGGAGTTGAGAGAACGCATTTATCGAGAGTTGGTCGAAATACAAGTCAAACGCAGAGAACTATCGCATCCGTTACGTCACCGATGTTTAAAGCACTGGTACATCAATAGGATTGATTCTGAAGAAGGTGTTAAAGTGGTCAGCCATTGATCAACTACATTTGGGCGAAAAGTGTTGTATTGTTGATTGTGATTATGTTTTACTACGTAAATTTACTGAATCTAATTACAAAAGAAGAGTTAGAGAGTTTCCAAAATCTTGTAGAGAGTGTAAACTTAGTGGAAGAGGAAACTTCTGATCGATTTGTCATGTTTCAGTTAGTGACTAAATATCTTTATACGACAAGGCAATAATACTACCTCTTTTGTGCAGAAAATACACTTATAGCTGCCGAAAAGAGAGGCTATAGAAACGTTTTACCATGTCACGCCCTTTATAATTGGGAATACAACAAATTCCGTCGAGGGAGATCCATGACCATATTGAAGCAGTGGAGGATTACCATTGCTTTATACGAGAACTGACTCCATTGAATTGGGATCGACGAATGGTGTGTGTCTTAGAGACTTGCTTTCTGGGATTTCGTTTACCGTCCGATACATTGTGGACTCTTTACAAACAGTACCTACTATTCGATTAAACATGAAAGTAATCCCTTTAAATGTTCACGAGAAACTCATTCTTCTGAAAACTTTGCGCTTTCATCTAGATACTTTTCGACCTTTACGGGAAAACAAGATTCGTCAACTTTTAGGTACTGAATATGGGTATAACGATGTATGTGAAGCGCTTGTGACTTACACCCTCACTAGACGGATGTACGTGTCTGGAAAAGTTGGGGTTTTGAGGCTTGGACTAAAAAAGTGGCCGACTATGCCAGAGATTTGTAATCCGGAAACACTAAAAGTTACTTTTAATCCTGTGTTAGTGACAGTAACAGAAGAAGAAAAAGAACAGCCAGTCACCGAGTTAAACCAATCTCTTCGGGATAGGACTGTCATAGACATCACCGAAAGACCATTCCAGGAGGACCCTTGTGTGACGGTGCCAAGGAATGCACAGACTTTTAAAACATTACACACTGTCCCTAAGACACTACATTTGGATGATAAAAAATTTCGTAAAGTAGAAACTTGTTTATATTCCACTATTATTGTTTTGATGTGTCTTTTATCCATGTACTTAACCATTTGGTTATTATGTATTTATGTTTTATTTTGTTATTCCATTTTAAAGTTTGCAATAAACGTGTCCTGGAAAAGTATTAAAACTCTTGTCTTGTCTTTCTTCATGCAAAAGGGTTACATTCATGACACTAAATATGACTACCTCTATTGTCTCTTCTTCCTCTTCCTCCATTTTCAACGTCATTGACGAACATTTAGATCGTGCTAGTTGGGAGACCTTGTATCTTCGACATCTCTTTAACATACTCATTGCTGAACCCAGCGGTTCAGGCAAACGTTTGATCGAACATAAACATCATTTGATCGATCGTCCACCTCAACGAATCATGTGATGTTACAAAGAGTGGCTATAGGCATACAGTCTTCTACAAGAAAGTCACGGTGAATCAATTGTCTTTGTGGAAGGCATTCCTGTCGAAAATGACGGAAACGTGTCTGACCCCAATCAAACCCATTTGGTCATCTTTGATGACATGTTAGAAGAAGACGAAGAAGAAATTAAGCTGTGGTTTACACGCAAAGGGCATCATCGTAATGCCAGTGTCATTTATATTACCCAGAATTTGATTCAACAAAGTAAAGCCCATCGAACCATTAGTCTCAATGCTCATGACGTCGTTTTGTTTAAAAGTACTAGAGATAATTCGCAAGTGCAAGTCTCAGCCAAACAGTCAGAAATCACTTGGCTAACTCATGCGTATGAAGATGCCACTCAAACCCCAGTCGCTTATTTACTCATGGATTTAAACCCCACTACCCAATGATTATTTGCGATTTCATACCCATCTGTTAAACCACTGCTGCGAAAAGGGAGAATGTGTTGTGTACAATTCCCCGTCGTCGACGTAACAATGACCACTACCAAAAAAATCTATAAACTCCTTGTTCACTTGGACTATGTCTCACTCAGTGTCAACATGACGTCCTTTCAGTCTCATATTTCCGTCAAATTGATTCGTGCCTTGTACGGCATTAGTCGTGAAACAAATCAACAAATATGTGATCGTGTCTTAGAAGCCAGTCTTAAAATGAAGTCTTACTATGGTCTACAGTGACAGAACGTCAATCACTGCAAGGCATCGTTCAGATCCCACATCAAACCAAACGTTGCTTTGACAGAAACAAAGTAGCCTTGTCGCAGCTGGCCGATCCTCTCATTGAAACTCAAACCAAAAAGTAAATTATTTTGAAACTTTGGAGGCAGTGGTTTGTTATGAGGTGTCACCATTCGTTCCCTCTTAAAATTGTATCCCAATGCGCCCAAAAGTCTCCCCAAGAGAAAAGCCACGCCTCGACGTACCCAGAAGATAAAGAAAAAAAAAACGGTGTAAAGACTAGGTCTCTGCCTCAAAACAAAAAGAAAATTAAAAAGAGCAATGGTGCCACAAACCAAGATACCGCCTCAGGAAAAGAAAAAGAATAGCCAAAAGAAAAGTTTCTACCAACAAGAGAGCATCTCCAAAATCTTCTCCAGCACTGATACCCTCTTCCTCTTTAGCAGCACTGGCCTCTGCTCACAATGTACCTGCCCCCAAAATAAATGTTCAAGAGAGATCAGGCATTTTACAGTGTTTACTGGATTTGTCCAAGCAAGAATTGGCTCGATTTGGTCCCTTGAGAACTCCTCCACGACGTATGTTACCTGTTATCAAATTATTACGACGTCAAGACAGTCAGTGGCGACGCATTCCAGTATAAAAGAGCTAAGGTCAATTTTAGGACCAGTGTTTTGCTTTTGTGCTGCTAATCACCACAAGATGGCCCCAACATGAAGTGTAAACCGTTATTCTTCTGTGCAAAAATGGACAAGGAAAACTACAGAGACAGTCACGTCATCCTAAGAAACGCTTAGCCAAAGATCGGCGACACTCTCTGAAAATATATACTCGTTCAAAGAAAAGGATAAGCCACCAAAAGAAGGGATTCTTTGGAGCTCTTGGCATTGGTCGTTTGTTTCAAAAAGAAAAGTTAGCAAATGACTTTGTGAACAAAGTTAAAGCACAGACTCCATAATAAATAATAAGATAAAAGGACGCATGTCAAGCCATGGACATCAGTGTCTGTTGTGCAATCAAAGATGTCACCTCATTGTCATTCTCCTGTCTAGAAAGGAAAAAGAAAAAGACAGTTGCGTTATCCGAAAAAAAAATACGTTTCGCCAAACATAGATCTCACCCCCCATAAAAGACACATTCATCCAAAGAAAAGGAGGAGTCACCAAAAAGAAGGCTTCTTTCGGCGATTTTGGAAAACATATTGTCACCTTTAGGACACAGTGATAGTTCCCCTAAAAAAGATAAAAGGCCGTGTACCGAAGTCATCAATGTTAGTGGGTTTGTTATGTGTCTCGTCGCCAACCGACAAGCACAGACGTCACACACACACACCCCAAACACATCCTTCTTCTACACTCAAAGGAAAGAAAAGGAATGGACTGCCATCTCGTTTAGAAAAATATTGGGACAATTTTTCCGTCTTGTCAAACGCTCCTCATCCCATATGAAAAGAGCTTATTCAAACTACCTCCGAAGACGTCATCGATACCGTATGCGAATGTTGTCTGAATATCTTGATAGGCACGATAACGTTGTCTCCACATCAGAAACAAATGCTTAGCCAAACATCGACAACTTCTTCGCCAAATGGTCCTAAACAAAATCCCTATTCAGCAAAAGAAAAAGGTATTGGTTCAACGCAGAGGAATTGCCATTTTACCCTGATATGACCCTTAATGTCAACAATAGGATAACCCTTGCTGAAAGGAGTATTGGTAACATTTGGAAATATCCTGGTAGGATAAAGATAAAAGGAGAACACTGGGGCAAAAGATATCAGACGTAATCCTTGAAATCTAATGGAAGGACGAAAACTGACTTGAGTGCCTTACAAACGATGAATATAATAACATCATTGGCAAGAACAATGGACCCAGCAAATACCTCCCATTCCTCATTTGACAGATATGTTCCAGTTACAATACGAATTGCAGTCGTTGATGGATCTTAGCGATGTGTCCGAAACGGAAAATTCTCAACGGTACGGTCACTTGTTGCAATGATTGCAACTCTTTCACCAAAAAGCTTTAGACGAAAAAACTCTATCTACTCTTAAAGATTTGAAGGCCTTCATAAAAAGTCCATCACCACTACTATCGCCACCACCACTACCCTCAGTGGTCAAGACATAATCAGCCCCAGGGGTGCCTAAAGAAGAAGAGGTACAAGAAGTCTTTCAAACACCGTCAGAAGTTCCCTTCCTAGCAAGATTGCAGCGACTTCGTTGACCCCTTTCCCTACACCCCAAAGAGAAGAACTTGGGATAAAAGAATGATGTCCACTCCTTCTTCGACATAAGTTGAAAAGAAAGAAGGGAAACCATAAGTGAAAAAGACAAGAAACCTAAAACCATTCCATTACCACCGCCAGCACCACCACCACCATTACCAAAACTACCATCCACATTGACTCCTGTGGCACATCGGACACGTAAAGCCGTTTCCAAACAACCCTTTCACTCCATTCGGATTAGTATCAGTGTAGATTGGATCACTTATTAAAAAATGGAGAAGGTCTTAGCCAGCATTTACTACCTGCTGGTTACGGAGGTGTTTGGAAATTGTATCGTACTGTCAAAACAAAACAGAAAAGTGTCCGTTTTTCTCAAGTGCAACGATGGTTACAAGAATAAGCCACGTACACCCTACACAAACCCATTCAACGAAACGTTTCTAGAAGTAGCACGCGAGTGGAAAGCATCGATCATCAAGGGCATGCTGATTTACCCGATGTCTCTCATTTAGCCACCTACAATTGTGGCTACAAATATTTGTTTTGTGTCATCGACGTCTTTTTCAAATTTGCTTGGGTCGTGCTATTGACTTCCAATCGAGCAGTGTATTAGTGCGAGCCCTGAAACTGGTGTTGAAACAATGTGGTTGTCACCGTCTTCGATGGCAAAAGAGATTCCAACTTCTACATACAACAACGCACAAACTTCAAACTATACCAACAACGGATTGAAGCACTCACAATATACCCAGACATTCTCAACGGACTCCTCAACAAAAATATCCAAATGACGCACACCAATATACTTCACCTCCTAAAAGAAATACACTAAACCTCATCAATTTGATTGGCATACAGAAATACCAAAACCTACCTGGATTACATCCACCACACCCAATCTCAATTCTACCCACCAATCATAACTAGATACCCATAACCTTGACTCTAACACCACCAAAAACTCACGCATGATTCCCAATATAAATCCACAACAATGACTGTGGACTTGCAACCCGAAAAAAAGAGAGATTATATATATATATATATATATATATATATATATATATATATATATATATATATATATATATATATATATATATATATATATCCACTGACTTTTTATTTATACGACGAATACATGTATGCAAATATATGCAAGGGAATATAGGTAAGTCCACATGTAATGATCACATGTTTCCACAGCAAGTGCCATATCAAGAAAGACAGACCAACCCGAAGAAAAAGACGCAGATAGATCATATAGGGAAAAGAGATTCAGAGGGGACCACACTTCTCCTCAAACAGGACCGAGGAGACGGGCGATCCCGCAGAAGTACAGAAGATTTCGTTCATCTTGACCCCCGAGGGCACTCTCCGGAGTCGTATCGGGGAAGCCGGATGGAAGGTGGGACCAAACAAACAAGATCAGCAAGAACCCCGTTCAAATCAACTACTACACAACAATAGAACTATTCTAATCGAAGTCTCAACAGAAAATTGCAGTGGCAATTACCCATGCCATTATGAAAATATTTAACTAACATCATATGCCAATCAAACAAAGTAAGGGACAGTCAGGAAAGCACTAACTATTGCCCCCACAATGCCATCCGGAGAACGATACTTTTCTCGACGAAAGGGCTCCCCAAAACAAATGACTGTATATGCAGCTCGGCCTACGGCCCCAATAAAACCCTCCGGAGAACAAAACCCTTTTCGATGAAAAGGCTATGCCCCAAATCAATGGGCAGTCCAGGCGGCTCAGCCTACTGCCCCACAATGCCCCCCCCCGGAAAACAACGTCTATCTTGAGATTCTACCTGGGGGCGGCGTCCATGGCGTGCCTGCTGCCGGTGGCTGGCTTGGGCGGCGTTCTGTTCTGTGACACTTCTTAGTAACGGTCAAGGGTCGAAGGACATAATACAACTAGGGCCCATAACAGGGACTAAAGAAACACACCATGGCCTCCACGGCGAGCAATGTCACTCAAGGGTGACATCCGGCTCAGGGGGTACTCCACCCGGTAGAGTGGGGGCCTACCATACAGCCTATGGCAAAGGGCCAAATTACGGGCTGTAACAAGTCGTAAATTTTTAAGGGCGTACATGACTATAATTAAGAGAGAGAGAGAGAGAGAGAGAGAGAGAGAGAGAGAGAGAGAGAGAGAGAGAGAGAGAGAGAGAGAGAGAGAGAGAGAGAGAGAGAGTCTGACCATTCACTGTTGACTCGTCAACCTATGAAGATGCCTTCCATACTAGCTAGACTGAACGAAGCATACGTTCAATTACATCGTATAAGGCTAAACATGATATATAAGCCTGAGGAAACAGAGAATGTCAGGATGATCTCTATAGCCCAAGACCTCATATAAGAGATATTCAGAGAAGCAATTAAGAAAGAACAAATAGAATGGACTGATAAATAAACTTCAGAAAGTAGTAGAAAGAAGAACAAGAACAGCAGCAGCAATAGTAGCAACAGCAACAACATGAACCAGAGAGGTTTTGTGGACTGTCGAATAGACACCAGAAAAGTTTCTTTCTTTTTTGGCAGAAGCAGGTCCTCTCTTAAAGGAAAGCCTGATGCCAGAAATGGTCGCAATCTTAGACAGTAAAAAATAAATTGCCGTTACTCTCCATCAACAAAAACAGCCCTTTTCAAGGTAACCCAAGACACTAGAAAAGATATACTCATTCAATTGGCCAACAGTGTAATTAGAAAAAAGAGTGTATCTATAAGCACATCGTTATTCTGTCTTGTCCAAATCGTGTCTGTCTGTGTCTATGAGTAAACAGTTATCGCGAGTGCTTCTTTTAATTCCGCGCGTTTCATATCATTTTAAAATTAGAGTGATACTGGTTTCGAACTTTTGGCGCACACTTTATCTAATTGAAAAACAATAATGGGCTAGGAAAGGATTGAAATGCAGACACAAACCAGCCAATCAGAATTGAAATCATGAAGATTTACACAAAAAACAACAATAATAAGTAAATATCAGTAATAGAACAAATTAATCTAGCCACAATATATAACAATAAATAAATCAAGTAAAAATTGCTACTACTATACAAAAGTTACAATAATGTGATTAGGAAATATTTATTAATAGTTGTAAAAAGTATAGTAATCCCAATCAAAGCCTTCTTTTTTCTTCTTTTTTCTTCCCCGGAGGGTGAAGGGGGCGTCCTTCCTCTTCAAAGTTCCAGAAGGCCCAGCTCGGGACCAAACGCCCTCTTAAAGGGACATACGCACAGCCCAGGGCCACAAACAGTAGCACGAATGCCACCAGGCAATAAGCGACTATATTCAAAAGCCAATCATGATACGGGTTAACGTCCGTGCTCCCAGAATATAAAAGACACAATCGTCAGTCTAGTTGACTCATCAACTTTAAAATGAGCAGAAAACTACAAAAACTAGTTTAACTCCAAATTATAATTGTAGAATGCCAGACGTCTCCTGGCCGAGATAACGTTAGAAGCTAATGAAGAAGAAGTCAGGATAAAGAAGGAAGAAGAGAAAAAAAGAATGAAGAAGATAAAGAGGAAAAGCAAGGGATCTTGCCTCACCTCTTCATGAAACCTAAGTGTGAGGTGATACCTGAGGTGAGGACACCTGAACTAGCAACAGCAGCACCACCACCGCTGCAAAGTCAGCCACAGCTACCAGTACCAGTACCAAAGGAAGTAAGAAGGCTAGCAGTTCATCCTCGGGTCTGGCACAGAAGACAGAGGGAGCAACAAGTTGTCACTATCCCACAAACGGAGGAGTTGGATAATTACACATATAAGTTGGGAGCAAGATTGGAGCTAGCGATGTGTGTGTGGTGCCCGCCCTGGAAGATACCGGCATTAGACAGGTGTATATGCAGTTCTGAAGAAAAAATTGCCAATCTTAGGGTTAACAAGATCTCTAGAAAAGTGACTATTCAAGTTATTCGTGTAAATGTAGTGTAGTGTGACTATAAAAACTCACTTCGTTCCTAATGTGTGTGTGTGTGTGTGTGTGTGTGTGTGTGTGTTTGCATGCGCTTTCGTTTGTGCAAATAGTGTATTTGTATTTCTTTCTTCTCATCCGTGGGTGGCGATAGTTTATTTGTGTTTGCTTCTTCTCATCTGTTGATGTGGATAATATATATATATATATATATATATATATATATATATATATATATATATATATATATATATATATATAAAGAATACAAATCATATGGCGAATAACAACCCCCTCAAGCGTACTGGATCCACCAAGGGATCACGTTTGTCAGGGATTAATTAAAATAGATGCAATAAACTGACGACGAACAGTACGAAACTAGTAACTAACTAGCCTAAGCGCTTTCGACTCTTAATGAGTCTTTTTCAAAGGCAAATACAAAACATAGTTACGACAAACAAATAAACACAAAAACGTTGCGTTTGTAAACCTCTACATTTCTATCTTCACATGTGCTAAAACTATAAATACAACCAGCTTGTATAGACTAGTTGCGGAAACTGAAAACGTTGTATAATTCCCTAAAAGTCTACAAGCCAAAGCGACATCTATTTTTACTTTGTGTACATATGTAACGCAGATTATATCCCGGATATTTGGTTCTATACCGGTTATTCTTATAGTAAAAATTGAAGGATAAGAAGATTTAGAAAATGTTAAATTCTACTAGTGCATAGTTTTCATTTTCTAAATCTTCTTATCCTTCAATTTTTACTATAAGAATAACCGGTATAGAACCAAATATCCGGGATATAATCTGCGTTACATATGTACACAAAGTAAAAATAGATGTCGCTTTGGCTTGTAGACTTTTAGGGAATTATACAACGTTTTCAGTTTCCGCAACTAGTCTATACAAGCTGGTTGTATTTATAGTTTTAGCACATGTGAAGATAGAAATGTAGAGGTTTACAAACGCAACGTTTTTGTGTTTATTTGTTTGTCGTAACTATGTTTTGTATTTGCCTTTGAAAAAGACTCATTAAGAGTCGAAAGCGCTTAGGCTAGTTAGTTACTAGTTTCGTACTGTTCGTCGTCAGTTTATTGCATCTATATATATATATATATATATATATATATATATATATATATATATATATATATATATATATATATATATATATATATATATATGTGTGTGTGTGTGTGTGTGTGTGTGTGTGTGTGTGTGTGTGTATGGTGTGTGTGTGTGTGTTTAATGCTTGTTCGTTTCGTTAGTGAGGATAGCATATTGGCGTGGGTTTTCTGCTTGCTTGTTCCATTGGTGAGAACAGTATATAATATGCGGAATGAGTGTAAGGAACGTTTTCCTTCATGTCCGCGCTAGACAAATACAAAATCATAGCGTTTGTCATTCGCGTTTTTCTACACTGAATATACTGAAGAAGAAAATAGAGCTGATAACCAAGTTAAGAGATAGTTGGTGGTAGATGATTGATGGAGTCCATGTAGTGGAAAGGCTTAAAATGGAGTTGAAGTTTGAAATCAGCCTAGACTTTATGGCGAGACTAACAAAAGTCAGTTATGAACTACAAAGTGTGATTATGGAAGAAGCGGACAAGTTTAGAGGATTCAACTCTGCAAAGTTTGTAAGAATAGGCGCATTGAAAGAAATTTTGGATGTTTTTATTGAAGTAAGGTGTTATTTAGAAGAAATCTTCCTTTCAACCAAGTGGCCTTAAGTGAAATAAAAGTTTAGTTATCGTACCAAATTTAAAGACGACACAAGCTTTATCAGCAAAGCTCTATACTGGCAAATCAAAGACTAAAGATCAAGGAGAAAAACACCAATGATAACATCATTTCTTAGCATGATGTATTATATCATTAATAATTGTAATACTGTAACCAAAATATCATAAAATGTTCACTTTTTGAAGAATGTAGAGTGATTTGCCCTAATGTAATTAAACTTTGTATTGAATTCTGGTCATCTAAATTAAGTTTGAGAATTTACTGACGAGATTACAAACTAATATATGTTTATCTTCTACTTTTCTATATTTATAAAGACTCTCATATTATGATTTGATTTCATTCAATATTTCAGTGTAGTTAATTATTACAGATGCATACTGTATTTCAGTGTATTTATTTTGTTAACAGTAACATACGTCATTTCAGTGTAGCTATTTATTACAGAACATACCTTGAAGTTTATTTGTTTATTACAGAATAAATACTTTAAAGTGTAGTTATTTATTACAGAACCATACTTTTTATTTTATGTCATGCCTTTAGAAGGAGAGTTCATACGTTCTAAACTGCATTACTTTTTCTATCTTCTTTGACCGAATTGCTTTGATTTATACTTAACTCCTAACTTTTTATCTCCTTTGTCATTTAATTTGTTTTTACAACTGTATATTCTATCTATAGAATATCCCCAGTTCTCTAGCACTGTATTAATTTCATGAAATAAAAGCATTTTCTTTTCTCTAGAAATTGATCATTTTGATGAGTTTCACATTATAGTGTTCTTCTTCTAGCCGTCATTAAAACGTCATAAAAATGTAAGTCATCAATGGTAAATTTATCACTAATTCAGGCATTTTGCAAAGATTTTTGAGGAAATATACAAGCAACACATACTGGCTATTATATCGTCGATTTTAAGTCGTTGGTTGTAATGCCGATTAATTTTATAGTTTTGCACTGTATCTGGCGTGCATCATCCCTGGTTCATTGTGTCTCTCTTTCACAATGCTAATTTTATCTTTCGTTTTAAAAGTCTTTAGGTTAGTTTCAATTGGCTTTCGTAGGAAATTTCCGCAGGACACACTCAACTTAAATCGTTTTCTGAGTGTTTCATTTTGCAACAATGTAGCTTCCATAGCAACCAAAATGTTAAAGCTATTCTAGACTTCTTGTCCATAACGGCTCAGCCAATTTTGATCAAACGGTATTGGAATGTATCAAAGTAGTGTCTGGGGTAGATTCCCTTACCAATGGTGTAGTGTCTTACGCAATATGTCGGAAAACGTAGATTTTACTATTGTCATGAAAGACTACACCAGTTTGAATAAAAAATGCTATCCTGGAAAGCATCCTTAGCAATGGTGAATCTTCCTTGCCAACCGTTGAAATGGGGACGAATATCTATCCTTATCACAGTTGTGACCGTGTTGGCTTCCCTAGCAATGGCGCGGCTTTTAGACCTACAGGGTTAAATTTTACAAGTGATACCTATGTCCCATCTAGTAGCTGTTACTACAAAACAAACTACATATCACAGAATGGCTTTCTTGCAAAACTGCTTTACTACATCAAGCCAGATATGAATCCTATAATGAATTACTTTCGCATTCATGTACAAGATGTCGAGATAATGTTACTCAAAACTAAAATACCATATATTTCTACTGAATAGCTAAAACATTGTTCTGATAAAAGGCACTTTTGGATCTCTTGTTTCTTTGATAAAGTGGACATATTCTGGATCTAGTAAGAGAGAATTGTGAAATTTCCAATAACTTATACACTTTTTTTCATCTCTAGGTTTTGGTTTTCAATCAAATTTTATCAAAGTTTGGTCTGATTCAGTCTGGTTAAAATCAGATCTCCGCTGTCCTACGTGAACACCTGACGACGACTGTCTAGGGATCATGTTCTGGTGACCTTTGAATTAGCCAATGTAAATGCAGCTTTCACAAACCTGAAAGTGAATCAAATCGTTCGTACACATTCATGCTTTTCATCTACGCTGCTCAGTATTCAAACGCGAAGATATTATACTTCATCTAACTGGCTTACAAAATTAGCGATTATGGTAATAGTATATGCTAACAGAAAATGAGCCTTACGCGGTCGATGTCAGATCATCATTTACAACAATGGAAATCTGGTTTTAATCAGATTGGGTCAGATCAATATCTTAATTTAATACGAGCCATATCCATATCACATATGAATTTATTTATCAAAATAAAATAAAAAATAGTAGTCTTGCAGGTTATGACTGGCTTATATCCAGATAAAACTACTTTATTATATATTCAGAACTGACCAAAAAACAATTAAGCTTAGTTCATGTATCATATTTATCACTACATCTTTATTCTATTTACTGTATTAGTATCAGTGCCTAAATTAGAATCTCCAGCCACAATTAGATGTTAGATGTACATTCTGTAATGTATTTATTTCATTCTGAATTTTAGATTAAATGACACATCAGTCGGAATTTTGACCATATGTGTTAATCAACAAGCGTTGGTAACCGATCATTATTGCATTGAGCAATAACTAGTATCCATGTTTTTTTTTCGAGGCATTGTTAAATTTATATTCAAAATATTATTGTTGAATAGAATTGCAACTCTCTTAGATATATATATATATATATATATATATATATATATATATATATATATATATATATATATATATATATAATGTTTTGTTTTGTATTATTTGTTTTTAGTTTTTGTCTTTAAACAAATTCAAAACACTGAGCCATTTAAGGCGATTCTTTAATGCTCTGACAGTTAATTGATATTGAGATAGCAGTATTTGTATCCGTGTGATTGTATATTGCTAAAATTCTAAGAAGAATTATTATTGTATAATAGAGTGAGATTGGTGAGACTGTACATAATAAAACAATCTACTTATTTTTTCGCTTAAGCTGACTGCTCATTGGTAGAATATTTACACTTTTTATTTTGCATGGAAGCTCTAGCATTTTTGCTGATGAAGTAGGATGCCCCCCACCAAAGACACACTCTATCTGGCAGACACGGGTTTGAATCTCAATAGAGAACGAATAAAAGTCAAAATACTCCCTAACCTGTGTGATGATTTTCATTCACCATTTATGTTTTATCTTCATATTGTCATACATTCCCCTGTATGATCTCAGGGATTGTACTTTCCACTCTGTCTGGTGTATATTAAAAAAAAATTACGTTAACTTCTATAATAGTATACCTTGATATTTGTCAGGAATTCAGTGACTAAGTAATTAGACCAGACTTAATTTTTGGTTGTAATACTTGTGGACAAAATGCCTTTATCCCCAACTAGGTTCCATCCATATTTGGCGTTATGAACTTAGTGGAGAGGGCATGGGGTTGGTATGTGCAATAAAGGCGAGTTCGCATCTCAGTAGGGATAGAATATAGAACCACAAATGCTATCACGTGCCTAGATATGCCATATAATTACACTAATAAATGAAAAACAGTTCTGCATAAGATAGATGCGTGTTATTTCTATACAAAATATATGATGGGACAATATACAAATATGTATATAAGTGGACATATATGCATGATATTGCATTCTCATCCAGTTAGGGTCCATCACTGCCACGTGTTTTCTGTTGTACTTAGATATTGTTCGAGAGAATAAACATTTGTTTGGTCAGCTTAGTGGAAGTATAGTGCTAATTATTTGGACAATAATATTATTTTCAAATTCTTGTGAATTGTTCGAAGGAGTTCTGGACTACGCCATCTTGACAACGTCACGATTCTTGGCGGACCAGTACATTTCCGGTTTGAAATTTATATAGAACTTTTCATCAATGGAGGACTTTCATAGAACTTTATCAGGATTATTCTGGATTCACATCAGAATACTCTAAGTTCCTTTCACGTTTTTGTTTATGACTTTGGTAATTAAATTCTTTGTTAAATTTCTAAACCTTGTTGGTTTTACTTCTTTTTGTTACTTTGTTTACGAAAATACAACCGTAATAGAAGTCACTCCAGATCTTTGATTTCTCTCTTGACTTGTCCATAAACAATATCAAATTTTAGTAAAGTTTTATGTATATTTTTTAAAAAGTTATGTTAGTCTGCTACGATCATTTTAAACCACTGTTTTTTTATGTGCTATTGTCCGGATTTAACTCTGTGCTGACATTTACATGATCATCAGATAATTTAGTTTGTTTACAGTAATTGCATATTGTCCACTGGGTTACTGACAAATGTCTAGTCAAGCGAGGTGCCTGATCTTGCTAGCTTATTTGTGTGACACCAATCACTATTTCATGGGCTTGTTCGCACTTTATATTTTAGTCCAGGCATCCTAATATGAATGGGAGTGTTCGTTCACGAATGACTCGTCGGTATAACACAACTACTGATACAGGTGCGAACTAAATGTTTGTCTTGTTCAAAGTAAAGGCTTTTGTCAAAGGATAAATCATTATTAATTTGTAACAATTGTTGTCCCCTATCTTTTCGAAAAGGCGGGCATATAGTAGTTCAACGTAAGCATTACATTATGTACAAATCCAATTTTGTTAGGTGGCAGAGTACAGGTTCGTAAATTTGTCCACTTGCAATTTTGGTAACTTAAGGCTATATCTAAGGCTATTTTTGTTTACTAATTAATGATATGGATATATTTTTGAACTAGATGTTTCGGGCTTGTGTTGTTCTTGAAATTGATATTAGGCATGTACACCTTCCATAGTTATTCTGCAGTATGTTGATAGTGAAATAGGAAGAAGAGCTATTCTCACATAGCAATAAACATTGGGTTTGGGACAAATAGTATCACAAAAACTACTTGGATGACAACTATTTGAAATTACATCAACCAATTTAGTACACACTGTTTCGCAGAACTGTCATCTAGGAAAATGGATTGATTTTGCAATAAGAGCATCATACGATGCAAAAATTATCTTCGGACCTGAAATTGCAGGTATAAATTTGGGGTTGGGGTGCATAAACTATTTCTGCTATGAATTGTCATTGACTTCTCTGGTCAAATGGATAATATCCTTATGCATTACAATATAGGTTTCCAAAATTATTGACCCTTTTTGAGGTCACTTGTGTATTTGATTTTTTAATGATTTTTTTATACTACTTCGCTGATTGCGGTATTCAATTTGTACATAAAAACTGGCTCTAGTTCCCTTATGTCTCTCCGAAAGCAGTATGGATGAGCACGCAAGGTATAGTAGATAAATTACATCAAATTCTTATTTATAGCAACAAGGTTAATTCGTGTCGCGTCCTGTTTTAGCTTAAACGTTGGATGGTAAAACATAGGTCTGACTTTTGTGAGGTCATCTGTTCACGTGGCGAATAAATATACTGATTACGCAGATGCTCAAAATCGTTGAGATCAAAGAAAAATCGACCTTGATGAATGGTGAATGTCCTTTTGAGGGTTTAGCGCAAGTGTAATTCGGTTCTCGGTATTGGGAATACGTAAGTACACAGATTAGCCCATTTTTGTTGTTGATGAGCCGATACTAATCCGACCATAACAGTAATAAACTTGTAGGTAGGCTGATAACAGAAATAGACATGTATAATATAGTTCATGTTTTCCCGTTGCTAGTGTATATAAACTATTTCATACCTGGACCCGGACGAAGGGCTTAATTAGCTCAAACCTTTAGAAAACTGTTTTAAAATTACCGTTTCCAATATATATATATATATATATATATATATATATATATATATATATATATATATATATATATATATATATATATATATATATATAGAGAGAGAGAGAGAGAGAGAGAGAGAGAGAGAGAGAGAGAGATGATGATGATGATGATGATGATGATGATGATGATGATGATGATGATGATGATGCTAGCGCATGCATTATAAGAGCTTATTAATTTACATCAGCGTAATTTCATGCTTTAGTGAGCCCATAAAGACAATTAACCAAACTCACTTTTGCTCGAACCATTTTAAGCAACATCGACCGGTGCGTGCTTATGTGTAAATCTGGTTATCAGTATCCAGTTATAACATGTGCCCTTTACTTACGGGGGATCTGTATAATGCTTATATTTCTATACTGATAAGAAGTACGTCTTCGCTATACATACAGGTCCACTAAACTAGTTATATCAACCATTCACCTGCCATGGAAACAGTATACTGTGCGACAGCCATGTACCCTGACCTTGCTACATATGTTCGAACGGCTTTGCCAAATGCCAACGTTATCAACGTCAAGGTTCTCGAACGAGGTAAGACAGCTGTTAATTTTCAATACTGTGTTAAGGGCTGTACTAAACACACATACACACACACACACACTCACAAACACACCGATATTATATATTATATATTTCGTATTTCATAATTCCTTTCATTGGATGGAAATGCTAAGACACATTTGAGATCTATGACGGAAATGGCCATTGTAAAGACTTGATATAATTATATAGTCATGCAAGTAGATTTAAGCTCTTACTGGTACGATACCAATCCCCGATCCCGTCTTTCCGTCACGGCAATAACTGTAATACATGTCTTAATAGTACGGCGTTCCAGACCGCACCAATTACTTACACCACTGATTTTTGCTTCGAGCGTGTACAAACAACCATTATGAGTCGCAACTCCACAGACAATTGATATGTTTTAAAAACATCTAACAAAGTCATCTGTTTCTTACAATGGGTTTAGCGCAGCCCTACGAAGTAGAGTGAAGTCGTATTTCTCATGCGTTCTCACCAATAAAATACGTATCTACCTACGTACCTACCTACTTGCATACATCCATCCATCCATCCATCCATCCATCCATCCATCCATCCATCCATCCATACTGGATCTTACTCATCATTTCACCTTCGAATACGTTCATTTTTGTTTGAAATATAGGCATTACTATCCTGAATACAGCCCTATTAAAGACATAAAACAATTTCGTATTTTTTAAATTATATCGACAAAGGACATCAACTCTTACGTATTACCTTCCCTTCAAACCTAGAGGTGGCGGTGGTTTTTATATTTCGCTATGAACTTACAACATCGTTCACTTCGCCTTCCGAAACGGTGTACTAATTTCATTTCATACATTGATGATAGTGTTATTTTTGGCTGAATTAAGGCTTATTATACAGGTGTTGTACACTATTATTTGAATTTCGACCATCTGCATGTGAATTATTTCACCTACGCGGACAGTTTCTGCGTTGCCTAACCCCATGGTCTTCACGGCTGTGTTGTAGTTCGTATTCGCACATATTTTCTATATATTTATCACCCCTGGTATATCGGATGTCTCTGATGTTGTTAAGGTAGTTAACTATATAATTTCTTATTTACTTTACTTTATATGTCTTTTTGAAGTGAATAATGAAGACGAAGTGTACTAAGTGCGAGGAATTCAAAGCCAGCGAATATTCTCATTACTCGTGCCTCACGTGTACATTATTGGCTACCTGCAGCTCGTGCGTACATTGGTTCAAGACTGCATAATTGATATCTCTAAGTAAAACTGCACCAAAAATAATACAGGGAGAGACTTGGAAAATCAACATCCGAGAGTACTAATGTTTTGAGCATAAACTCTAATACTCAGTATTTGAACAGCCTGGTGAGGAAAGCATTGAGTTTCCGCCCCACGCCAACGAAGGTTCGACACATTTGCCTACTGCTACCGTTAAATCTGGGGAATAGCAGAAAGCTGCGACTTCTCCTCCTCCGTCTACTTCGTCTCCGGATATACAAGTGCGTCGTTTGATATAACAAGCGACGGCAGAGTTTATTAGTTTTGGCCACTTCACCCCATCCTTGCGTCGTCTTCTGCTTTAGTGGAGAGTTTCTACACTTAAAGGAGTTTCCACCAATTCTATGAAGCCCAGTGAACGAAAGTTTTCCTGCATGTTCTAACATAGCTAGCATTAGGCCTGTAGGTCAAAGGCGTATGCCGTTTATAAATGACTTGAATGAGCCGTACCAACAAGCCACACCTCATTGGGATACTGTATCAGTTGCCAACTGTATGGTCCACCCGTCCGGCTCTAGATCCATACCGTTCAGTGAACGTATGGCCTCCATTGTATATCGTCATTTCCCAAGGAAAGACATGAAACGTAAACTTTGTCAGGGATTTTATTGATAGATCAGTTTGATCGCGTATCATTACCACTTCTCCGACAATGTGGCCGTATATACTGCCCTTCGTGCGCCCGACACCTTTATTAAATAATTTTTATTTCGAGAAAGCCGTCTCTTCCAATCCGACGACTACATCTTGAGGATACATTCAGCCATTTACTCAACGGCTTATCCTTTTGGATGGTACCGTGACAGTCTTAGATATGACGACCACGCTTCGTTGATGCCTCCCGGCATGCATTATCCTGATATTAATTTTAATCCCGACCATGACGACCCACACACTGATAATGGGGACAAATCTGATTATACGTCATACTCAGACTCCATTATGGAGCATCAATAATGCGAATTTATCCAGTGTTGTCGAACTCCGAATATCCAGTACTCTAATGTTCTACACTGGCATAAGGGTTTAATCCCTCAGATGAAATTGACGACTAAAAGTTAATCCTTCCATCCTCCATCTCACGCACTTCGAAAAATCAAGGAAATTGTCAAGATTCTTTCTGATCTTATCTGACAATATCATTGACCCAGACATTTTCAGCGGGATTTTTTTCTTTCTTTCTGAGAATCAACTACCATCGTCTTTTGCGTCTTGCTGGTAGAAAATCCATTCGGATGCCATGACGCATTATCGCAGCCAAGTCATCGCATTTGGACTTTACTTCTCTTGTAATTTCCGGCTTGCAGAAAAACCCGACAATGAATACGCATGAAAGTTAATGGCTATAATATGAGATGCAATTAATTTACGGAAAACCGTTGCGATGTCGAATGCTTTGACGGCTTCCACTAAACTTGGTCTAGTGTGACGGGACGCATGCTTACGTTTAACTTGACTCAAGCACATCACGCCCTAACCCTGCGAAGCAATGCTTCTCTGATGTTCACGAAGAGAGAGAGAGAGAGAGAGAGAGAGAGAGAGAGAGAGAGAGAGAGAGAGAGAGAGAGAGAGAGAGAGAGAGAGAGAGAGAGAGAGAGAGAGAGAGAGAGAGAGACAGAGAGACAGAGACAGAGATAGAGAGACAGAGAAAGAGACAGAGAGACAGAGAAAGAGACAGAGAGAGACAGAGAGAGACAGAGACACAGAGAGAACTGTCCCTGCATCTTTGTGTATGGCAACCCTCGCTTTATAATTCATCTCCGACTGATCCTCAAGTGTTGAATGAGAGGAGACGAGGGGATGAGAGACCTTACCTTACTCAACCCCAAAATGCTAGGTGTTATTCCGTTACTGTACACATCGACACTTAACTAATCATTCTTTGAGGTTGTCGTCTCCTGGGGTTAGGAAATAAAGTTTATCTACCGACAGTATTAGCTCTCTGTTGACTTGTGTCACCGACCGCTAGCAGACAACTATCATGCAAGCGCTGAAATCTTGTTTTTCAAACAGCGTTGGATAGTTATCTTCCCGTCAGACTAGTTAGAGATCCAAATGGTCTCAATGGGGCTTCGAATCTAGTTTACTGTACGAGATATTAGATCTCATCCACAAGCTGCCAGTAGAGATTTTTCGGAATGAACACTCTCCGTGATGATACGACATTCATTTTATGGACAGGACGAACAGTGGCAAGCTTATACCAATCATTTTTCTCAGTCATCAGTCTACCATTATATCCGTCCCAACAAATCTGCAATCAGTGTCTGTTCGACAGTCGCATAGTTTCACTTTGCCGTCCATTTGTCCTAATGAAAATATCCGCTGTTTGCTTACCGAGGATAATGTTATCAGTTTTGCTCTTTTTCTTTGGCCCTGAACATACATTCATACGCCATTACGAAACTACTTAACTGGTCTTTGCTCCTTACCACTTCATAAACGTCTACCGATGCATATCTGTACGACGTTCCTCCAAAATTATATTGTAAGATCAATTCCATTTGAAAAAAGAATAATATTATTTCCATTTTACATCTAATTTATTTTTCTGATAAATTGGAAAAGTCCGATCTTTTCCCATCCTATCGGTTCGTCAATATGATTTTGAAATTTCTCACCCACCTCAATATGATACGTAATACCCAGCTTTAGTGGTCGTAATAATCGATCTCGAAGAGCCCATTTCCAATATGAAATTGATAACAGCCGTTGAGTCTCTGAAACTCTTTGAATTGTCCAGTGAAGGCATGGATCTTATCCCGCTGTATTTTCCTCTACATGCGGCTTTTGAAGATGGCATCGCTCTCTTAGTACCTATTCCCTTATTGTCAATGCTACTGGATTCCATGATCATCGGAATGAGCGAAACTGTATTATTTCTGGACCGGTGACGCAGTCCTAGTTGGCTCATGGAAGGAATATGTCTCCAACGGCTGTAACTGGATGTGACAGTGTATACATATACATGCATGTGGATGGAAACATCCTATATATGTAAATGGTCTTCGACACCGGCAGGTTTCATAAGAATCCAAAGAACACATATCTCCACATCAATCTCTTGGTGATGAAAGCAGTCGTCAGAACTTTTCATTTTAGGAGCGACTGTTTTCTGTACTATAATCTCGGAATGCCGCTGTTGGTCCTCACATTGCAACTTCAACACCGTCAGTGGTCAATTGAACCCGTAATAAACAGGTCTCCACAATAACTTTTTGGGAGATGAGGGCTATCAACAAGGGCATTAATATTTGGATCAACCATCTTCAGAACAAGGTTATGTTCATCAAGTCAGACAACTAGATACTGTAACATACATTCTTACACAGGGCGGTACCAAATCACGAACTCTGCATTCTGGTCTTCGTATCCTGCCTCTGTTGGGTGCAAAGCAACACCGACATCCGGATCAGACATATTCCCGGCATATTCAACGTCTTGGTCTATTCTCAGCCAAGGAAGGGACATATTATGCATCCATTATGGTACCTGCATTCATCGATATTTTGTTAGATTTGCCACTTTTGGTAGCAGCCTTTGATCGACTTTTGAGCAACTAGGTGGAATCCCAAACTGCCTTCCTTCCTTTTCCTCTTATAGAACCTCGAAACATAGTCCATCCACGCTCCTTCTCTTATTTGGGAAGGTCTGTGGCCTTTTTCTACCCCACAACGATTATTGATACAATGATTATACAGAAGCGCAAACTGATTATGATTGCCCACCTCCGCCCGGACAAATCCTGGGTCCTCGATATAGCGAATGATCTACCTCGAATTATCCCAGCCAAGCTGAATCTTTTCAAGTAAACTCGGATTTTGTTTTTCTTCATGTTTGACTATTGTCTGGAAAGCCTTTCAGCAGAAACAATGCAATCCTTTAATCATGGCAAAGAATTGTGCAAGCCAGAAGGTCCTCTACTTCACAGATATATGAAAGACAGTCATTCGTTAAGAGTGTCTGAAGATAAGCAAAACAAAAAACGGACAAATAATCTAACAAAAATAACATTGTCTCTTTGAGACTCTGTCCCACAATTAGTTGACCTTTTATTTAGCTGTTCGAGGAGAAGTTATCGCTTTGCTTACTACTAAGGGATACCATTCCATGATATCAGATACATTCCGCATCATGGCAAAGAACAGAGAACATCTTGGTCACAACAATGACTTCTCTGACTTGCATAAAAATCACTCACACTGTTTCCCATATGGAATCATTCCTGGGTTCCGACTTGACTGAATTAAAAAAAATTCGAGCCTTTACTTTGATCTTTACGAGGCTCCTTTAAAATAAAGCTTGATTCCTGATAGCGTTAGATTCTGCATGCAAAGTCACTCAGTTACATGCCCTCTACAATGACACAACCTACTTTCAGATATCTCTGTGGTCGTTATTATGCAGCCTAGTTTCGTAACTTGGAATAGGTTTCCATCAGTGGGCAATGCAAAATGTATCATACGACCTCCCGCCTTTATCGACACTTGATTCTTGATTCCTGATAGCGTTAGATTCTGCATGCAAAGTCACTCAGTTACATGCCCTCTACAATGACACAACCTACTTTCAGATATCTCGGTGGTCGTTATTATGCAGCCTAGTTTCGTAACTTGGAATAGGTTTCCATCAGTGGGCAATGCAAAATGTATCATACGACCTCCCGCCTTTATCGACACTTGATTCTTGATTCCTGATAGCGTTAGATTCTGCATGCAAAGTCACTCAGTTACATGCCCTCTACAATGACACAACCTACTTTCAGATATCTCGGTGGTCGTTATTATACAGCCTAGTTTCGTAACTTGGAATAGGTTTCCATCAGTGGGCAATGCAAAATGTATCATACGACCTCCCGCCTTTATCGACACATCCCGAAAAGCGTTCAAACAGGAACAGGTACGTGCGCTTAGACTTTATTTGAAGCGAACTGAGCCACAAAGACGACACTTTATCCCTGTTAAACCTGGGAAAGGGGTTATAATTCTCAAGTCCTGGTTTAAGTAGGTAATACGTACAGCATGCTTTGACAAATTGCCAAAAGAGAGTAGCAACATGAAGATATCCGCTTATGAAATAAGAAAAGTCTTTGCTATCCTTGCCTTTGACTGCAATGTCTCTATGAAAGATATCGTCAAGGCTGTCGGTTGGCATTAAGTCAACCATCTAGAATTTTTATCCGCGAAACCACAAATACACAACCTGGTTCTATACGGGCCAGTTTAAATGGTACAAGCGGCCTCAACACAATGTCTGAACGGGCAATATGCGCTGCATTTACTGGATTTGTCCAGAAATTGTATGTAGTTTCAAGCTCTTGTTATTTCTTTTTTTTATCTATAGATAAACAATGTCGCCTAAGGTTGTGCTGCTCGCAAGTTAGGAGAGAGAATCAACTTTCATATAAGGAATTTAATCTTCTACCCTCAAGGGTTACCCGATGTATCGGCATGATGCTCAACAATCCATCGGGTTATGCCTATCCTTCTGATTCCATTATTTAATATCCTCCCATCCTCCCCGAAATGTAAGCATCATGTTTCACGATATTCTGCTGAGCTTAAAACTAGGGCCACACATGGGCGGCAAGGGGATATAATGCGTCGGAGTTGCTGTCCTATGTCTATATAAGGTAGGCAGGAAAGACTAATTTTTATCGTTGGGACGGCTTGATTCGGGAGGTATTACGGCTTATATCTAACTACCGTTAATGTGATCGAGTAAGTATTCTAGCAGAAGCGTAATTTACTGGAAAAAATATTTTCTTCTTTGATATTAGGCCACAATTTTGAGTGGCTTTACATCCATGAAGATTAGCTGAATATTCTCAATCAAGGTTTTACAATTAGCTCTTGGATTTTGCAAATCGAGTAAATAACACTTTTGTAATGAAATCGTGAAACTTACTGAAAGATACATCATGACTAGTTCTTATACCCTCACATGTCAAATGTAGACCACTGTGACTCAGATTTCAAGCTTCGCCGACTGTATTAACATGCTTTAAATTTATTACTTAAGCGCCACTTACGCTACAATCATAAATAAAGATTAGTATATACATCTTTATTACTACCACATTTACATGTGGCATTGATTTCATATTTTACTAGCTTTGCTTACATTTTACGTAAAATTTATAAAAAAAGGTATGACTTTGCTGTTCTTACAACCTATGTTTTGTTATACGTCTATTCAGGCACTTTGGTAAGCCGTTGCTACTTAATGAGTACTATATCCCCTGGCTCAAGACAATAATAGATCAGCGTGACACATAGTTAACGTTTCACTGATTTTGGTTAAATTTATGGTTTACTGGTTTACGTTTATTTCTCAAGCTCTCTTCATGTTAAAATATAGAATTAGACGATTATATGAATCTGTATTAATGCTGTACCCTTAAAAAAACGAAGGTCACGGTGATCTCGTTTTCACATTTTACTGGCTTAAGTTAGATTTGTGCGTTTAGATCATGATCTGGTTACTACCCTCTAGTACACACACACACACACTCTCTCTCTCTCTCTGTATGTGTGTGTGTGTGTGTGTGCTATCTAATTTCATTAAACTTCAAGAGCATATATCATGACAAAGTAACAAAGTAAGTTGCTGTAATCCATATTTCCGCTTCACTCCTAATTGTGTTTATTTCTCATATTATGTTCTTGCTTGAACCAGAATAAAGAACTATGTGCAGTACCACATGGTTACAACAAGGGCAGTAAATGTAATTTACATTTGTCATTTTGTATTGGCTGACGATGAGTTTATCCTATGATATACTCCTAAAAAATATGTTTCTGCATTCTGCATTTATTTGGCATACTGCATGCATGTTATTCTACATATCGCGGAACTTGGTTACTGGATGCATCAGGATGATTTATATATTCAAATGGATGTCTCTGGAACATGAATGTTCGTTCCGGTGATATTGCTGAAATTTTAACATTGAAGTTCGTTTAAATGGCGCTGCTTTTATTACAATCAGAAAAGTTGATAACTATATGTATCTCTGTTACTACTGCACCACTGCAACCAAAAGTTAGTTAATGTTATCTATATTTGAGCTTTTGATATAGGTTAAGTATTTGAGTCTATCAAAGCATAGATTCTTCGGTAAACTAAATGTCCTTGCCTTTAAATGTCATAGCGCTCTTTTTGACTAGTGCTGTTAAAATTAGCAATGTATTTGTCAGTTTTGTTATGTTCATATTAATTAATGTCTATTGTGATAGGTTACGCTCTTCGTTGTACATCTTAATATGTATAGGAAGTAAATGAATTCATGGCATAACACATGCATTATCAGCCGGATTCTTCCCAACCTTTCGATATTATGACTGCATCTAGCATTTATGCCATTTCGCTTTTTCCATTTCTCAGGTGTTGTAGCGCAGGAAAATGAAGATGACTTTTTGGAAAATGCAGAAATTGTGATCGGAAACAATCTTGTTGCGGGCAACTATTTGTACAAATTTAAGAAACTAAAATGGTACCACACGCATGCCGCCGGTAAGTGAAAGCTCGTTTTATCTTAGTTGACTCTGACAGGTATGCGCTTTTGAGTCGAATTATATTGCAATATGTCTTAATATTTATTGTCCTCATTTTCATTCTCTAACTATTGTGATTGTAAGTCGTTGAGCTAGACCTGTTATTTATATTCCCATAGTAAATAGATTTGTTTTAGGTTATTTTGGTATGTATTTAAATATATTCTTCTAACACATTCTTTTTCACATTAGTAACATATCACACTGGCGATATATTGCTTGCATGGATCATTCACCGTTTGCTGTGTGCAAACGATAGCCAGAAGACAAGGAAGAGGTTTTTATGTTTCTGTTCGTTATTCTTGTATGAAACGTTAGCAAGAATATAAACTATGTCACTAATGGTAAATAAATTTAAAGATTTTTCTTAACATGCAATTATTAGGTCAAGCAGCTCGTCAATGCCGATGTTTGAATACAGCGAAAAGTCATACAAGTTGAATGCGTACAGCAAGCTACACACAAGTTTGTCATGTTTGAATATTCAATATTAGGCTGTCAGGTATCACAGTAGAAGACTTGGGACTTAAAAGAAAAACGGTGCTTTTTATTATGTAATCTTGTATATATGGTGTTATTTTAACAGTTTATTTGATAAAATAAGTTTAATGCTGACATTTTCAACGCAAAACACGTACTCTTGATCCAACGTGACGAAACACCTTTTTTCTCGACTCAAAAATGAAAATGTCGAGAAAAATCTTCAGAGATTGTGTTGGCGTGTACAGAAATACGCAATTTTTGTTTGCGTCAGTCTTTGAACTGCAGCACGTTTTTCATTGATCAAATAAATCCACGCATCATCTCCTGGTTTGTGACACAGACAAGTCAGCGCACACATTGGGCTGACCAGCCATTCAAATATTCACAGAAACGATGCCAGTATTGATGTCATTTTCATTTTAAAATTCTATTGGCGAGCAATAAGAAAGCCATGAAATTGACAAATACGTGTTTTTTTTTATTCCATCTTGCTTAATACAGATAAGTTAATAAGTGTCACATATTCAACTGATCATGATTCATGTGTAGATTATGTTGTTGTTGTTGTTGTTGTTGTTGTTGTTGG
Source organism: Potamilus streckersoni (assembly GCA_016746295.1). Lineage (NCBI taxonomy): Eukaryota > Metazoa > Mollusca > Bivalvia > Unionida > Unionidae > Potamilus > Potamilus streckersoni. The sequence continues at coordinate 2,815,358 of JAEAOA010001325.1, forward strand.
GCTTAACGCCATTTTTCAGCACACGATAGGCTATTCATGGCGGCCAGTATTAATGGTGGAGGAAGAAACCGGGAAATCACCGGAAAGAACCACCGACCCACGAGAAGCTACTGGCAAGCTTTCTCACATATCTACATTAGCCGAATCCTAGACTCGAACACACGCAGACATAGGTAAGATGGCAGTGATCCGTAACGGACAGCGCTTTAGACCACTCGGCCACTCGGGGCCCCGTGTAGATTATGTGTATAAATGTTTGTGTGTGCGTGTCCAAGAGTTTTTGTTTTAATCCAATTCCATTCAATTGTAAAAATACAATTATCACTTTTTTCACTTTTTGTTTCTAGGTATCGATATAATAACCAATAAAATCAACCTTGAACGGGTAAGTCGAGCTTACCACAGAGCTTCACGTGTACCTTTGTCAAATAATTTATAATAAAAAGGCTAAATCTGGAGAGAATTCAAAAGATAAAATAGTTGAATGGTCATCATTGCAATGCATAGCAACATGGTAGCAATAACTTTGCCAGAATAATTTTCAGTGCATATTGACACGCCAACAATAACATTACCAGACTTCTTTTCAGTGCATATTGACATACTAACAATATCTTTGCCAGATTACTTTTCGATTCATATTGACATAGTGGTGATAACTTTGACTAATTTTCAATACATACTGACATGGTATCAATAACTTTGCCAGAACATATTTAAATGAAATAGTATCCAAAACAATGAAATCGAAAATATTATTGTTCTTGATTATGTAGATTAAAATTCGCGAATACTTGTCGATATCTGATCCATGAAGAAATTTAATTTTATCACTGGCAACATCAGGTGAAGTAAGATGGTTATTTTAAGTGTTCGACGTAGTGTTGTAAACTTTAAAGCACAAGTTTTATTAGAAGTTTTAATTGCCATATAGTCAAGAATAATTAGGTAAATTAAATGGAATGCCTGAAATACTGTTGAATTATTTTCAGCCATTACCATCGTTTACGCTGACTCGACGGACGGCAGCACGAAATATTAGTGCTCAATATGTGATAACCTATATATTGGCAACGGAGAGAAAAGTATTACATCTGGCAGAATTACAAACCAGAAAATTATGGAATTGGCAAGAAATTATAATACTTTTATTTCATATGTTTACGAGATAATAATGTTTCTCCTTCACAAATCTTTTATTCCTTGTACAACGTCCTATGTAACATGTTTGCCATCGGATAGTCACTAATATACAAAATGTTTTGAACTTGCAATTGCTCTCATGCCACACGTGTCATTCATTCGACAACGCCATAAAGTTTCATATTATTCAATTTTGCTTTATTGGTGATTATATTTTGGCAAATTTGATTGGATTGTCATATGATTAAAATATAAAATCTTCACTTTAATCTTATTTACTTTGTTTCTTTTCATGTTCCCCTCTTAAAGAGTAATTGAGATTTTACATGTAATGATTACATATTTTTATCAAATTTTGCTGCAAGTATTTTTATAGGTTCAATCCTATTATGTGATGCATTAAACTAGAACATTGTAGTACCATAAAAGGAACTCGTTATATATTACTGCAGCCATTTTTGCTTTAACATTGTTTTTGTCAACAATAATTACAATATTGCTCTCTTGTTTACTATTTGAGGTTCGTTACTATGTGCTTGGCACTTTGATAATCATAGGAATTCACTTTCATGTTGTACGAATCATGAATTTTCCATGGTTTCTCAAATGTTGTAAAATATTAAATTCATTTCTAAACTATCGCCTGTAACTGTACTTTTCTGTAATATTGCTATTTTTATCTTTTGTCCGGTTTCTGTACTAAGCTATATTGATAAATATAACTTTCTAAATACCTGCTCACGTTAAAGTAACGGTTTTGAAATTTAATTTAATGCTTTTCAGGTCAAGGTTTGATCATAGCAGACCATTGGAATCACTAACGATTGGGATTCTTGGTGTCGGTTCAATAGGGAGTGAGGGTAAGGTATTAAGCTTCTGCCACGATACAGAAGTAGTAGAACATTGCGATCTTTAACGGGGTCCTATTGTTAAATTGAGTCAAAGATTTATTGTCCTAAAGAGGGAATATAACATACGTGCCATATTGTTCATAGCTACCTTGTAACACTGTAACAAAAGATGACGATCTGCACTCGAACGGAAACACGGCACGACGTAATGTTTTAACATGTAGAATGTGTATGTCAGTTCATGGGTATGGTGTGTGCATATGTGTTAATGTGTGTGTGCGTGTGTGTGTGATACAGTTAGTGTGCGTGATTTGAATTTCTAACGTAGCTTTAACAAATTTTAAGTCGTATTGATACCATATATGCAGTGTCAGTTTATAGTGATATCTAGCACTGGGTCATCATGCCGCAGGCATGTTGTATCATGTCTTACTGTCACATTATCCTGACACCAGGTCGACCCGTTTTACTACTAATATCGTAATGCTGACCGTTTAGTGAGGTAGCTCATGGTACAATTTTTAAAAGTCTTTGGTATGACTCAGCCGGGATTCGAACCCGCAATCTCCCGCATCAGAGACAGACGCACCGGAGCTGAGAGAGAGAGAGAGAGAGAGAGAGAGAGAGAGAGAGAGAGAGAGAGAGAGAGAGAGAGAGAGAGAGAGAGAGAGAGAGAGAGAGAGAGAGAGAGAGAGAGAGAGAGAGAGAGAGAGAGAGAGAGAGAGAGAGAGAGAGAGAGAGAGAGAGAGAGAGAGATCAGCAGCATTAGGTTTAAAAGTCAATGTTTTTGTTAAGCTCCGCTCGCTGAAAATGGAAAAGGAAGGATTAGTTACCAGGCTGACAGCGTTTGTGGAGTCAGACCAGATTCCCAATGATCATTAGTAAAGTATCATTGTGTCATCGAGACACTCTAAGAATTTGGGCAAAAGAACTTAGATAACCTTAATGTTCACGAACCATTATCACGGCGATTGAGAGCCAAACAGGGTCCCTTTTTAGATAGGGTAAAACATAACAAACACGCAAGAATTTTGCATAAGAGTCTTGTTGGTTCATAGCTGAAATTTAATAATGCAGGGTGAGGTAACGTTATGCACTCACACTAAAATTTTGCATGACGTCATAGGTTTATCATGTGTGGTGAATCTGTCTTTAACAATATAGCATGTGAGATGTATTTGACTGGAATGGGAGTTTGGTTTCTGAATGAAATGTTGCAGTTTGTTTTGCTTCATAAGTATAGGGACATAAAATATTTTGAAAGAGTCTATCTTAATATTTTTAAATGAAAGCCATATTATGTCATATATTTTACATGAGGAAAATGGTGGTCCAGTTTAGTGGGAAATGTAATGGGCTAGAGTTTTTCAGCCGGAAAAAATGGAGTTTATATGAACTCCGAATGAATTGAAATGCCGTATTTTTATTTTGCTTGATAATAAATTATTTTTTATTTCATGTTAACCTCATATGATACATCGTATAAAGTTACAATATCTACTTTGTAAGGCAATATCCTTATTCTTCCTGTACACTCCTTTTCAGAAACAAATCTTCCTATATCATTATAATCTTTACAAATCAATACCAGTTATCTACTATCCACTACCTAGTGGTCTAATATCCAGCACCCATTTGTCTAAAAGTCAGCTTCCGCATATCTACTATTCATTAAAGAATAGTCTGCTATTCAGGTATATATACAATAAGCAAGCTATTATTCACCATCTCGTTACCATATTCTATACGTATCAAAACCCATTTCTCTCACCCATGCGATAGAGAAATCTACCTGTTTTGTTAACCGTATTTTTCACCTCTCAGTATGGTATTCTCAGACCAGTCGTCTCAGTCATTGTGTCCACGCGCTAGAGACGACTTTATCGAAAGAGGCAAGCATTGCTGTATTCTGCTTGACCTGATGGAGTTATTTCCCTTTTAAAGAAACGCCGACACTTGGGGAAATTTACCAAAATAGTTTATGGAAGAGAGAAACAAATACTATGCAAAAATAAAATTTTTCAGAAAAAAAAAGGATAAAACAAACAAAAATGTACTACAAACTGGGAAATAAGATGACTCTTAAACACATGGGAACAAAACTTATAAATGTTTACCCTAATTGGGCCTCATTTGACTCAAACATAAACCTGCAACCATTCATGACAAACAATGCACTTACCAGTCAGAAGGACTAATTTCACACATTATGTTATTATTAGATTTCCCTGTCCCATATCCTTCCACTACTAATAGCAACACTTGCCATATTTCCAAGACAGGAAATATTAATTTCCAAGAAACCATAAACTTGATAAGATCAGCACATGGTTATAATAGGGTCTGTATTTGGATGATGTTTGATACACGGAGATAATTTAACAGGCAATATTAATTACAACACCAGTATGTCACTCAACTCCTCCAAAGAAAAGGAGATTTATATAAAAAAGTGACACTGATCTCTAATTACCCATGAATAATCCAATCATGGTCTCTCATGAAACACGTAACTCTTCGTTATGGTTTATATAGAGAGATGTTAACCCAGTGTAGTTTTATTATTTACAGTCTCTTTTCTAAATTTTAACTGTCGAAAACGAAACATTTTCTTGTTCTAAATATCAATTATTTATTATCAATTTTATATAACATCCATACATTAAATGTGATAATACCTCAATATTATCAAACGTTTTATGTTGTTATTTTGGTCACTCGTAAAACATGTGTAATTCGGAAAAAAACGTCACGGCACAACCCTCATTAACGTATTTGTATTATTGCGCCTCAGTCTAAACATTTACGGGTGAACTATAATGCAAAAGTGAAGAATTCCTTTTCACTTTAGAGGAAATGATTGTTAAGGAAAAACAATCTAAGTTGGGGTTTGCACCGAGAGAAGGAAATACCAGTCGAGAGGTTACATTATATCTCTCCCACGAGTCTGTAACCTATTACGTGGATTTCCTTGTTTCAGTGCAATTCCAGCATCGATTTGATTAATCTACTTCCCACCACTAGTTGTGTAATGGCCAATGCCTAGCTACCTACTAATCAGCACTATATATTTTGAAACTTTGTGATTTCCAGTACTCATCTATGTGCTGTTAACAAACTAGTGATTTACAATCCATTTATCTACTATACACCAGTCAACTACGTACTATAAACACCCCGATATTTAATCTCCACCAACCAGTTAGCTACTATCAAAATAATTATATTCACTGTCCACTAATCAGTTATATACTATCCACTAAACGTTATTTACTATCAACTAGCCATTTATATATTATACGGCACCCAATTACGTACTAGCAAAACGCAGTAATCACCTATCCACCAGTCAATTATTCACTATCAACACGACATTCATCTACTAGACGTCAGTCAGTTATCTAATATCCATCATTCACTTGTGTACTATCCACTACTATCCACTACATTGTTGTTCATTATCAACACCCAGTTATTTACTATCCACCAGTTATATACTATCCACCAACCAGTTATCTACTATCAGCATATATCTATCTACTATCCACCGAAGTCATCTCCTTGTCATCAAGCATTTATTTCCTGTTTACAAATCAATTATGTGCTATCCACCTACCAGTTATCTACTGACAAGAACCAGTTATTTATCCCTTCTGAATAAAACCTAGCTACCATAACACTCAAGGAATCCTCTAATGAATGAAGTAAAAGCATCTTACTATTTCTAAAATGCCCCATCAGTTACCTCCCTTTATGGCATAGACACTCTACTTTTGAAAACAAAATCTTCAGTATCATCATCATAATCGTATATGGGGAAATATTGTTTACTGGATTACGTTAAATAGGATTTCAAAAATACATCACTAAATTGTACCGATTGTCTTCTTTGACTTTCTTTCTCTATAGAATTATGTAATTTTGGTTTCAATTTCTTCATATTAATGTTTTTCTCCTGATTCATCTTCTTTAAATTTCATCATATTTGTCTTTTTTGTCTTTCTTGGGAAATCAAAATTAATTTCAGAACATTACATTTCGCAAACATTCTATGATTAGATTAATCGTATAAATTTTCATCTCTCGCATGTTTATTGTCCTCATCCTTTCCTTCAAAAGAAAATTAAAACAAAAAGTATTTAGAAAATAGACAGCCTTGAATAGAATAGTAGTTTTGTTTAAAATAGAATTATGTGGACATCATAGATGGAAATAAACATATTTACTCTGGAGTTATTATAAGGGTTAAGATTGTTGTGTTTATTTAGAAGAGACTTGTGAGGTCTGTAGTTTCTTGAGTTGGTTTTACTCGATGGCGTTGTACTCGAGATATTGACGGTAGTTTTGTTTTAAAAATAAATGGTATGCTATGTATATTATAAAGGTAATACCTTTTATGGCCTTAAAGAATGTGCCTGATTTCTCTCACTTAATTTATAAGGGGATCTGAGAGTGTTATGGTGGTTTTGGACGTTAGTTTTATTTAGAATGGGCAAATAAATGGTTTGTTGACAGTATGTAACTTGCTGGTGGACTGCAAATAATTGATTGTGAATCAATAGTTGGTGAATAGTGTATAATTGGTCAGTGGATAGTAGATTACTTGTTCTTGAATAGTGTTGATAGCAGATCATTGTTTTGTGGATATTAGTTAAGTTTGTGTTGATAGTGTGTAGTTAAGTTTGTGTTGATAGTGTGTAACTGGTTGGTTGATATGTAGATAATTGGGTGTTGATTGTAGTTAATTTTGTTGGTTGATATCAGATAACTGGTGTTGATAGTAGATTATTGGTTGGTAATTTTTAAATCATTTGGTGTTATTAGTATGTAACTAGGTGTTGGATAGTATATAGATTATTGTGGACAGTAAACAAATTGTTATTGCTAGAAGATAAGTCTTTGGTGATAGGAGACAACTGGGTATTAATGGTGAATAACAATTATTGGCTAGTACATAATCATAACTGAGTGTAGAATAGTAGATTAATGGTTGTTGGATAGTATAAAACTAGTTGGTTGATAGTAGATAATAGAACGTTGATAGAATATAAGTCGTTGGTAGATGGTAAATATCATGGATTATGGATAACTAGGTTGCTAATAGTAGATAATTGGGTGATGAATGATAGATAACTGGTTGGTGGATATTAGATAACATGGTTTTGATATTAGATAAATGGTTCGTAAATATTAGGTCCATGAGTGCTGGATATTATGCAACTACGTGATTGATAGTATTCAATTGAATATTGACACAACGTTTAGAATAATGCCATTTTTAGGGTGATGGTCTTATAAAACTAGGTGTTGAACATTTGATAAATGGGTTCTAGATAATAGATAAGTGGGATTCGATATTAAATAACAGGACTAGTATATAATTGGCTGGTGTATACCATATCACGTTTTGATGGATAGTAGATAAATGGCTATTGATTGTACATTATTCATTGGTAGAGAGTAGATATTTGGGTGTTGGAGTTTAGACAAATGATATCACGGAGTGGATAAATAGGGATATTACATATATAGCTTAGTGATTTTAACTTTATGAGTGTTGGAATGTAAATAATTAATCGTAAATGATAGATCAATAGTTGGTGAATAGTGTATAATTGGTAATAGTAGATAGTAGATTACTTGTTTTTGGATAGTAGATAACTAGTGTTGATAGCAGATCATTGATTTGAGGGGATTAAATGGGGATAAACCAGTTAGATTTGTTCTCATGCAAAACAAAATACACCATTTAATTTCAACTCTAAAACAGCTATTTTTTCTTTTCTTAGTTTTTCCAGACTGACAAATGAACCAATAACAGTGGAGCACTCAAAGTTATTCTGACAGAGTGTTGATCAATGTCTTTTTTGTACTTTTTTTTGTTTAGAAGATATAAATGTTAAAGACACTGTACTTTCAGTTGCAAGACTGTGCAAAGCATTCGGGATGAAAACGTTTGGTATGGTGAGGAACATTGATTCAACACAGAACCGATCTTCGTATATTGACGTCTACAGGCAAGAAACTTTAATGCCCCTACCCCCCCACACACAGACGCAAATTTACAAGCTTATACAAATGTACCAAACAACGGTAACTGTCTATTGTTTAAGGAAATATTTTCAGACTTTAAAAATACATATTCATGTATATTTGGGGTATTTTTCATAGGTTATATGTTCTTATCAATGAGAAGATACATATGTTGAAGAAGGTACACATGAACGGAACCGTTTAACCACAAATCTGTATATATAAATGTATATTTATTTAATTTCTTTTCAGATCAAAGGAAGACATGTCTGACTTTCTTATGAATTCAGACTATCTTTGCTGCTGCCTTCCAAGTACGCCAGAAACTAAGGGATTGCTTTCGGGGAACATATTGTCTTATTGCAAAGATAGGGTACTGTAGTTATATTAAAACATGATATATTTATACAAATTGATTATGAACATTTAAGATTGTGTACCTTTAAATTGAACGTGATAAAAATAACATTACATTTTTTTAAAATTAATATTACCAATAGATTACAGGTGCTGACATAGCGAAAGCATGCATTGCTCATATGCATAAATGAATGTCAGGTTAGGACATATTGTGAAATTGTGGCCTTCAAACGAACGCGGCTTTCAATTTGGCTTCAATGAATGCGGTGTTTTATGTCCATTGGACTACACACGAACTTAGTAATCTATTTCAGTTACTGAAAAGAAATTGAATGATGGGATACATTGCAGATAAACCGTCTGATAAGATATCCCGAGTTTTGAAGAAAAATTATATGTATAAAGTGTTAATAACGCCGCTTACTTCTTTACTACAAGAATAATATAATAATTCCCAAAGCATCGCAATACAAACAGTATTGGTTCAGCTGACTTTTACCGATTTCCCCTTCGCCAAGATATTTATTAAATTTCAGATACATCATGTTTCAAATGATTTTTGGCAGATCTTATATTTGTTTTAGTTCAGATAAAATGTATGCTAAAATAGATGAAAAGTGTAGATCAAGTGGATAATTATAAAGAAAATAAAGATAAGATCGAGCTTTGTTCTGGTGATATATGTTGGTATAGATAACTAGCATTAAGATGTCCGAAGAAAAAAAATACATTTATAAAATACTAAATTCTTACTTTGATTTGGATTTATTAGTATACCATTTTATTTGTCTTTTAGGGTACAGTTTTAATAAATATTGGACGAGGTGATCTGATAGACGAAGAAACTTTAGTGAAGGCACTCACGTACGTATAAAACTGATGAACACCTTTCCCCCAATGATTACTTAAAACTTTTAAAATTGGCACGGTTAGCTGTGGTGAATGACCTAAAAATAAATGACTCTTGTAAAACCAGGGATGAATCTTTTCCATAACATGAGGTACTTAGATGAAAAGTAAAAACTCTAAACGTCTATAAGAAAAATATAAACTAGACATCTCTAAATGTGGAGTAACACAAGAATCGATCTGTACGAGCTGCAGTTATTAAAACTATATTCAGCAAAGATCCTGAGCATATCCATACTAAGTAAATCAAGGATCACTACTGCATAAAAAATCGTGCGTGCAGGATTGCTCAAAACATTGGTTTTACTTCTCCTAAACAGAAAGTTATGAAAACAATTGTGTTCACCAAAAGACCTCTTAGGGGTGCCAATTTGATCTGAAGTGATTCCGATCTGACCTTCAATATCGCCACCATGGCAGTACTATGTTGCAAATCTTGCCACTAGTCTTTCCGAATAGATGGTCATATTTGTATGACGCTTTCATCAAAAATGTCTTACGGAGTTGAGATTGTCCTAAATAAAAACTGCGTCACCTTTATATGTGTACGTCCGCCATTTATTACATAATGGAAATCTTGTTATAAATAAGAATATTAGATTGTTTCGGCACTCAGCACTACAGAGGAGAAACAGCTTAATATGTTTTAGTATCAAAGTGTCATTTTCAAACTTCGTATGTAAGCATTACAAGAGAGACTGTTAGGATCATTTCAGTGACATGCCTTAACTATAACGTTTATGACCATGAGCCAGGAGGCGAACAGTTTTTACGTTCATGTAAAGAGGGCAATATTTTAGTGTTGAACTGACAAGACAAAGGTTTATTTATTTTAAAATTAACAATAAACAAACCATTTTTCCTCTAACATACATCTTATATAATTTACTTCAACTCGAGAAAACATTAGAATTGTGCTACAGTGATACATATAGTAATGTTTATTTTGACCTTTAAAATCCCACTTACAAATTCACAATCAAGATGATAGTTGTGAATGAAGTTTCGACACATGCTTGTTTGAAATAATATATGCTTAGACTGATGTCATAATATTTGACGAATGTAAGGTGTGTACCTGATCTTTCATATTCTTGAAATAGAACATATCCTTCAAAATATTTATAATGCTTTGATTCCACAGAAACAAGTGGCTTGGTGGTGCAGTTCTTGACGTAGTTCCAAAGGAACCACTATCCGAAGATAGCCCTTTGTGGACACTACCTAACGTGGTCATCACACCCCATATATCTGGATGGTCCAAGGACCCAGAGGTAGAGTATTACGTGCAATAGTAAATATATCAAAAGTACGTTAAAAGATAAACCATTACATTTACTGTCAATAATTATTACTTAGGTGGACATATTACATCGATACTGTTCCTAAATATATTTAATATAATTTATTTTCTCACGTGCTTCCCCTGGCTCCTTTTTGCCATTTGTGACCCTTATCATTGGAGCTATTTTATTTTATTTTTGTTTCCTGCCCATGTTAATTTTAATATGATTTACATTATTATTACTCTCTCTCCATGTTGATTTGTTTAGAGGCTTAACTAAGTATCAAGATAATGTACAACCCAATAAAATATTCAGTTTTCCACAATTTAAATTTATTTCCCCAAAATATAAAATCAAAGTGAAATATTTAAAAATGTATTCAATGTATTTGTGTGCTAACATACCATTCAGGATTAAGTTTTAAATCCGACAGTTTTTATTTCAAGGCAAACTTCATGAAAGTAAAATATCACAAAAGTACTTGAATATTTTACGCAATCCGCAAAAGCTTATTTAAATGTTTAAATCCCTATTAAATTTTACGTAATCCTAGAGTGCTGTCTTTTTATTTGAATAAGTGATTTCCAGTCTGCTAGTTCAACGAACAAATTTTGAATAAAGCAATATTTTCTTTGTTTTATTTTTCTAACCTGCTACATACACTGTAGACGAATTTTAGCTTGACGCTTTATTTATTTTATGTCAATTTTATGCGCTAATCAAATGAAGAAAATTAGAGTCACCAAAAACATTATCGAAGATTTAAATCTTTATATTGTGAAATATTTGACAGAAATGTTCTGGCCCCTCATTATGGAGACGATCAGCAAGTAGGGCGTGAATGAGATCTCTACGGTACAAATGGAATCTTAGTATCGCGTGATGTTTTCATGACCTCCGTCCGAACTAATAGGCGGCCTACTTAGACCGAAGCAGTTGATGATATGGCCTTTTCAATCGATCTTGTTCTATTTCGAGTTTCCATTCTATATAGTGTGGTATTGGTGTCCATTTGTTTGCAAAATGAAGAAATTTTTATTCCTCTTGTCCTCTTTAAATATGCAGTTTATGTTTCTTGTAGTGCTTTGTTTATTTATTTAGCTACCATTATTTAATTTCATTTGGTTTTCTTGTATTTTGTTTTCAGGTATGCAAGGCTGTTGTGGATGAATTTGTTGTGAATTATTATAATTTTCTAGCTGGGAAACCTATGAATTATGTTATTGATTGGAGACGTGGATATTGAAAAGATGTCTGAAAGACGCAGATAAACAACGAAGAGCATAATGACAGACTTGTAGGTCAATCTAAAACAAGGATTTCTTGTAAATAAAATGTCAGATATTCAGGAGCTATATAAGGTTTTATTCACTAGTCATTTTTGATCAAGTAATCAGCATGAACAATATACAAGATCGGTGATGGTTGCAATATTTTTTTTTTCTACGTTAAATACACCTTGTCTTATTTTTCTAAAATAAACCAGTTGATATTTATATTTTACATAGTTATGTTGTATGAATTGACCATTATGTTGCGTGTCTAGTAGCAAGAATAGAGTAAAGCCAACAAGCTTTAGTAAAATTTAACAAATTATGTATTTCCATAAAATAACAAAGTAAAAATGATACAAAGATACTTACTGTTTATGAATCAAGTCCAAAATTAATCCACAAAATAAAGATATAAGTCCTATCAAAACAGTTCTAAGTGAACCACAGTTCGAATCCCGATGAAATGCCAGATGGAAGGCAATGAAGTCTTCAATAACCTTCAAAATGTTGCTGTGTCAACAGATCTTTCTTGAATCACAACAAAATAATATTCCAGTTTAGAATTCCAAATAGTTTTCAATAAATGTCTTTGTCCAAGAATTCTGTTTAAAAGCACTTATATGCATTTTTTCAGAGAAATGAATTTATAATTCCGAGAAATAAAAAAAAATTTCAAACTTGTCACAACAAAAAACCTTTGAGCTTCAAAGATTCGAAGCACAACTGGCTATTTCTTCTCAGGGAAAAGACTATACTGTTAACTAAAATGTAAAACAAATTCCCTGACGGGGTCACGTGATCACCTCTCTACAGAACAACGTATAAATGTCACATGATTACATGACAATTATCACGTACTATAGAATAGCATAAGGTAATGTCGATGATTGTTACTCTAGAAATGAATATAAAAAAGAATTGTTTACACCAAACTTGACAGTTTCTGAATCTCGGTCAGCAAAATATACGTTTCAAACTGCTGGCTGTTTATCAAGCCAAACAGAACTGAATTTAATTTCTAAATGAAAACAAATAAACCAGTAGACAAAATTATCAATACAATAACGTGTAATGGAATAAAGTAAAATAAAAATAAAATAAAATAAAATAAAAATTTTAAACTGACAAACAAGTAATTAAATTACATCTACATAACACTTAATACATGATTATTGTCGTTCGCCAAAAGGTTGGCACAATCTGAATGACAGTTTTGCTTTAACATGTTTGACTTTAACAGAGTTATAAGTAAAATATCAATAGCGTATGTACAATTGATCTGAATCTAATTAACCAGTTTACTGAGTAATACTAAAGCATGTGTTGCTAAAACAAAATGTGTAGGGTACCCCCATTCTTGGACAGGTTTAATTTGTAGCTGGTAAATTTTGGATATCTTAGACCCTCTTAATATAGAATACAGTACAGCTAAACTATGCACTTAACCAATATATCGTTCTGATGGATACAATAACCTATAAAGAGCAGCTCCTTTCGCATTTCTTCTCCAATCGCTTTAAATCAGTCCCACTGATTCATTGGTACGGGATTCAGCTTTACATAGATTTGCTAAAGTATAATAAAGAATTTCAAGGAAATACAGGTCCATGTATACAATCTGGTCCTTTCCAAGTGTGTATCAAACTGTGATCGATTCTTTTCACGTACGATTCAAATACTCCAAAATAAACTAGGCGACGTTTACAGCTTGTTAGTTCATATACTTTATACACCTTTGATCTTAGTCCGTTTGATTAAGATATTTCTTAAATGCAAGAGAATTTTGTCAAAGCATGGTACTCTCTGGTATTATAATGTAAATATGACGATTATTATTTGTATGTACATTGCCTACGTAGACTTGATGTTGGAAATAGCCTGTGAAAAGAGGAACATGCTGCGCCTTCGTTATGAAAATTTTAACGGACTTAGTGTAATTGTACTTACAAGACCATGTCGCCAAGAACCACTTCAATCATTTCTCAGGAATAAAATGCTAGTTATTCTTCTTTCAGTTGTTGGTACAGGCTATCAATAATTTAATACGTGTTGCATAAATACATACAAAACTATAGAATGTTGAATATATTTTTCCCTCGGTCTTGAAATATCATTTTCCACAGTCTTGACAATGCTGCATCAAATTTGTCTCTATATTAAAGTGAGAGTGTATCTAAGAAAATATAGTAACAGAATACTAGTTTTAGAAGGCCATAAGTGTGGTTAATTGTGCGAACAATTTTTAGTAGTATTGATAGTAGTGGCCTTGGTAGTGTGCTTGACCTGATGATGCTCTAATGGATAGCAATTCAGATCAACCAATTGAAATCGTTGCTGAATGATGTTTCAAATGGTCAAACGCAAGTAGCTACATCACAACCAATTTCTGTTTGTCGATGATTTTGAATGAGACACAACGAGATACAAAACAATTTTAGATAGATAGATAGATAGATAGACAGATAGATAGATAGATAGATAGATAGATAGATAGATAGATAGATAGATAGATAGATAGATAGATAGATAGATAGATAGATAGATAGATAGATAGATAGATAGAGAGAGAGCGAGAGAGATAGATAGATAGATAGATAGATAGATAGATAGATAGATAGATAGATAGATAGATAGATAGATAGATAGATAGATAGATAGAGAGAGAGAGCGAGAGAGAGATAGATAGATAGATAGATAGATAGATAGATAGATAGATAGATAGATAGATAGATAGATAGATAGATAGAGAGAGAGAGCGAGAGAGAGAGATAGATAGAGAGAGAGAGATAGATAGATAGATAGATAGATAGATAGATAGATAGATAGATAGATAGATAGATAGATAGATAGATAGATAGATAGATAGATAGATAGATAGATAGATAGATAGATCGATAGATAGATAGATAGATAGATAGATAGATAGATAGATAGATAGATAGATAGATAGATAGATTGATTAAGAAATATTTCAAACTCACGTCTACCTTAGTACTTAATATGCTAAAATGTATGTTTTGAAAAAATGTTTTTAAAGTTCACTGAGTCCATATTGCAGGACAGGTTTGGGATTTCGACAATAAAGTTTATGTAAAAATTATTAAACAAGTATAAAATGCACCTTGTTCAGCATCAGCAGTCATATTACCGGTCACTCTAGCGGTCACCTTAGCAGTCACTCTAGCAGTCTATGAATTTCGCTACGCTACATCTGAGTTTGATGACTAAATGGGTTATATGCTTGTCCTTAAATCGATATTGTTGTGACGGCTTCAAGAACACGTGGTTTAAGTGGGTATTTATTTTCCTATTTCTTTTCATGCCATTATAAAAAATGAATTCTAAGATCCACAAAAGCAATACAAATTAAATACGCATGAATCCTCGTCTCACACTCGCACATCGAGCAGAACACCTCGCGTCTTTCCAAAACGGGAAATCTTTCGATGGACTGATACAGAGTAAAAAAGATAAGTCGCCGGAAAATATATGGCAATTCAGCGACACACGAGAGTATGCAAGAAGTTAGCCATGGCAAACGAATTATAATATCTTTGTAGATTGTTTTCAGGAGTATAATAAGGAAAGGGTCTCGAGTGAGTTCATACACGGAAGAAGATGCTTTGAAATGTTTTGGTCAAGAATAATGTACTTCGAGTGATGTACAGTGCGCCATGATGATGTGAGATGTATATATAACATTATTTAAATTGCATGTGTTCGTGTATCTTTGTGTGTGTGTGTGTGTGTGTGTTATTTAGATTTTTAACGCAGTTTTAACAATTTTAGAAATATCACTTCGATGTCTGCAGTCTGGCAGTTTATAGTGATGTCTAACACTCGGGCATCATGCCGCAGACATGTAGTATCTTGTCCCAATCAGTCACATTATTTTGACACCAGGCAGACAAGTCCTAACACTAAGAAACCTCTTATCACTGTGCGCCAAGCGAGACAACTGCTTGTATCACTTTTATGTCTTTTGCATGACTCGGCAGGATTTCTAACCCGCGTCCTCCCGCAACCGAGGCGACGTTCCAACCACTGTTTGTGTGTGAGTGCAATGGCGGATGCTTTTCTGTTTCACAGTTATTTTTTCAAACTAGTTGCTGAAAACGCCAAATGGTTTTTTTAATGACTTAAAATGACTTTAAAACCTGATGGACTTATTCGTGTTAAATAATTTAAATGCAAAAAGCACATAGAAGTAACCAGTAAAATAAACAAAGAAACCGGCGATTATAGTTTGTCTTTAATATATATATATATATATATATATATATATATATTTATTTATTTATATATATATATATATATATATATATATATATATATATATATATATTTATTTATATAATTCCAATTACTCTGTTTAACACGAAACGTAATATGTTCCGTGCGTGATACTGCTATGCTAAACCATACTGAATTTTCTAATATAATACACATAAACTATTCTTTATGATTAATAAAGTATCGATTAATAGATTTTCAATCGAAATGGGTATACATTATTTTCAGGATGTGACGTAGCTAATGTTATAAATTTATAATATTAGTCCCATTGAAAAAGCGTTACATACGAAAACATTAATGACGTTGGATATATATGAATGAAAGGCTGACAATGAGAATTGTGAATGTCAAAGGCAAGACTCATTAATAGATAAAGGAGACGAAAGACTAATTGTTGATAGCAGAACAGCAGTGCTGATATGTACGCTTCTATGTAGTCGTCTATAAGTCTCATTAAACCTATTAGCATTTTAAAGTGAAGAATCTATCTGAAACTTTATCATGTATTTTAAATGTATTTTAAATTATTCAATCAACCTAAATATTTAGACGTATTACTTTCATTCAGACGTATTGAATCGCAAATGAATATAACAAAGAAATACTGGATATAGCACGCGCGTTTATATATATATATATATATATATATATATATATATATATATATATATATATATATATATATATATAGCTAAAAATCAAAAGGACGAAAGTAAGTTTTTTTAACTTTGTTTAATTTAAAGTTTGATCTCAGCAAATGTTTCATCTTCAATGTTTTGACTGATTAAAGCTTTCAACTTTTCCGATACTCCATCTTGTTTATGTTCTTGCTGCAATGATAAAACAAAAATAAGTCGGTGCTGTGTAGACAATTGTAGTTAATGCAGTTCATAAATAATGCAGATATATGCGAGAAAAACATTGAAAAGATAGCTTTATCCCACTTTTCTCCATTTTTGCCCTCTAGTAGTGGATATTATTTATAAAACTTACAGTTGCTATCATAGACCTAATTTACTAAAGTAATAATAGGCTTTAACATATGTGCATATTCGGATAAGTGCTAGCATAGCGATTATCAGTCCAGAGACAGATAGATAGTAAAGAACAATTCCAGGAGCATAGATTATGTTGCTTCTGGGACTCTGAATCCCAATTTTTTTTTCTGTCTTTGTTTTGAAATTACTTAAATTAACCTGTTATTGAACTTAGTCAATAAACGACTCGCCGCTCTTTGAGCCACTACTCGCTAATGTTGAGCTTCGCACACACATCAACCATACTACCAGAAGCTCTCATGCTGACTAAAGTAAATGAACGAAAAATCTATTCAAGAAATAAATGATTAACATATGCATTCATTTAATGATTTAATGACAATTGCATGTAAATAATATACTAAAATTGTCAAAAGGTATACAAAATTGACTTGCATTTGTACCAATTAAGTACCAATTATGTCTTTAATTAATATATTGCACAACGCTTGCATTCCTAATATGGTCAAAATTGCAGCTCTCAAGATCCTTATCATTATAACCAGCTGCACAGTAGGAGAAGCTTAAAGAATTGAATTATTGCTTCAAATGAATTTAAATTGCAAGACATCATAATACAGCCTATAAGATATTCAAAACTTGTAATTAGTACAGACAACGGTCTCTAAAATAGAAAATCCATACGATAAATATCTAGGTAATTAAAACACTTTCTGAAGCAATAGTGTTTACAATAATATTTTCTGGTGTACATCACCAGGTTTACGCAGTACACCTAACTGCAATATATATATATATATATATATATATATATATATATATATATATATATATATATATATATATATATATATATATATATATATATATATATATATGAAAGCAATAAAAAAGCCATTTTATATAAGCACGGTAAAATAATCTTGTTTCATATCTTTGTTCTTCGTTTCCAAATATCGTACCTTGAGAAATTCACCAGTATTTCCTGATCTTGTCACCACTGGAATTTCAACAATCTCTGGTACAAAAACGCTGTTATCTCCCTTTTTCCTGGTATTAGGTTTGCCATGAAAAGCATGTTCCGTTATATCAATAGTTGCAATGGCCTCTACCTTGTGACTGACTATACCAATCTTTTCCGCTTTCTTGTCAGGGATTTTAGAGTTGATGATACTCGAGCTGGAGATCCTTTGTATCTCCTCCATGCCCAACACAGCTGGTGATTGTGATATCTATAAATTGTATCAAATGCCACTATTACAATCTTCAAATCGATGACAATTAGAAACAAAATCTCTTCAACCTATTATATCGCAGATAAAGTTTATATGTATAAATTCTGGCCAATTTATTGTTTGAAATCCCGTTTTACAACGGCCATGATAAGAAATTAATATTATTAGAATATATTACACAGTCTAATCTAAAGCAACTTGTAATTGGACCCAGATGTTTACCAATATGACAGCGCAAGGTTGCTTTTTGATTCACGCAATGTAAACTATCAATTAAGTTTTTCTTCTGAAATAAAAACGGGAAAGCAATAAAATCAAAATTTAAAATGTCCCAACATGAGGAAAACCTCCGATAATGAAAAATAGATAAGTAATCTCACACTATCAATTTCATAACTACTGACCCTAAACACAACCAAAATCTATAATCGGCTCCAGCTGAGAGTCAAAATTAGATTTCGCCCTGCAGATTTCAGGATCAATAGAGCTCAATGTGAATAGCCCTGTGAGTTAAATTCGGAGTAAACAAGCAACTCCAGTTTCCTTAGTTTAAAAATCTAGATGATCCCAAATCACACAGATGTTCATGTCTAAATCATTGATCACTAATGTTTTCTGCCCCAGTAATATTTTAAGCAATTCAAACACTAGTTGTTTATTAATCGGATACTAAACTTTGAATGATGTTTAAATTATTTCAATGCTGATTTTCTATTGGATAATTAAAGCCGTTAGAGAAGAGCTTATCATGCAGGATTCAATGTAATATATGCCATGTGTTGCATCGTGCATAATATAATTCGAGTGCTTTTATGAGTTCTGGAAGCTAAAAGTCCATGTGCTTATGACCGACAGTTTGTTTTTTGTTTATATGGAATGTGTAGATGATCATGTTAAGTACTTACATGTTGGTCAAGTTTGTGTGATACTAACTGGTTTGATAATCTCACGAAGATATCAGGGACCTCGATTCGCACAGGGTCTCGTCCTAAACTGAGGCTGAAACGGAGGGTACGTGTTAGTAATCAGATTAAATGAAATGGGTGTGCAGAAATTTAAAGGATGAGATACAATAGACCCCACACCATTACCAACACTATCCTTAGACAGAGAAATCTCTTCATCTGATCGACACGATTTTTAAATATATGGGTCCTTCATTCTTACTGGTCGAAATTTTTTATCCATCAATAACATTATTGGTCCTAAAATCAGCGTTATATTTAACTTTGCCACCACATCTATCTGATCAAAAATT